>QJPP01000617.1:0-600000 GCA_003996215.1 Jaltomata sinuosa | reverse complement strand
CTTGGGTTTGATCTACCTTGCTACAATCTTTGTATTTAGATCCCTCAGGTAAAGATTCTGTCCCAGTTTACGTGACACATTTTTCATTAGATCGCCCAGAAAAATGACACCTTTTAATGTTTAGTAATAATGTAAACTTAAAATGACTATTTTGCCCTTAATAAAATGATTTATCATCACACAATACTTATGCTTATGTTAAATTACAAATTTTTAAATTTTTTTTATCATTTCTTAAATTCTATATTCAGTCAAACATCATCATATAAATTGAAACGAAAAGAACATTAACTTTACTGTTATAGTGGATAATATTTGTTTTTTTGGTCTAATTTTTTTTTTTTTTGATGAAAAGGGGTGCAAATGATATAGGTGAAACAAGTGAATATGTATTAGGGGAAGAAGAAGCAATGTGGATATTGAAATTAATATTGCCTTACATAAATGAATTTCTCATGAAAATTAGAGCCCTTTTTTCTGGGGATCCTGCTACTACAATGAAGGTAAATTAAAAAAAAAAAAAACTTTTTTTTGTCTTTATTTTTAATATTATTTTTTGGGTAGAAAACTGACAAAATTTTGCCTCTACAGATGGCAATTCTGCTGTTTATTTTGGCAAAATGTGGCAGCTCCATAACTATTTGGAAGATGTCCAAATTAGGTGAGTTAAAAAAGTTAAAACATGTTTTTTTTTCACTATTTTATTTTTACAATTTTTATTTCTCGTGATAATTAGCGTGAGATGTCACGTAGAGTATCATATAAAGCTCGTGTCTACTTGTTCAACTTTGTACAAATTTAAGTGCATACTTGTGCACGCTCAAAGTTGGAGGGCATAAATGTCAATCGAGGCTAAATTAAAGGACACGTTTATGTTTTATACATGTAAAATATGACGCATTTCATGTATAAAGGAAGCAAAAACACACATTATTACTAAATTTGAGGATTAAATGTGATTTAATTAGTCATACATCAAAGGGACTAATATTAGAATTTATCATTAATTAAGAGACCAAAAATACAAATTTTATCTTAAAGGAAATGAAAGTTTATCAAGAAATTTGTATGAAGGGGAAATATATGAACCCTCAAGTGAATTACAGTTATGTATTTTTCTTTTCTTATTGCTTTGATATGCGTTATTTAAGTCGAGGGTCTTTCAGAAATAATCTATTTACCTTCTCGACATTGGTGGAGCCACCTTAGGCGAAGAGTGGTCTGGTGCACACTCTTCATCGAAAAATTATGTGGTATATAGAAGTCAAATGTTAGCTGTTATGAGTTGTATATTTAATTTTGCTCACTTTTCGTCAAATTCCTGACTCCGGTACTGCTTCTTGAAATAAGGATAATGTTTGCGTATAATTTATCTTTTTCAAATTCTATTTATGAAATTACACCGAGTATGTTATTATTGTCGTAATGAATTAGAGTACATATTTTAAGTACAAAAAGAAAACAGTACA
Source organism: Jaltomata sinuosa (assembly GCA_003996215.1). Lineage (NCBI taxonomy): Eukaryota > Viridiplantae > Streptophyta > Magnoliopsida > Solanales > Solanaceae > Jaltomata > Jaltomata sinuosa. Next base: position 598,531 of record QJPP01000617.1, on the reverse strand, counting down.
TATTTGATAACTGAACATTCCATTTTTACCTTTTTACTCACTATAATTGTTGCTGACACTTAGTTTTTTTTGGCTGTTTGTAGCCTTTTTTGGAGTTTTCATCGTACCAAAAGCCTGTTCTTCTTATTCCACACAGTTAACTGCCTATGGTAAAAAAAACTATTCACCATCCTCTCCTTTATTTTTATTTATTTTCTTTTCTTTTTTGAATTTTTTTTAATTACTCGATTTTATTATTGGATACGCGTTGAAAAGTCTTACATTTTAGGGGGTAAAAACGCGCTCTTTCAAAGATTATTCATTCTCAAAATTCGAACATGAAGCACACTAGCTAAAAAAGAACGGGTATTAATCACTTCATCACGACTTATGATAATTCTTATAGTACAAGTTTAATTCTTATATAATATTTACTACTAATAATTTAAAATAATATTGACATTTATCAGGTTATTTAAAAATAAACTACAACTAAACTTTTCTAATAAGTTAGTAACTTAGAATATGTGACATTGCTTGAAATGAGTTAATAATACATTCATAATAAGAAAACTTTTTAAAATTCTTGTCTGGTGTTCGATATTTATTTTGAGACTCGATTAATTTGAAATCACGTTAAAAAATTTCACCTTTAGGAGATGAAGCGTTCCTTATCAAATATTAAGGCTTGAATTCGAGACCTTGGGTTTAGGATCGAGTGATATTTACTACGGCACCACAATCTTTGATAGTATACCGCGAAACACAATTTTGAAAATGCAAATAAGTAGAAATTAAGATCTAACAAAGCATTTATAATAGTTATAAAATTTTACCAACTCCTTTTTTTTTTTTGAATTCGTAGTTGGAATATTTATTAAATTGTAGTACACATCGTTGGATGAACTACATAACGTCTATTTTTATGAATTTGTCAACTACTTGGTTGTGTTATAAATGGGGTCACAATATTATTTTATGGGGCTACAATATTATTTTTTGTTGCATTAATGAGTGCAAATAAATATAGTTGTTATTTTCATGTACAAAAGTGGTCCAATATTTCAATCTTTATAAATCTACTGTATATTATCCTCTATTCTTTGGAGTTTTAACACATTTGATCGCTCGACTGAAAATAATTATAATTTCTAGCTAAATATACAAAAAATATACGTTAATTACTAATATAGATAAATCGAAGTAAATCCCCTTCGATTTATCTCTACATTATTGTAGCAAATTATTTGTCTTATTTTATGCCGACTAGTTCACTTCTTATGGTCAAATATCTATAGTTCTTTTAAATGACTCTATAATATAAAAAATATTTTATATTGTCAGTGCATAGAAGTTAAGTGCTACAAATGTATACATAATTACAATGAACATTGGGTGTCTTGTTTTTTAAGACCATGACTCATTGTTTGATAAATGTTTTGTGGATCGATTAATCTGGATTTACAATGGAAAGTCCCACTTTAGCATGCATTAAGTGCTTTCTGTCAAAAATGATTTTATTTCTAGAACTCGAACCCAAGACCTTATCAGTTATCACCTTACTGCAACATTCTAGAACTTGAACCCAAGATCTTATTAGTTATCACCCCATCATAGCATTCCGTGGTTTTAAACTCCGGAAAAAAGGTCATACTTGTTATTGTACCCTCACAAATAAGTTATATTTGTCCTTCGTTATACTTTTTCAACATATTTGCCTAGTTTATCCAACTTTAGTATCATATTTGTCCTTGTACTCTCACAAGTCACAACTATATTGTCAACGTGTAAAAGTTAAGTGCTACATACATAATTACAATGCACATTTGATGTCTTGTGTTTGTTTAAACTTTGTTTTTTAAGATAATGACTCATTATCCGATAACGATTTCGTGGATCGATTAATCTGGATTTATGATAAAATGTCTCACTTTAAGGTTAAGCACTTTTTGTCAAAAAATGACTTCATCTGGAACTCAAGACCTCTAGTTAAGGATAATGCGCTACTTATCAGTTATCACCCCACCGCGACGTTTGTTGATTTTTTATTTTTTTATTTTTTATGAATTAGTTTAATTGTTTTTTTTATGTATGCAATATATGAAGGTACATTTTGGATTAGAAGATTTCGAGATGCTTGGGTATCTTGTACTCACAAGAAAGCAGTTGCATTTGCAATATTTACACTCATATGGAATTTATCTTCAATTTCTGCTAGAATTTGGGCAGGTAAATTCACTATTTTTGGATTAAAAAAATTATTTTTTTCCTCATTTTTACTTTATGTAAGTTTAGGGTATGTTTGGTATCGAGGATTTTTTTTTTTTTTTTATTATTTGATTGGTCAAAATATTTTTTATTAACTTAAAAATCAGAAAAACCGTGAAACTCTTTAATTTCATAGAAGTGCACTTTCCGTGTTCTCTTCACAACTTTCTCGTTGCGAAAATGAGTATATTCTTTATATAATTACCTATTCGTCATGAAATTTTATATTGAAAGAGCGATTTTTTGGTAAAAAGTGGAGAAAACAAGTTTCGTGAGTGCATTCCAAGTTCATTTTGAGCTCCTACACATCCTTAACAACCCCCCCCCCCCCACACACACACCCCACCACCCTCGTGGTTTTTGATTTTTTTTTATATTGCATATAAATATTCTTGGATAATATTTTTTTATTTACCCAACACTAAAAAAAATAAGAAAGGGCACCATTTATTTTTCAAGAAAATATTTCGATAAAAAAAATTTCCCAGAAAATATTTTCCTTCCTTCCGCACAATCTAGTGTTTATTACTCCAATATAATTTCAGTCATTCTACTAAATGAAAATTCGGGTTATATTCAACACAAATTACTTTTTTTAGAAAGTAATCATTTTATACTACATATAAATAATTTTGAAATAATATTTTTATTTATTTATTTATAAAATATTAATAAATAAATAAAAAATCACTAATTTTCTTAAAATATTTTCCTTCATACCAAGAAAACACCATTAGTGTCTACTCCAATAAAATGTCAAACATTTTGCTACACAAAAATTTGGATTATAATTAACAATTTCAATAAAAATATCATACATTTTGCTAGACAAAATTTTGGGTTATAATTAACCTTTTTTTTTTTTTTTTTTTTTGCAGTTTTTATGTTGTATGTGGGATTTAGGTACTACCAACAAAAAATGATGAAAGAAGGATGGATAGGTGAAGAAGAAATTACAAAATCCAAGGATTATTGGCAAGAAAAAATTGGAGGACAAAGGAGAAAATCCAATTTAATGGAATCCAAAAAGCAAAAGAAGACATTTTAAAGAGGGCAAAAAAAAGAGTTATTAATATTTGAGAGATATAATTACAATCTTTATTTTATTGTTACTGTAAATAGTTGTTTAATTTGTATTAGTAAATAAATTTGTTGGAGTTTTATAGCTTCTATTGCCTAATAAAATCTTTTATAATCAGTGGAATGTTATTATATTGATCATTTTTAGGTATTCGGGCAGAAATTTGTCACATTCAAATCCTATATATTATGGGGGAATTTTCAAATATGGAGTTTTCACAAATCTAAATTTAGTCGGGTTTCAATACGACTATTAGATATTGGACGAGAAATAAAAAGAAAATTAAGTTAAACTAAGTACCATTTGTCCAATGAGATTCTAATTCAGCACCTTTTTCTAGAAGAGTTGCTATTTGAAAAGTACAATACAATACGATGAGAGCTATAAGTAGTGTTCAGGGAAGTATTTTTCTATCATCGACCTCTGTGAAGAATCAGTCGGTGGACTAGAAGTAGAAGGCGATGATTTACCTTGCACCAGTGATATTATGAAAGTTAAAATTATCTAATCGAGGCAAAGTTATAAGTTGTATTTGAAAAAATTATTATCTATCATTAGCTTTTATAATAGAATCAACCGATAGAATTAGAGACAAGGATGTCAATATTGTTAGAAAAGTTTGGGATTGTCGCAAATTAATTAATCTAGGTAATATTATTCCAAATAAACCATCAACTAAAATAGATACAATAATGATATGAATAGAGAAGAAGTTTATCTATGGAGAAAATAATGGAGGGCAAGAGACAAACATTTTCAATTTTATCGTTTTGGTTGAATAAAATTTTAAAAAAATGTTATTTTTTAGGCATAATATCGAGGAGAGAGGTGACTAGACAGGACATAGCGCAGTTGCAGGTTATTGATGATATAACCATTGATAGGAGGGTGTGGAGGACGCGTATTATGATAGATGATTAGTTGGTAGTATAAGGTTGTCATGCTTTTTGATAGTTTAGGTTTGTGATATTTGTCGTGTACTAGTCGTATTATATTAGTTTTACTTTTGCTACCTATCATCATTTGTTGTTGATTGTGTTTGATTATCACATTATTTTGTTGGTGTTTTTGTCCCTTTTTGTAGGCTTTGCACTGCTTTCTTTGTTAGTTGCTATGTTTTCTTCACTGTTTTCTTATTCTTTGTATTTGGATTTGCTGCACTTGAACCGAGGGTCTTTTAGAAACAGCCTCTCGATCTACCTATACGAGGTAGTGGTATGGTCTGCGTACATTCTACCTCCCCATACCCACTTGTGAGATTTCACTAAATATGTGTTGTTTTTAAATTTTAGGAAAACAAACTCTTCAAAAATAAAGATTTTTTTTTTAATGAAAGTAGGAAAAATAAGTTCCACAAGTAACATTCTAAGTTCATTATCGCCTTCCCACTCATCCAACGCCCCCAAAACTCATTTCTTAACCATCCCACCCTCGGACCAGGCCATCCATGAGGCCCTACTCTCCACCCTCGTCTCAATTCAATTGTGTTTTGCTAAATTACATATAAATGTTATATGATAATATATACTTACTTACCAAACACTAAAAATAAACAAGAAACTCACTTATTTTTCAAAATTTTTTTTTTTAAGGAAAATATCTGAATAATAATACAAAAATGGAGTAGGAAATCAAATTTATTTAGCATTTTAATATTTATTTGATTCATGTCTAGTTATAATTCGTTTCTCTCAATTCATATTGGAATATGTTTTGTACTGCTAGTTTAATTCTATTTTCTAGAATAGAGGAAAAAAAGGACCCGCAACCGCACAAAATTGACCCGACCCGACCCGACCACACTCCCTGACTCCCTGTTAACTGTCTGAAATCAAACAAATTCTTTACTTTCGTCCTTCGAAAAAAGAAAATTCAATTCAATTTTTCAATTGGAAGTTCAAAAACCCAATACCCTTTCTGCGTTCTGTGAAATCTCGCGGCGATTTTCAGGTACCTTCATTCTCTCTCTATATAGTCTCCATTGTTGTTTCTTCGATGTGGCTTGTCTAGAATCCAAATGAAATGAGTAGTTTGATCTGATTTGGGTAATTTTTTGTTGTGTGTTTACTTGTATAAATGAGATAAAAATTGCTAAACTCAACTCTTGCTAGGTTTGTTTGGGCCTTTAAAGGAAGAATGAGAATTAGGGTTAGATTTAGATTCATTGAACTTGATAAACTACGGACCGTTTGGCCATAAAATCCAAAAACGTATTCACTTTATTTGGTATTCAGTTTAAAGTTGAAAATAGAGTTGGAGTTGTGTTTGGCCATAGTATTTTCAAAAATATTTTTGACTATTGAGCTGGTGTAGTATTTTTAGTGGCCGTTTGGCCATGAAAACCAAATACCAAGTTGGAGTTGGAGTTGGAGTTGTGTTTGACCATGAATATAAATTGGAGTTGTTTTTGACTTTTTGTGAGAGAAGTGAAAAGTGAAAAAAGTGAAAACAGCCTTTTCTTGTTTATCCAAATTTTCATGGCCAAACACCATTTCCGGAATTCAACTCCGAAAAAAAGTAAAAGATTTCCATGGCCAAACGCCTACTAAAAATAAAGTAAGGGGAAATATTGAATCCAAAAATAGTGAATACACCTCAAGAAGTGTTTTTCAAAAAATAAATAAAAAAATTGTGAAAACATATTCCGGAATATGATTTTGGTTTTCATGGCCAAACAAGTATTCTGGAATAAAGTGAAAACATATTTCGAAATATTGTGAATAATATTTATGGTCAAACGTCTACTACATCTTTTGGACACTTCACTAAAATTTTAAGCTAAAATTACCCTTTAAGTTGCACCCAAGGGTATAGCCTAGTGGTCAATGAAGTGGGTTAAGAATCACGAGGTGTAATGTTCAAATCTCAGCGGAGACAGAAAATGCTAGATGATTCTTCCCATTTGTTCTAGCCTTGGTAGACAGAGTTACCTCGTGCCTGTTGTTGGTGGGAAGTCGTGAAATTAGTCGAGGTGCGTGAAAGCTGGCCGGACACCACGGTCATAACAATATAAAAATTAAATTACCCTTTGAGTTTTTTTATTTTATTTTTATTTTTTTGTACAGGGTTGTTCATGTCCAGAAGTTGAAGGTAGCGGAGATGAGGATGTTACGTTGGATGTGTGGGTTTACTAGGAGGGATAGGATTAGAAATGAGGATATTCGAGACAAGGTGGAAGTGTCTTCAGTAGAAGACAAGATGCGAGAAGTGAAGTTGAGGTGGTTCGGGCACGTGAACAGGAGATGCAGGGAGGCCCCAGTGAGGAGGTGTGAGAGATTGGCTATGGATGGTTTCAAGAGAGGTAGAGGTAGATCGAAGAAATATTGGCGAGAGGTGATTAGACAAGATTTGACGCAGTTGCGGCTTACCGAGGACATGACCTTAGATAGGAAGGTGTGGAGGGCTCGAATTAGGGTAGACGGTTAGTAGGTAGGTCTGCTTCATACTAGTAGGTAGGGTTGTGCACTAGTTAGTAGTTGTAGGTCTGCTCTTGTAGTTTCTTGTTCTTCAGTTTTGTTGCTTTCGTAGGGTTTCATGTGGTTCGGGTATAGTACTATTTTGTTATAGTATACTTCTGTGATTGCTTGTTGTCCTTTTACTGTGTATATCTCTTGTACTTTTATTTCGACCTCTTATGGTCCTTTTTGGTCTTGAGCCGGGGGTCTATCGGAAACAACCTCTTTACTTCATCTGAGGTAAATGTACGGTCTGCGTACATTCTACCCTCCCCAGACCCCACTTTGTGGGAATATACTGGGTATGTTGTTGTGGTTGTTCTTTTCAATACTGCAAATGGATTGAGCTTTATGAAGGAAAGCCCTAGAACCCCTAATGACATGATCTGGCAGCTATTTCTTAAGTGGAGGATCATTACATGATTTTTGGGAAAGATTATCTTGCATTTGCCACTTCAAATCCTTCAAAAATAGATTGACAGTTTCAGTTCCAAACAAAACATAGGGAATTGCACTCTAGAAGTTTGGATGCAACTTTAATGTCTGTTAAAAACAAAATTTAAAGTCATCAACGGAATAATTACTAAAATTATAATTTAACCTTTTTCGCCCGCAATTGTGAGAAAACTGTATCATTGCCCATTGATAATGGTATGATGCAATCTTGATCTAAACTTGCCCTAGATGTTGTAAATCGGCCAATGATGATGTCGCCATGCAACCAGGAGGTCACAGATTCTAGCTCTGGAAACAGGTGATATTTGATAAAACTGAAAATCCAACATTGAACATGATAACTGCATCTTTTGAACACTTAACTAAAATGTAAACTAAAGTTACTCATTTAAGTTTGTTTATATGGGGTTGTTCTTTTCTATAGTGCAATGGATTAAGCTTTATGCTTTACGAATATCCTCATATGTATATTGATTTTTTCATCAAGTTATTGACTTGTTGGTTATTTCCTTTTTGCATTATTTCGTTGTTGTTACTGCTTTCTTTTCTGTATTCCCTTTTTTAAACTTCTTTGAAATGCTTTATTTAAGCCGAGGGTCTATCGGAAACAACCTTTCTATCTCTACGAGGTAGGGGTAAAGCCTGCATACACTTGACCCTCTCCGGGCCCCACTTGTGGGATTACACTGTGTATGTTGTTGTTGTATTGGCTTGTTGGTTATTGTTTTGAGTTTTTTTTTGACGCGGTAGTGAAGTAGTAGCTGTTGCCTGTTGGTATATCAACTGTGTTTCTTATGATGTACTAGCATAATTCTTATATAATTCATGGCTGCATGCCAGATGAGTCTGACGGCAGATTCTCCCGTGCACTCATCAAGCAGCGATGATTTCGCAGCATTTCTCGATGCAGAGTTGGACTCTGCTTCTGATGTATCACCTGACCTAGATGAAGTAGAAAATGAAGAAGCAGAGGGAGAGGAGGAGGTGGAAGATGAGGAAGGGCAAGATGAAGACGACAGCACTGGTGATGATGATGATAATGGTGGCTCAGATTCTATCAGGTATTATAAGATTCTTTGTGAAGTCTGGATTTGTTAGTTCATCTAAAATAGGAGTTTGAGTTAGACATGCAAAAGAGTGCCGATAGAAGAAGGGAATTATAGAAGGGTTGTGCTAATTGTCACCAACTATTGTTAGTTATGCTGAATTTGGAAATTCTTCTGTAGCTAAACTTGGAGTACTTACTTTTTAAAGTTTTAAGATTGCAGTTTGAATGTTCTTGCTTAAACTACACGCTCCATTTCCTCATTGATCTCTATATTGATATCATAGGACAAAGAAGCGCAAAGTAGTGTTGATTGAAGCTGCAGTTGATCCACAGAGTTCAGTATCTCGTGGAGAACCAGCAGAAACTTCAGGTTAGGCTGTAGAACAGTCGTTCAATCTTTTGAAAAGTTGTTTAGCATTTTATCTACTTATGAAAAGGAAAGTTTGTTAAGCATTTTATCAAGATCAAGTTGACTGGTTTGATGTTGTTGTAGAGATATTATAACACCTTACAATAATTATTGCTTTAGTTCATGTCAGCACCTACTTAGGTCTAGAGGTATGATTAGCCAAGCTGAGTCTTGTTTTGGTGCTTTTGCTCGCCTCCAAATGCAAAATGAGCTTCAAACCAAGCTCGAGCTTGATTATGGATCAAGTAAAGCTTGGGCTCAAGTGCAAGCCTGACTTGAAAACTAAATGAGCTCATAAATGATTTCGAGTTACGAGCTTTTTATTCAAGTGTACAGTAATTGAATAAATTTTAGTAGTTTAAATTTTAATTAATTTCCATTTTAGAATTAGAAAATAAGGTAGTAGTTTTTAATTTGTTCACATACGTTCAGTTGAAATATGATTGTCTTCATCTTTTGATTATTTGGTTTAAATGTTTTACATGACATAAAAAACTTGAAAAGATTGGAAGAGGAGGAGAACTCTCAAGGAACAAGCTATATTCTTCTATATGTCCCATGGTTGGAAAGAGAGGAACGGTCAGTGCTTTGAAGGAAATAAAAAGCCTCTATGCAGTTTGAAATATGACTGTCTTCAGCTTTTGAATATATTTTTTAAATGTTTTATATAGCATGGAAAATTTGATTGTTTTTGTCACCTTATCAAAAAAAGGAAAAACATTGCTGATTTTGTCAGCTCCCACACCGCTAACAGGGAATAATTCTTGTGACTTCTGTATATCTCGTCAAAGCTCTCACTGCTTCTTGTGATTTGTGAATATTATTGACCTTGCTTATTAGAAATTATTCATTGGCCTAAAGTCACTACAATCTGATTATACTACAATTGGGTCATTATGAGCTTCTGGAGTCTCCTTGCATAATTACATCTTTTGACATCACCTTATTAAAGCCTTGGTTGCTGAAGTCTGAACAAGAATAAGTATGAGAAGGTAGGTTGGCCTTTAGTTCTTCTATACAAGTTAGGTGATGCCTTTTCCATATAGATGACAGCTATGGCTTCCTTGACACAGAAAGGTTGATGCGTCTTTGAGCTTTCATTCTTTGGGGAGGGGGGCCTTCACTAGGAAATGGTAGATCAGTTAGAAAAGAAACTGGGAAAGAGTTATTTTTATGATAAATTAATAGGCTGCAGCTACTTGTATGTGGTTATAGGTTCTTTGGCTCTTTCCTTTCCAGTCTCATCGACACACTTCCTGCTCCCCTTCCCTCTTTCCCCTCTTTTAAGTACTTGTCTGGTTATGTATGATAAAATCTGACATGGCCCTGTGTGCAGGATCATCTTCGGTGCTGGATGTATGCACACATCCTGGTGTCATGGGAGGGATGTGTATACGGTGTGGGCAGAAGGTGGAAGATGAATCGGGTGTGGCTTTTGGATACATACACAAGGTTATTCTCCATTATTCAGTATTCACTAAAATACACTTGTATATACATATGCTCTTTTCTTTGGGTTGGGTTGAGTGGGGAAGTTTTGAGAGCTATGTTTCTCGGACTCTTAAAAAATGTCGCCGGTGCGTGTTGGATCCTCCAAAAGTAATGCATTTTGGGAGGATCAGACACGGGCGGCAACATTTTTGGAGAGGCGGAGCAACATAGGTTGAGAGGAAACGGAAGGCACTATATAACGTGCTGGGAACAACAATTTCTAGTAAACTTTATACATCTACTCACTGGATTCTATCATTAATTTTGCAGAATTTGAGGCTTGCAGATGATGAAATTGCTCGATTGCGTGACAAGGACCTGAAGAACCTACTGCGCCACAAAAAACTGTACTTGGTTCTTGATTTAGACCACACACTTCTGAACTCAACTAGACTTGCAGATATTTCGGCAGAAGAATCATACTTGAAGGACCAACGAGAAGGACTGCCTGGTATGCTACTCTTACTGGTTATGTGCTGTTGGCTTTATATTTTGGTGCTTATATCTTGCTCCTGAAAGTGGTGAAAATCTGTTTTACTTGCACATGGACGCCAGAATAAGAAAATGCTGTCCAACAAGTTATACTGCCTACTTGATCGAAAAAAATGTTCGGCCCTAAACAATCAAGGCAAAGGCTGCTAGTTGTATTGCCCTACCTAAAAAAATCCTTGGTTCAATCGCTTTGTCAATTTAAATTGTTGTTGTCCATGCGTACCTAATAGAAAGAAAGCACTACTGGCCCCAAAATTATATGTACTGCCTAGGTCTCCTTGCCATGGCTTGAAATCTGTTGGATATATTGGTAGGTGGAGAGCAATTGGCAGTGGTGAGGTGAAGTACTGCTAGGATCTCTTCGATGTATGAATGGGATATTGTGGTATATGTTACGTGACTACTAAGTTACTAAATTAGATCGGGAAGGAAGCCATAGAAAATATATGAGGTAACATAAACTAGATAGTTAGGAATAGTAAATGAAGAATAAGACTGTGTCATTGGAGTTAGTTTAGTTGTCCCTCCAATCAGTACTGCACTGATTTTTGTCACCTACTCAAGCTGTTACTAGCCTCTTATTCCCTTAATTTGATCTCCAAGGTTTGAAGGGGATCTGAATCTGATAGCAAGTATGCATCACTGTGACTTCATTACTCTTTGATTCATTCGAATAATGCCAGAGCAGAAGTGATTAAATTAAAGTCCACTTTAGTGGGTTAATGTTAGAAAGATTAATATGTTTTATTAATGGGTGCTTCACTCCCCCCCCCCCCCCCCCCCCCCCCAAAAAAAGATGGCCAATGAAGAAATAAGGTCATGTCGTTAATATCTATGGTTGAAGAGCTATTTAGTTCAGGGAAGGGTCTACTGTGTAGGGGAGGATGAAAACGGGACTGTGTTGCAGTGGTGATTTATGTTTGATGGGTGGAGCATTGAAAGGGATTGAAGAAGGGAAGAGTTTACATGGCTGCCATCGGCTATGGGTTTAAGTCTGTTTGTCGGAGGAAGTTGAAAAGTGGCAACGGCTGGACCTTAATTTTCTTTTGCTTTTGTTCTTATCTTTTTTTTTTGAGTCTAAGTTAAAGAAAATAAGAAGTGGACACTACTTTTCACTTGCCAAGTTTTGATAGGTCTTAGTTGTAACGTTTTTATATTTTTGTGTGTTTGAGCTTTTCACGCATTTTACACGGATGAGTAACAGTTTCTCCGCCACATCATCACTTAAGGGGTATTAGTCCACTCCGAACAAATATTATGGGGGTAAGAGGTTTCCCGTATCCCAGAAAGGATCTTTGGTGCAATTTTCAGAAAATTGAAGTTACAAATTGCGGTTGATCATTGATGATCCTTCCATTGAGCAAGGTACTTGTGAACAGTGGATAAACATTTCTAGTAATTAGTGGTCAACAAAATACTTATTGTTATCTTGGAGTGCGACATTCTGATGAATCAGAACTTGGCTCGGCTACTAAATTGATGTAGCACCTTTATGGGAGAAGGGTGAAAAGGTTGGAGAAAGAATGAAAAACGAGAAAAAGAAGAATAAAAGAGAAAAGAGATATAACAAGACAGAACTAGAGAGAAAAATAACAGGAAGTGGAAGGTCATTCATGTCAGTTGGTGCCTTATGTGTGAGGAACAGGTCAACATGTAGGTGACCTCCTTTATTATGGGGTTCCTTTGACGTTATGGTGGAAATCCTGAGATGGTTTGGGATCTTTTAGGTGATGCCACACAATGTGAAAAGGTTAATGTTCAACTTGTGTTGCGGGAGGAGAGGGCGCAAGGATTAATGTTGCCCCACTTGCACTTATGTTGGTTTTTGGAGAGAGAGAGAGAGAGAGAGAGAGAGAGATAAAGAAGTGAGAATGAGAGGGGGATAGAGAAGTGGAAAACCTGAAAAGAGGGAGGGGTATTAATGCCTAATCAAGTCATCAATCATTACTCATGCCCGTCAAACAGTACATCAGCACATGAGTCATATTTATAGAATATCAGATCAAATATAACACAAGGTTATCTCCTTTTCAAAAAATTAAATAATATAACATAAGTTTATCTTTGTTGGCCTTTTTCTGAAAAAAAGGGTATTTTTATTGCCTTAAACTAAAAAAATAAATTGTGATAGATAAAAATAAATTATGCAGCATCCTCATGGTCTGAATATGTGGCCTTGGGTCTTGGCATAACTCTTAGGCTCAGTTTCTTAGACCTTTCTTGTTTAATAAAACTCAATCTGTTTGACATATCTAAATCTCTCCTCTAGTTTATTGTTTTAACTTTTAATACATTGACCTTGTACCTTTAATCTCCGTTACAAGATCATTAAATGAAAAAAATGGAGAGGTTTGGGGGGGGGGGGGGTTGCTCACTTCCCCTCCCTCAGGTCTAGCCTCTCCTATTCTAGTCCAGCTGTTCAACCTCATGTTGCTAATTATCGTTAAATTAGATGGGAGGTCTATGTAATTGGCCATAATTTTTACTCTTGGAGTGCTTGTAACCTGTAGTCATCATGGTTGCTATCTTGCTAGTGGCTGTAGTTGGATAGTCTGTAGTTCTTTCTTAACTTTCTCGTCTCTTATTCTTTTTGTTTTCTTTCACACACTATATAGAAGGTATTTTTGATAAGTCTTTTGATTCTCTTCATATATAATAGAGATACAGAGAGAGAGAACACCCTTTCTATGCTGTGCTGCATTGCACCTCTGTGTACTGTTTGGAAATATTTAGTTGTTTATATTTCTTTCTCACATTCTAGATTGGCTTGTGGCTCCCAGGGCTTTGGTTCAGTGGTAAGGATGCAACACGTGAGTGTGGGTTAGGAGGACATCATGTGTTTGAATCCTGTCATGAACAAACCTTGTATTTAAGTTGGGAGGACGGTAGAGGAGTGGTCCATACTCTTTGACATTCTGAACCTGTCGCCAACAGTAGTCGGGTAGAATCCCACAGGGGAGTTGTCCTATATATATATATATATACTGTATAGAGAGAGGAAGGGAGGGGGCAGAGATGGGTGTGTGACTGGCTTTGAAGCTAGACAAGTGAAAACAACTTCTCTAGTTGAAAGTTAGCTGCAAGGTATTATACTATTTTGTATTATGTATAGTGGTATATGTTTATGTTGAGTTGATGTTTACTCTTGTCTTGTAATGATGTGGAATTGCGGACGCCTGGACTAGGTGAATAATGTTTAGCAGGAAGCAGGCACTCTTCATTAGAAAGTATAATGGATACATCATGCTGTGCTTGCAAGATATGTGCCCTTTCGTTGGACTTCTGACATATGTGCAATCTGAATTATGCTGTTTGATAATCTGGCTGCAACTCTAGAGCTTTGTAAGCTCTTCACTTTGATAATTCTTTGTGGTCATCTTTGTCGTCGAGTGCATTCAAGTTATTTTTCCCCTCTGCTTTAAGTTCTTGTTGTTTGGCTGTGATAGTTATTTTGCAGATATCTGTTGTGCACTTTTTATGATGTTTCCCCAACTTGTTATGTACAGATGCTGTAAGAAGCAACCTTTTCAAATTGGACTGGATACACATGATGACAAAGCTGAGGCCATTTGTCCACACCTTCCTGAAAGAAGCCAGTAGTTTATTCGAGATGTACATTTACACCATGGGGGAACGTCCTTATGCATTGGAAATGGCACATTTACTGGACCCTGGAGGTATCTACTTCCATTCTAGAGTGATTGCTCAATCGGACTCCACTCGCAGGCATCAAAAGGGTCTCGATGTTGTTTTGGGTCAAGAAAGTGCTGTTCTGATCCTTGATGATACTGAAGTGGTAAGTGCGTGAGCATTCTTTAGGACCATATGATCCCTCCATAAAGAATGAGAGAATTTATTTATTGGGGTGGAGAATGCTAATACCACCGAAGGCTTATTAATACAAAGGGAGGGGGAGTTAATTGGATTAAATTTAAGTTCTACCACGATAATTCCACGACCATGACAGCTTCCATTTTCCATGTATTGCTATTCTGACATTTCAGATTTGTTTTGGAGTTTAATCATCTTCTGCATGGAAATTTGTCGAGTCTTATTGTTATCTAAGGCACTTTCTTAGTGCTTGTGCCTTGCACTCATGTTCGTAGTTCGCTCCTTCTTATAGTTGATATGTATGTTAAAGTTTACTTTTGAGTTTTGACTACCAATTTTTGCCGCACTTTTTTGAGGCATAGAGAAAACGTAGAGTTGCTGTTGATGTATTGAAATCTAGTTTTGAGCAATGGATGACACAATTTGCTGCTCTTGCCTGCAAGTAGTAAATTGAACAATCTCGCTCTGTGCATGTCGTCCTTGTGCAGAGGCCATGCTGTTATTCTATCATTGCAAAGTTGAATGCTTTTGTTATACTGTATGACTATCTTAAACTTGTCTGTTCCCGAGTGCATGAATCTCTGTAAGACCTGCTCTTAGGTCTAAAGCTCTTTGAGTAATCTCATCTGGTGAAGACTATTATCAAGTTCTATATTTTTTCTAAATTCTGATCTTTTTAATTAGATCAGATGAGTTGTTTTGGTGGAACTGAACCTTCCTATGTACTGTTTTAGGTATGGGGGAAGCACAGGGAGAATCTCATACTGATGGATAGATATCATTTCTTTACTTCAAGTTGTCGACAGTTTGGTTTGAAATGTAAATCACTTTCTGAACTGAAAAGTGATGAAAATGAAGCTGATGGAGCGCTTGCCTCTGTTCTGAAAGTACTGCAACGCATCCACAGTCTATTCTTCGATCCAGTATGTATTTCCTATTCCTCCCCCAAATTAACCATACGTTCTATCTGAGTCGTCTCAACATTGTGTCCAGTTTATTTCAAAGGAAACCTGCATAATTCAATACCGATTTTTATGTTAGAAAACGTTCATAGTCTTCAGAAGTTAATTCTATCTATACTTTTGGACCTACTTCATTTAAATATCACATTAACTTCACTTCTTATTTAAGTAATCTACATTGTGACACAGGAAATATCACATTAACTTCACTTCTTATTTAAGTAATCTACATTGTGACAGAGGGAGTTATACTAATTAGTCTGTTTCTTTCAGGAACGTGGGGACAATATTATGGAGCGAGATGTTAGGCAGGTAAAATTCTTGACTAACAGTTCAATTTATAGATTACTTTTAGTTTAGTACTCTTTCCATCCTAATAAAAGTGACTACTCTATCTCTGTTCATTCTGAAAAACCTAACCCTTCTTTAAAGATTCTTCTCCGCAGGTCAAATTAAGATAAACTAATACCCCACTTTGCACATTTCAAAATACTCTTCCGAATCATTTTTCACCATCTGTCAAAAATTTCTCTTAGTAAGGGCAAGTTTGCATAGTTGATTGGAAAAAACATGAAATTTTGGAAGAGTTATGATAAAAACAGATTTCAACTAATGTAGATTTCATGTGTTTGTTTACTAATGTGAACTAATAAGTTGTAAGGTGAATAAAGTTTATTTTAGGGAATATAGGCACTATTCGAAACTCATATAAGTCCCGTTTGAGTAGCCTAAACGCGACTGTGATTTAGCTTGCCAAATTTCTTGGAACATTACGTCGGAGCGCCAAACGTGATTCTGAATGCTAGATAGTTGTTTTCTCATGAGATATACTCATGCAAGTCAGTAGATCACATTTAATTGTGAACGGAGAGTGTTTGTTTGCATGCTAGCTTCTTTGCATGTTTTTCCTTGGTTCAATATCACGTGTACACCTATTGAAGAAATAAGAACGGAGTGCTATGGACCTGTTTTGTGGTTTTCTCCCCACGACTTCATTGCTCTACTAGAAAGCTTCCCGTTTCGCTGCCTAAGGTGGTTTGATGCTTACTTGTCTCTGGATTTTAGCTACAAATATTGTTGTCTGTGAAAGTAACATATTTGTCTGACTTATGAAGCAGCATGTACTCCCGGACCCGCATGAGTAATATTATATAATTTTCCTAATTATTGTAAGCTTAATGATGCCTGGAAACCATAGCAAGGATTACTGAGCATACTGGGGGACCTTAAAATCCTGAAAACATCACCTCTGCTCTCTACCCTCCCTGCCCAAAAGAGGTGGTGGTTGGGGGTACGGTTGGGGATAAAGAAATGAAAGAATACCATGTTCTGCTGATCTCCATATTTCCTTGAAAAGTTGAAGTTTCGAGATAGTAGATTTTATATCTTCTAGTGCAACGGTCACTTGTTAGTAATGTATTTGTAATTGGATTTACTTCGTCTCAGTGAGGTAAAGAGTCTGTAGCATTGCTTTTATGTTGGAGAATATAATTTGATTAAATTTAGGGGCACTTGTTTAGTGTATTAAGAGTGCATTGGTCGCTGTTACAGGTGCTGAAAACAGTTCGAAGGGAGATACTGAAGGGCTGCAAAATAGTCTTCACTGGGATAATTCCCATACAATGCCAACCAGAAAATCACCACTACTGGAAATTGGCTGAGCAATTAGGAGCAACATTCTCCACAGAAGTCGATTCATCGGTGACACATGTGGTCTCCATAAATGACAAGACTGAAAAATCACGTCAGGCAGTGCGGGAGGAGAAATTTTTGGTCCATCCAAGATGGATTGAAGCTGCTAATTATTTATGGCGAAAACCACCTGAAGAAAACTTCCCAGTCAGTTCATAACAATTTGCTAACCTTGATTTTGGATAGGGGATAACTGATTTGTAAATTCTACTAGAATTCTTACAGGTTTCTTTTACTAACAGAAATCATTCGACTAAAAGGGCAAAGAGTAGCCCAGTGTACTAAGCTCCCGCTATGTGTGGGAACACAAATCATCCGACTATGAGGAAAAATAGTTAAAACGCCAGAGGGAATCAAACCAAACTCTGGCTCGTCTTTCCCAGAGTTTTCTTGAATTTTGTCTAGACAATCGACCAAATTCATGTAATGTGGTGTGGCATTTTGGATACTGATTTTGCTAGTTATCACAGTGCTAAAAGTCACTTAACAGTTCTTAAACTTTAAAGGAATTGCGCGATTTGCACTTCTGATTGGTTCTAGTCATTCCCACCTTAATGAGTGGACTATGAAGGGATTAGTCGAATGGTTTGGATTTTCTGTTGGTTCTTGGTTAGTGCGTAGCCCCACTTTGTAAAAATATACTGGGTATGTTGTCTCGATTAGTGCGTAGGCTTTTCTACCTGACTAATCGTGGCCTAGACATTGGATGTTTTAGCTTTCTAATATCACACGCTTCTAAGTATTTGTTTATATAGTGTGCAGAGTCTAATTAATGAGAAGTTTTATACATTAATTCCAAAAAAGTGGCCGTTCACGTCAGGAATGGAGGTCATTAAGGATTAACTTATTTACTGTTGGCAACCTTTTAGCCTCCCAACAACCTATATTGCTAGAACCTTCTTAAGATGCAAAACACTAAGTCTTTTTACAAGTATGGCCTTGGTTAAGCTCGGGTTAGCCTTTTAGGGTGAATCTAGGTAATGGATGTAATTTTTCCGCTAAAGCATCTTAGTTCTCTCCTATCGGAGATACTGTTTTTCCTTTCTCTCTCTCGTGTCGCATTCATTGAGCTGTCAGTATCAAAACAAGTTCAGAATGTTGGCTAAGCGTACAAGTTTCATGTCTCTTTGACTTAGAATTAGTTAGTTTCATCTCTCGAGGAGAACAAAGATATAACTAAACAATAGAGTATCACCTTGACATGATAAAAGTCATCATTTCCATTCTGATTTACTTCATGGACGAGGTTCCTGATTCAAGTCCAGAGTATCTAACTACTCATTCATATTTCACTTGGCTCGAGGGGATATAGCTAAATTGTATATTGGAGATTATGACATTAACTATGATAAAATTTACAATATTGTTTTACTAGAAGATTGTATAGACGTAAGATCATCTCAAAGATGAGGTGTTACATAAAATAGGGAAAAAAATATTCTAGTTAGGTGTAAGTTCTAATCTCACAAGAAATTAAAATTTATTTAGTAAGTTGATATGACTAGAAAGGTGAACTGATAGTGTTGGTTAACACTTTTATTTAAATTCTTTCATTAATTATTGAATGTCATAATTGTTAATCAAGAGTCTACAAAGTCAACTTTGTTATCAATATCATACTAGCTTTATTCTTGGGAATTATCTTATTATTGTCATAATAAGCTATTGTTCATTCCCTTCCATTTTGTGTTCAGTACTCGTTGTTAATCTCGATTAATTTGGAATCACGCTGTATAAAATCTATTAAAGAGACTATGCTTTTTATTAAAATAATTTTCACTCTCAAGATTCGAACCCGAAATTTTCGGTTAAGGACGAAGTGATCCAACTATTGAAATTTATCTTATTATCGTCCATTTTATCTATGGATAAACCAAAATAAAGTAGCTTATTCCTCTGGATAATTACTTTAGACGCCCATGGCTGATAAAATCGGGGCTCGATAATTGATGTGTATTCAAATCATAGGGAACTAGCAATTGTTCATATCGATCTAATGAACTCAATTATTGGTGATAAATGTAGAAGAAATGTGACACGTACACCACCCAGTTTTGTCAAGATTCTAAAAAGAAAATTTAAAGGAAAAAAAACATTTGTCTCATGTTTTGGATACACAAAATCTGAATTTTAAAAAATAATACATAATTAGAATTGACCTCAGTGTACAAGTAAATTATACTAGAACATGCTTTAATTTTTGGATTTTCTCAAAATTATTGAGACTAGGAGTGACAAATGAGCAGATCAGATCAGTTATGGATGAGTCAAAAATGAGTCAAACAAAAATAAATAAAATATCTGACACTCATATTCAACACGATAAAAAGGGGTTAATCGACAAATTCATATTATTCACGACTTCAGAAATAATCAGGTGAAAATACAAGCTAAAGGCCAAAATAAATTTAGGACTTTCAAAAGAATTTAAAAGATGGGCCAGATGGGATGGATAATCAGTTTTGTGGCTCAAACAGAATCGATCGCACATATCCAAAGAAATTCATTGATTAACACATCTTTAATTCTTATTTCGTGGCTCATAAGAAATAAAAAAAAGCTACGGCTAGCCGACACGAAACAAAAATTGAGGATTCTAGAATTCTATGAATTTTCTAAGAGGGTCCTTGAAACTTTTGGAGGGGTCATTCATTATTTAATGGCGCATGTTAGTTCGGAGGGGCAAATATAGGTTTTTTCGATTTTAAACGTGGTCCAGAATGGAAAATAGGGATTTTTTTCATTTTTTTGTGTATTATAATCCATGAATTTTGTGTGATATGTGCGCCCGATGATTTTTTGGCCGAAATTTTTTGTGGGCGTTCGTGACGACCTATTTAATGGCGCGCGTTGGTTCAGAGGGGCAAACTTAGGGTTTTTTGATTTCAAACGTGGCCCGAAATGGAAAATAAGGATTTTTCTATTTTTTTGTGTGTTATAATCCATGAATTTTGTGTAATATGTGAAGACCTATTTAATGGCCACGTAGGTTTTTTCGATTTCAAACTTGGCCCGGAATGAAAAATAGCAATTTTCCCATTTTTTTGTGTGTTATAGTCCATGGATTTTGTGTGATATGTTGGCCTGGCGATTTTTTGGCTGAAATTTTTAGTGGGCGTTCGTGACAACCTATTTAATGGCGCGCGTTGGTTCGGAGGGACAAACGTGAGCTTTTTCAATTTCAAACGTGGCCCAAAACAGGAAATAGAGATTTTTTTATTTTTTCGTGTGTCATAATCCATGGATTTTGTGTGATATGTGCGTCCGATGATTTTTTGGCCGAAATTTTTCATGGGCGTCCATGACGACCTATTTAATGGCGCGCGTTGGTTCAGAGGGGCAAACTTGGGGTTTTTTTATTTCAAACCTGGCTCGGAATGAAAAATAGGAATTTTTCTATTTTTTCGTGTGTTATAGTCCATAGATTTTGTGTAATTTGTGCGTCCGACGGTTTTTTGGCGGAAATTTTCTGTGGGCATCCGTGACGACATATTTAATGGCGCGCATTGGTTCGGAGGGGCAAACGTGGGGCTTTTCGATATCAAATGTGCCCGAAACGGGAAATAGGAATTTTTTCATTTTTTCGTGTGTTATAGTCCATGGATTTTGTTTGATGTGTGCGTCCGGCGGTTTTTTGGCTGAAAATTTTTGTGGGCGTCCGTGACGACATATTTAATGGCGCGCGTTGATTCGGAGGGGAAAACATGGAATTTTTCAATTTCAAACGTGGCCCGAAATGGGAAATAGAGATTTTTCTATTTTTTCGTGTGTCATAATCCATGGATTTTGTGTGATATGTGCGTCCGACGATTTTTTGGCCGAAATTTTTCTCGGCGTCCATGACGACCTATTCAATGGCGCGCGTTGGTTCAGAGGGTCAAAGTTGGGGTTTCTTATTTCAAATCTGGCCCGAAATGGGAAATAGGGATTTTTCTATTTTTTCGTGTGTTATAGTCCATTGATTTTGTGTAATATGTGCGTCCGACAGATTTTGGCCAAAATTTTTTGTGGGCATCCGTGACGACCTATTTAATGGCGTGCATTATTTTGGAGGGGCAAACGTGGGCTTTTCTATTTCAAATGTGGCCTGGAACGGGAAATAGGGATTTTCCATTTTTTCGTGTGTTAGTCCATGAATTTTATGTGATATGCGTGTCCGACGGTTTATTGGCCAAAAAATTTCATGGGCATTCGTGACGACCTATTAAATTTTGCGCATTGATTTCGAGTGGCAAACGTGGAGTTTTTGGATGTCAAACGTGTCCCAAAACAAAAAATATGAATTTTTCAGTTTTATCGTGTGTCCACGGATTTTGTGTGATATGTGTGTCCGACGGTATTTTGGACAAAAATTTTTGTGGGCGTCCGTGACGAGCTATTTAATGGCGTGCCTTGGTTCGGAGGGGCAATATAGTCTTTTTGAATTTCAAACGTGGCCCGGAATGGGAAATAGGAATTTTTTGATTTTTTGTATGTTATAGTCCATGAATTTTGTGTGATATATGTGTCCGGCGGTATTTTGGCCAAAAATTTTCATGGGCGTCCGTGACGTGCTATTTAATAGCGCGCGTTAGTTTGGAGGGGCAAACGTGGGCTTTTTTGATTTCAAACAAGGCCCGGAATGTGAAATAAGGATTTTTCAGTTTTTTTGTGTGTTATAGTCCATGGATTTTGTGTATTATGTGCGTCCGGCAGTTTTTTGGCCAAAATTTTTTGTGGGCATCCGTGACGACCTATTTAATGGCGTGCATTGGTTCGGAAGGGCAAACGTGGGCCTTTTCTATTTCAGATGTGGCCTGGAACGGAAAATAGTGTTTTTCTCATTTTTTTTCGTGTGCAATAGTTCATGGATTTTGTGTGTTATGTGCGTCCGGCGATATTTTGGCCAAAATATTTTGTAGGCGTCGGTGACGAGCTATTTAATGGCGCGCGTTGGTTCGGAGTGGCAAACGTGGACTTTTTGGATTTCAAATGTGGCTGGAATGGGAAATAGGAATTTTTTGGTTTTATCGTGTGTTATAGTCCATGAATTTTGTGAGATATGTGCGTCCGGCGGTATTTTGGCCGAAAGTTTTCGTGGGCATCCGTGACGAGCTATTTAATGGCGCGCGTTGGTTCAGAGGGGCAAACGTGGACTTTTTGAATTTCAAACGTGGCCCGAAATGGGAAATAGGAATTTTTTAGTTTTTTCGTGTGTTATAGTCCATGATTTTGTGTGATATGTGCGTCCGGCAGTATTTTGGCCGTAATTTTTTGTGGGCGACCGTGACGAGCTCTTTAATGGCGCGCGTTGGTTCGGAGGGGCAAACTTGGGCTTTTTGAATTTCAAACGTGACCCGGAATGAAAAATAGGGATTCTTTGGTTTTTTCGTGTGTTATAGTCCATTGATTTTGTGTGATATGTGCGTCCGGCGGTGTTTTGGCTGAATTTTTTTGTGGGTGTCCGTGATGAGCTATTTAATGGCACGCGTTGGTTCGGAGTCGCAAACGTGGGCTTTTTGAATTTCAAACGTGGCTCGAAATAGGAAATAGAGATTTTTCAATTTTTCGTGTGTTATAGTCCATGGATTTTATGTGATATTTGCTTCCGGCGGTATTTTGACCAAAATTTTTTGTAGGCGTCCGTGACGAGCTATATAATGGCGCGCGTTTGTTCACAGGGGCAAACGTAGGATTTTTGGATTTCAAACGTGGCCCAAAATGGAAAATAGGGTTTTTTTAGTTTTATCGTGTGTTATAGTCCATGAATTTTATGTGATGTGTGCGTCCGATGGTATTTTGGCCAAAAATTTTCATGAGCGTCCGTGACGAGCTATTTAATGGCGTGCTTTGGTTCGAAGTAGCAAACGTGGGCCTTTTGGAGTTCAAACAAGGCTCGGAATGGGAAATAGGAGTTTTTCAATTTTTTCGTATGTTATAGTCCATGGATTTTGTGTAATATGTGCGTTCGGCGATTTTTTGGCTGAAATTTTTCGGGGGCATCTGTGAAGACCTATTTAATGGCGTGCAGTGGTTCGGAGGGGCAAACGTGGGGCTTTTCTATTTCAAATGTGGCCCAAAACGGGAAATAAATTTTTTTCGGTTTTATCGTGTGTAGTCCATGGATTTTGTGTGATATGTGCGTCCGGCAGTATTTTGGCAGAAATTTTTCGTGGGCGTCCGTGACGAACTATTTAATGGCGCGCGATGGTTCAGAGGGGCAAATGTGGACTTTTTGAATTTCAAACGTGGCCCGAAATGGGAAATAGGATTTTTTTGGTTTTTTCATGTGTTATAGTCCATGGATTTTGTGTGATATCTGCGTCCGGCGGTATTTTAGCCAAAAGTTTTTATGGGCGTCCGTGACGAGCTATTTAATGGTGCGCGTTGGTTCGGAGGGGCAAACGTGGGCTTTTTGGATTTCAAACGTGGCCCAGAACGGAAAATAGGGATTTTTTGATTCTTTCGTGTGTTAGTCCATGGATTTTGTGTGATATGTGCGTCCGACGGTATTTTGGCCGATATTTTTCGTGGACGTCCGTGACGAGCTATTTAATGGCGCGCGTTGTATCAGAGGGGCAAACGTGGGCTTTTTGAATTTCAAACGTGGCCCGAAATGGAAAATAGGATTTTTTGGTTTTTTCTTGTATTATAGTCCATGGATTTTGTGTGATATGTTCGTTCGGCGGTATTTTGGCGGAATTGTTTTGTGGGCGTCCGTGACGAGCTATTTAATGGCGTGCGTTGGTTCGGAGGGGTAAACGTGGGCCTTTTGGATTTCAAACGTGGCCCGGAACAGGGAATAGAGATTTTTCAGTTTTTTCGTGTGTTATAGTGATGTGCCGCCATTCTATGGCACTTTCGACGTCTCTAAACTAAGAACAATCGTACGTTTTCAAGCAACCATCGTCGTTTTTGATGTTTTATGTTATGTTTTCAGGAAATAGCGACAAACGTAGAAAAGGAAGGAAATACGATCAAAAGCGACATTCTGGATAAGAGTGACGGCCTGAGTGACGGCCAGTCACCAAGGTGACGGTCCGTCACCCTGGCCGTCAACTTGAGGCAGCACCACTGCCTAGTGGTGACGGCCTGAGTGACGGTCCGTCAAGGTGGTGACGGTCCGTCGCCCAAACCGTCACAGTGAGGCAGTCCGCAACGCGGAATCCGAATATTTTTGGGACTTTGTTTCCTGGACTCCTATAAATACCCTATGTTAGGTTTATTTTATTTGTCGCTTTTACCAATAGTTCACCCAATAATTCTAGGAGAGTTTAGGCGAGTTTTGAGAGAGGAAACACGCTACACACGTTTTCCTCCTCCTTCAATCTTGTTCTTGATTCGTTCTTGGGATCTTGGTTTTCTTGTTCTTGGATAATTGAAGATTGTTTTCATTATATTGTAAGAATCTCTTTTCTTTATTATGAATATGATCTTTTTCTCTTTCCATAAAAGCATGATTAACTAACTTTCCACAACTAGGGTTGTGGGAGCCATGGCTAAAATAGCGATATAGATTCCGGGTAGCGTCGGGTTCAATATTTTTGATTGTCACGTTGTTAATCATTCATTCTTCACGTTTTCTAGTGGTTGCAAATATTAGAACATGCCTAGGTTTAATTTGCTTGAGTAAAGAAATTAAAATCGGAAAATTTGATTAATAACGAGGATTCGAGACTACCAACTCTCGTCTTATGATTAATGCTGTAACTAGATTAATCTACTTGATGTTTAGGATTGAAATATAAAAGCTCACCTTTTCAAGTTCGAGAGAATTGAAAAGGAAATTCGTCTATTTGGTTGAGAAACGTTTAGATGATACCATTAATTCAATCACATCGTGACACGCATATAAGAAAGAACCCGGTTAAGTTTGAATCGACATTGTTACAACGCCATGGTGAACACTTCCCTAGTTCTCTCTCATATTGATTTTCACTCGTACATTATTATTTGTTTTTGTTCACAAATTGATCACACAAACCCCCCTATTTACTGGAAACTATTGACTACTAGTCATCTAATTCACAAACGACCTAATTTGCACCTTATTCCCTGTGGGATCGACCCCAACCTCTGTTGGGTTCTATATTTGCCGACGACCGCTTACGCTTCTTAAATTGAGGTGTAGTTTGGGCGTTATCATATAGTCCATGGATTTTGTGTGATATGTGCGTCCGACGGTATTTAGGCTGAATTTTTTTGTGGGCGTTCGTGACGAGCTATTTAATGGCGTGCATTAGTTCGGAGGGAAAAACGTGGGCATTTTGGATTTCAAACGTGGCCCGAAATAAGAAATAGGGATTTTTCAGTTTTTTCGTGTGTTATAGTCCACGAATTTTTTGTGATATGTGCGTCCGGCGGTATTTTGGCTTAAAGTTTTTGTGGGCGTCCGTGACAAGCTATTTAATGGCGTGCGTTGGTTCGGAGGGGCAAACGTAGGATTTTTGGATTTCAAACATGGCCCGAAACGGAAAATAGGAATTTTCCAGTTTTTTCGTGTGTTATAGTCCATGGATTTTGTGTTATATGTGCGTCCGGCGGTATTTTGGCCAAAAAATTTTGTGGGCGTCCGTGACGAGCTATTTAATTGCGCGCGTCGGTTCGGAGAGGTAATCGTGGGCTTTTTGAATTTCAAACAAGGCCCGAAATGGGAAAATAGGGATTTTTGTTTTTTTCGTGTGTTATAAGTCCATGAATTTTGTGTGATATATGCATCCGGCGGTATTTTGGCTGAAAGTTTTTGTGGGGGTCCGTGACGAGCTATTTAATGGTGTGCGTTGGTTCGGAGAAGCAAACGTGGGCTCTTTGGATTTCAAACGTGGCCCGGAATGGAAAATAAGGGTTTTTTGATTTTTTCGTGTGTTATAGTCAATGTATTTTGTGTGATATGTGCGTTCGGCGGCATTTTGGCCAAAATTTTTTGTGTCCATCCGTGACGAGCTATTTAATGGCGCGCGTTGGTTCGGAGGGGCAAACGTGAGTTTTTTAGATTTCAAATTTGGCCCGAAACGAGAAATAGGGATTTTTTGATTTTTTTGTGTGTTATAGTTCATGGATTTTGTGTGATATGTGCGTCCGGCGGTATTTTGACCAAAAGTTTTCGTGGGCGTCCGTGACAAGCTATTTAATGGCGCGCGTTGGTTCAGAGAGGCAAACGTGGGTTTATTGGATTTCAAATGTGGCCCGGAATGAGAAATAGAGATTTTTCGGTTTTTCCGTGTGTTATAGTCCATGGATTTTGTGTGATATGTGCGTTCGGTGGTATTTTGGCCAAAATTTTTTGTGCGCGTCCGTGATGTACTATTTAATTGCGCGCGTTGGTTCGGAGGGGAAAACGTGGGCTTTTTTTAATTTCAAACGTGGCCCAAGATGGGAAATAGGGATTTTTTGGTTTTTTCGTGTGTTATAGTCCATGAATTTTGTGTGATATGTGCGTCCGGCGGTATTTTGGCCTAAACTTTTTGTGGGAGTCCGTGATTAACTATTTAATGGCGCGCGTTGGGTCAGAGTGGCAAACATGGGCTTTTTGGATTTCAAACGTGGTCCGAAATCGAAAATAGGGATTTTTTGATTTTTTCGTGTGTTATAGTTCATGGATTTTGTGTGATATGTGCGTCCGGTGATATTTTGGCCAAAAATTTTCGTGGGCGTCCGTGACGAGCTTTTTATTGGAGCGTGTTGGTTCGGAGGGGCAAACGTGAGATTTTTGGATTTCAAACGTGATCCGGAATAGAAAATAGGGATTTTTCGATTTTTTAGTATGTTATAGTCCATGAATTTTGTGTGATATGTGCGTCCGGCGGTATTTTGATCAAAATTTTTGTGGGCGTCCGTGACGAGCTATTTAATGGCGCGCGTTGGTTCGGAGGGGATAACTAGGGCTTTTTGGATTTCAAACATGGCCCGAAACGGGAAATATGGATTTTTTGGTTTTTTCGTGTGTTATAATTCATGTATTTCTTGTGATATATGCGTCCGGCAGTATTTTGGCCAAAATTTTTTATGGGCGTCCGTGACGAGCTATTTAATGGGGCGTGTTGGTTCCGAGGGGAAAACGTGGGCTTTTTGGATTTCAAATGTGGCCCAGAACAGGAAATAGGGATTTTTTTATTTTTCGTGTGTTATAGTCCATAGATTTTGTGTGATATGCGCGTCCGGCGGTATTTTGGCCAAAACTTTTTGTGGACGTTCGTGATGAGTTATTTAATGGCGCGCGTTGTTTCGTAGGGGCAAACGTGAGCTTTTCTGATTTCAAACGTGGCCCAAAACGAAAAATAGGGATTTTTAGATTTTCTCGTGTGTTATAGTTCATGGATTTTGTGTGATATGTGCGTCCGGCGGTATTTTGGCCAAATTTTTGTGGGCATCCGTGACGAGCTATTTAATGGCGCGCATTGGTTCGGAGGGACAAACGTGAGATTTTTTAATTTCAAACGTGGCCCAAAACGAAAAATAGGGATTTTTCAGTTTTTTTGAGTGTTATTATAGTCTATGGATTTTGTATGATATGTGCGTTCGGCTGTATTTTGGTCAAAATTTTTCGTGGGCGTCCGTGACGAGCTATTTTATGGCGCTTGTTGGTTCGGAGGGGCAAACGTGGGCTTTTTGGATTACAAACGTGGCCCGAAACGAGAAATAGGAATTTTTTGATTTTTCCGTGTGTTATAGTCCATGAATTTTGTGTGATATATGCGCCCGGTGGTATTTATGCTGAAATTTCTTGTGGGCGTCTGTGATGAGCTATTGAATGGCGCGCGTTGGTTCGGATGGGTAAACGTGACTTTTTGGATTTTAAACGTGGGCCGGAACGAAAAATAGGGATTTATCGGTTTTTTCGTGTGTTATAGTCCATGAATTTTGTGTTATTAGTGCGTTCAGTGGTATTTTGGACAAAGTTTTTCGTGGGCGTCTGTGATGAGTTATTTAATGGCGTGCGTTGGTTCGGAGGGTAAAACGTGGGTTTTTTGGATTTCAAACGTGGCCCGGAACAGGAAATAGGAATTTTTTTAGTTTTTTTGTGTGTTATATAGTCCACGAATTTTGTGTGATATGTGCGTCCGGCGGTATTTTGGCAGAAATTTTTCATGGGCATCCGTGACAAGCTATTTAATGGCGTGCATTGGTTCGGAGGGGATAACTAGGGCTTTTTATATTTCAAACATGGCCCGAAATGGGAAATATGAATTTTTTGATTTTTTCGTGTGCTATAATATATGTATTTTGTGTGCTATGTGCGTCCGGCGGTATTTTGGCCAAAATTTTTCGTGGGTGTCCATGATGAGCTATTTTATGGGGCGTGTTGGTTCGGAGGGGAAAATGTGAGCTTTTTGGATTTCAAACGTGGCCCGAAATGAAAAATAGGGATTTTTCGATTTTTTTGTGTGTTATAGTCCCTGGATTTTGTGTGATATGTGCGTCCGACGGTATTTTGGCCAAAATTTTTCGTGGGCGTCCATGACAAGCTATTTAATGGGGTATATTGGTTCGGAGGGGAAAATGTGGGCTTTTTGGATTTCAAACGTGGCCCAGAACAAAAAATAGGGATTTTTTGATTTTTTCGTGTGTTATAGTCTATGGATTTTGTGTGATATGTGCGTCCGACGGTATTTTGGCCAAAAATTTTCGTGAGCTCCCGTGACGAGCTATTTAATGGCGTGCGTTGGTTCGGAGGGGCAAACGTGGGCTTTTTGGATTTCAAACAAGGCCCGAAATGGAAAATAGAGATTTTTTAAGTTTTTCGTGTGTTATAGTCCATGGATTTTGTGTAATATGTGCGTTCGGCGATTTTTTGGCTGAATTTTTTCGTGGGCATCCGCGATGACCTATTTAATGGCGTGCAGTGGTTTGGAGGGGCAAACGTGGGCCTTTTCTTTTCCAAATGTGGCCCAAAACGGGAAATAGGAATTTTTTGGTTTTATCGTGTGTTATAATCCATGAATTTTTTGTGATATGTGCGTCCGGCGATATTTTGGCCGAAAGTTTTCGTGGGCATCCGTGATGAGCTATTTAATGGCATGCGTTGGTTCGGAGCGGCAAACGTGGGCTTTTTAAATTTCAAACGTGGCTCGAAATGAAAAATAGGTGTTTTTCAATTTTTTCGTGTGTTCTAGTCCATGAATTTTATGTGATATGTGCGTCCGGCGGTATTTTGGCCTAAATTTTTTGTGGGCGTCCGTGACGAGCTATTTAATGGCACGCGTTGGTTAAGAGGTGCAAACGTAGGATTTTTGGATTTCAAACGTGGCCCGAAATGAGAAATAGGGATTTTTCAGTTTTTTCGTGTATTATAGCCCATGGATTTTGTGTGATATGTGCGTCCGGCGGTATCTTGGCAAAAAAAATTTGTGGAAGTTCGTGACGTGCTATTTAATGGCGCGCGTTGGTTCGAAGGGGCAAACATGAGATTTTTCGATTTCAAACGTGGTCCGAAACGGAAAATAGGGATTTTTTCATTTTTTTCGTGTGTTATATAGTCCATGAATTTTGTGTGATATGTACGTCCGGCGATTTTTTGGCCAAAATTTTTCGTGGGCATTCGTGATGACCTATTTAATGCCGCGCGTTAGTTCTGAGGGCAAACGTGGAATTTTTCGATTTCAAACGTGGCCTGAAATAGAAAATAGGGATTTTTTCATTTTTTCGTGTGTTATAGTGTGTGGATTTTGTGTGATATGTGCCTCCAGAGGTTTTTTGGCAGATACTTTTCGTGGGCGTCCATGGCGACCTATTTAATGGTGCACGTTGGTTCAGAGTGTCAAACGTGAGCTTTTTCAATTTCAAATGTGGCCCAGAATGACAAATAGGGATTTTTCCATTTTTTCGTGTGTTATATAGTCCATGAATTTTGTGTGATATGTGCGTCGGGTGGTGTTTTAGCCAAAGTATTTTGTTAGCTTCCGTGACGACCTATTTAATGGCGCACATTGGTTCGAATGGGCAAACATGGGCGTTTTTGATTTCAAACGTGGCCTGGTATGGAAAATAGGAATTTTTTATTTTTCCGTGTGTTATAGTCCATGGATTTTGTGTGATATGTGCGTCCGATGATTTTTTGGCCGAATTTTTTTGTGGGCGTCCGTGACGACCTATTTAATGGCGCGCGTTGGTTTGGAGGGGCAAACGTGGGCTTTTTCAATTTCAAATGTGGCCCGAAATGGAAAATATGGATTTTTCCATTTTTTCGTGTGTTATAGTCCATTGATTTTGTGTGATATGTGCGTCCGGCGATTTTTTGGCTGAAATTTTCATGGGCATCTCTGACGACCTATTTAATGGCGCGCGTTGGTTTGGAGGGGCAAACGTGGGTCTTTTCAATTTCAAACGTGGCCCGAAATAGGAAATAGGGATCTTTTCATTTTTTCGTATGTTATAGTCCATGGATTTTGTGTGATATGTGCGTCCGGCGGTTTCTTGGCCGAATTTTTTCTGGGCGTCCATGACGACCTATTTAATGGCGCACGTTGGTTCAGAGGGAAAAACGTAGTCTTTTTCAATTTCAAACGAGGTCCGGAACAAGAAATGTGGATTTTTCAATTGTTTGTGTTTTATAGTCTATGAATTTTGTGTGATGTGTGTCCGATGATTTTTTGGCCAAAATTTTTTGGAGGCGTCCATGACGACCTATTAAATGGTGTGTATGTCGGAGGGATAAACATAGGTTTTTTGGGGTCGAAATGAGGCTCGAAATAGAAAATGGAGATTTTTTTTATATTTTCGTGTGTTATAATTCATGAATTTTGTGTGATATGTGCGCCCGGTGATTTTTTGGCTAAAATTTTTTGGTGGCATCCGTGACGACCTATTTAATGGTGCGCGTTTGTTCGGAGGGGCAAATGTGGGTTTTTTCAATTTCAAACGTGACCTGGAACGAGAAATAGGAATTTTTCCATTTTTTTCGTGTGTATAGTCCATAGATTTTGTGTGATATGTGCGTCCGGTGGTTATTTGGCCAAAATTTTTGTAGGCATCTGTGACGACCTATTTAATGGTGTGCGTTGGTTCAGAGGGGAAAATGTGGGCTTTTTCGATTTCTAACGTGGCCGGAAATGGGAAATAAGGATTTTTCCATTTTTTCGTGTGTTAGTCTATGAATTTTGTGTGATATGTGCGTCCAACGGTTTTTTGGCCAAATTTTTTTAAGGGCGTCCATGACGATCTATTTAATGGTGCGCGTTGGTTCGGTTGGGCAAAAATCGGTTTTTTTGAATTCAAACGTGGCCCGGAATAGGAAATAGGGATTTTTTAATTTTTTTCGTGTTTTATAGTCCATGAATTTTTTGTGATATGTGCGTCCGGTGGTTTTTTGACTGAAATTTTTTGTGGGCGTCTGTGATGACCTATTTAATTGCGCGTGTTGGTTTTCGGAGGAGCAAACATGGACTTTTTATATTTCAAACGTGGCCCAGAACGGAAAATATGAATTTTTCTATTTTTCCGTGTGTTATAGTCCTTGGATTTTGTGTTATAAGTGCATCCGGCGGTTTCTTGGTCAAAATTTTTTGTGGGCGTCCGTGACGACCTATTTAATGGTGCGTGTTGGTTAAGAGGGGAAAACGTGTATTTTTTGGATTTCTAACGTGGCCTGAAATGGAAAATATGGATTTTTCTATTTTTTTCGTGTGTTATAGTTCATGAATTTGGTGTGATATGTGCGTCTGGCGGTTTTTTGGTCAAAAATTTTCATGGGTGTCCGTGACGACCTATTGGATGGCGCGCGTTGGTTTGGAGGGGCAAACGTGGTTCAATTTCAAATGTGGCCCGAAATGGAAAATATGGATTTTTCCATTTTTTTCGTGTGTTATAGTCCATGGATTTTGTGTGATATGTGCGTCCGGCGTTTTTTTGGCCGAAATTTTTCGTGGGCGTCCGTGACGACCTATTTAATGGCACGTGTTGGTTCGGAGGGGAAAACATGGGCTTTTTCAATTTCAAACGTGTCCCAGAACGAAAAATAGGGATTTTTCAGTTTTTTCGTGTGTTATAGTCCATGAATTTTGTGTGATATGTGTGTCCGGCAATTTTTTGGTCAAAATTTTTCATGGGCGTACGTGACGACCTCATTAATGGAGCGTGTTTGTTCGGAGGGGTAAACGTGGGCTTTTTTATTTTCAAAGGTGGTCCGAAATGGGAAATTAAGATTTTTCCTTTTTTTGTGTGTGTTATAGTCCATGAATTTTGGGTGATATGTGCGTCCGGCGGTTTTTTGGCCGAAAAATTTGTGGGCATCTGTGATGACCTATTTAATGGCGTGCGTTAGTTCGAAGGGGCAAACATGGGCTTTTTGGATTTCAAACGTGGTCCGAAATGGGAAATAGAATTTTTTTTATTTTTTCGTGTGTTATAGTCCATAAATTTTGTGTGATATATGGGACTCCAACACATTGCAGGTCATCGCGATCGCGACCGAGAAATTTTACGAAGCATGCATAACCTCAGGCGACAACACATCACGATAGGGGGTAGGACCTTCATGATCGCAAAATAGTCAATAGTTGATCAACTCGATTGTGATTATGGAGCGTCCTCCTCTTTCGCAAAATCCCTCGGGTTCCAATACAAACCATTTTTTTTTTTTATGGATGAACCCGATTCAATAACTATTTCCAACCGTTATTTACATTGTTATTATTATTGGACAGCTTACCAAATTGAGACTAAAGAATAATAATTAATGTCCAAAAAAGATATGAAAGGCCTCTCTTCTTGTCTCCCTTCATAGGTGTCGAATTTTATACGATTTTTTTTAAAAAAAGATATCTTATTGGACTACCTCTCTTGCTTTATTATAGCGTCAACTTTATTGTCTTAACATTATAAACAAATTCAATTTCTTCTTGACATGTGTTGAGGTTAATATTATTCTTGGCTTTTTACACATGCAAGTCCAACAAACCCTAGTTCACTAGTAACATCCTCAATGTAAAGGGCCACATAGGGGAAGACTCTGGAAGCCTAACATGTGTCAATATTTTGTTGATAATTACTACCTTCGTCTCAAATCACCATTTGATTTAACACAAATTTTAATAGCAACGACACCAAAAAGATTACAAGTTTCTTTTTTCCATGATTATCAAGACAAAAGAACACTTATTTGCATGTATCCATTTACTAAATTCACCTCTGAAAGATTACATTACAGTAAGAGGTACGCTCGTCTGGTAAGGTGTATAAGAATAGTGTAAAATATAGTGTATTATTATTGTTGATATTAGTTATGTTTGTATTAGTTATGCTGAGATTTGTTTTTATGATGTGTTTAGTTTGGTGTATTAATAATAACATGCATCGTATATTTTTTTTTAAAAAAAAATTATTTACAAATAGAAAGGATGTGAAAAAGATTTTGATGGACAATTATGTCTTTAACCATGTTAATGCATGCATTAGAGTCCACTGCATTACTAATATCATAGATTTCCATGTATTAGTTATACACATTTTAATACCAAATAGAGTGTATAACTAATGCAAACACTATTATACATAGATTGAAAAAGTGTACCAAATAAAGTACTAGTAAAATAAACAAAACTAATACATGCATTATTTTTTCTAAATTTTAATGCAATTTATCTTTGGAGTATAGTGTGATTCAACTATTTTTATTTGTTGTATACTTTATTGTATATCTTGAAGGTATACCATGTAATAGAATACTTTACAAATATTTATTTTTTCCTATGTAATACTTTCTAAAATGTGTATTTCTAGTAAATCTTTTTTGGCCGCTTGAAGACACACGCAAAAATGTCCTAGTCATAAAAGTCGGTCTCACAACCGGGCCGGTCCATAGGGCCCAACCTTGTGTCCGGTCCCCCTAGCCCAGCCCCTCGCCGCCATATCCGGTCAGTGCCGGTCCAATTTTTTTTACCGGTGTTATAGGGTCGGTTTTGAACCGACCCGGCCCAGTTGGCATGCTTACTGAAAAGAGATTTAAAAATTTACTATATAACAGATTGTGATTTAAAATATTTTTAAATGATTTTTAATATGTGACTTTTATTTCAGATAACAAAGGATAAATTGGTGGAGATTAATTTTACGGTCCATTACAAAAGTTACTAGGTATATAGCCCTTTTCGACATGTTACCACATTTACAATTGTTATTAACATATGAACGGGGAGTCTTGGAGTCATCATAAAATTATCTTTGTGTGATTTATAGGCTACTAGTTTGAGCCGTGAAAGCAGTTATTAATGCTTGCATTAGGGTAGATAATCTGTGTCACACCCCTCGAGGTGCCGCCCTTCCTCAAACCCTATATAAATGCAAAACACTTTGTGCATCAGACTGTCTCTTTAATTATTAACATGAGAATAAGAAAAATGTATTTTTTTAATAAGCATTTTATAATTTGATTTACTGTCGATTCCAGAAAGTATATGAAATATGTTTGGATAACATCCTTTTTCGATTACTCTGGCATTACGACTTTTACCGCAACAACGCTCTCCATAAATTAAATTATTTCGTGGATTAATGAACCTCTCATTATTCAAGTGGTTAACAATCAACATTAGAAAGTGTTGACATGTGGTGGATATATCACATCATATATGGACACTTATTCCTTTGAAAGTTTGATAGCGAAACATCTTTGAACTATCTAATTGTTTTATTATTTTAGTTCAATGAAAGTTGTAGTTTCCAAACTTTAAGTCATTGTTAATAAGAATTTCAAGATGGTCATAGTTTAGGATGTAATTAGAAATGGAGAGAGGTCATAGGCGGACCCATGTGTATTGGTGGGATGCACGTGCACATGTTAACTTAGCGCTTACGTTATAATAACGGTATTACTGCGGTCTTCAAATTCTGAGTTGCCTCTGGTTGTTTTTGTTACTTGGGAAACTAAAAAAAATCAAAACGGATTTGAGCCCTGGAAATGGATAATATCCTATTTAAATAGTATTCATCGGTCTTGCCCTTACCTGCAGGGGCGAAGCCAGAGTACTGTATCGTTAAAAAATTACACTACATATAAGGTCAAAAGAGATTAAAAATTAGTTTAGGTCATATGTTTAAATTATAACTGTGATATTTTATATATTTTCTGAATTTATTTTATATAAATTTCTAATTTGGTCATTGATAAACGTACCTATCACTAACACGTGGGCTGCTGTCGCATGTTTGTAGAATCATCGTTTCCCTTGAAGCTAATGACAAACATTCAACACCATTCATTTTCTTAATTAATTAACCAAACAATAAAAATTTCAGTTATATGAACCAACAGATAACAATTAATTAGACCAAATTAAACGAGGCTTTCATGGTGGTTGCGATAACTATTTCTTTATCTTTAATCAAAGGTATTACATTTGATGTAGTAAACTCAAAATTCCTCACTATATTAGTAAGAACTGGAACACGATTATAATTTTAGAATCATAATTGCAACACACGAAACTACTGAATTACAATGAAAATATTGAAATTACAAGCAACTAAAGGATAGAGATAAGAATGGGCAAGGATGAGAAGCTTAAACTCTAAATATGGAGATGAGGTGAATCAGACTCTTTACTCAACAGTAGACACAGTCCCTGAATCACATACCACTATATCCCTTTTGATGGAACCATTCTCGCGCCCACTACTCAACCCGAATCTCAAATTAACCTGGCCCTATTGCTTGTTCTCGACCCAACAACTCTTGTCAGCCCAATAACTACTTGTGTGACCTCGGTACTCACATTGGGATGAACTTGATTCATAACGTTCGAGCTTTGAGTATAATATCGTTTGTAATAGGGAGAGCTAGCTTTACTCATAAAATAGAACTTCTCGATGAAATTAAGATTTAACCATATCCATGCAGATATCGAACACCAAGTAAATTAAAAACAAAAATAAATAATTATACTTAGTAAAGATGAAATTTCATTCAAGGTTGTTTTCCATTCAATCATAATTTGTGATGGTCACCCATAACAAGTGAAGAAGCAAATACGTGCAAGGAAATTATATGATCTTTCTTCTAATGATTTATATGTGATTGTGTTACATCACATTTATTTCATATTTGTGCAAAAGAATGTGCCATTATAAATTGAATCATTTATATGGTCATGTTACATCAAATTCCTATCATTTTATGGAAAAAGTGTTAGGGTTTAAAGATGTGGTGTAGTATAAATCGAAAAATGAAATTTGAATAAAGTTTATTTGTCTCTCGTTAAATAGGAAAGAGGAAGACTTTTGTGCTTATATACAAAAATACATTTTTTAACTCTTAACGGGTTGAGAAAAGAGTTTCTTCTTGTGCCGTCATCGCTCAACTTCAATTTTGAATTTGAAAAAATGATCTCATTACGTAGAAGAAATGTAATCATAGTTAAACTCTGATAAAAGAAATTAAACCTTACATTTAATTTTCATATGTTTCCAACAAAAATGTAACAAGAAACAATTGTCTCGTTATCTACGCCCTCCATCCCATTTTAATTGTCATTTTAGTTACATTTAGGGAGAATAGCTCAAGACACACCTAAACTATGGCTGAAATTGCTGTTATACACTCTAACTTTGTGGGGGTCCTATGACCCTCCTGAACTATTTTATAGTGTAATATTGTGGGTATTATTAGCATAGATGGACATGCAAGTGAACACACGTATAAGCAGCAACTTCAAAATAGTAGATTGAAAGTAAAAATCACATGAAATTGGAATGATTTGTGTTATTTGATCAATAATCATGAAGATAAAGTTAGAGAGTTTTAAGAAAATTCTAGGGTTAATGTAAGATAAATTAACATTAATGAGAACTGACCCCTCTTTTTGATAGCTTGTGAAAGCACTTAATTTAGTTTGAGTGATTTAGTGGTCAAGCTAAGCTGATAATACCCTAAATATTACACTATAAAATAGTCCTGGGGGGTCATAGGACCTCCGCAAAGTTAGAGTGTGTAACAGCAATTCCGACCATAGTTTATATGTGTTTTGAGACATTTTCCCGTTACATTTATGAACATTAAAAAATAATAAATATAAGATATAACTTATTAAATTGCTCCTATTTAATATAAGTATATTGATCTCTTCTTTTTAAAATATTATGCCATTAAGGATATTATTGAAAATAATTAGCAACTTTAATCTTGAATTATTAAAGTGATAATTATATTTTGATAATTTTTTGGGGCTATATTAATGTTAATTTGGGATAGAGGAAGTAGTTATTAAAACACTCATTTTTGTTGCCCTAGAAAACCTTATATTAAACCGAACTTCCCCAAATACATCAGAGTCACCCTTGTCAAGAACATATGAACTTTCAGATCTATCATAAGATGGATTTAAAAGACACTGCTGATAATGTATTATTTTATTTAAATAAAATCCATCTATCTTATTTAACCTCAAAGGCATCATCGTCAAGAACATATGGAACATTCATATCTATTACAAGATGGATAGAATTAGAAGCAGAATTTCTGAATCGGCTATATTCACAGAAGTGTTATGATCAGCACTTTTTGTGATTATTTTATTATTGTTTCAAAATTTTGAAGTTTAAAATTAAGTTAGATCTAATACCTTTCTATGGATGATGGATGAATGTTATGGTATTTAATCAATTCTAATTGTGCTCTCTAGAAAGAAAAAGAAAAAAGTTATATCTAGTTAATCATCCTCCAAAAATTCTATTAAATCAAGGACTTCCACAGTGTATGTTTTTCTTTTTTTAAAAAGAAATACATTTAAGACTCGTTTAACCATGAAAATCTTTTATTTTTTTTCAGAGATTTTTTCACTTATTTGAAAAAGTAGTGTTTGGTCATAAAAAATTCAAATACAAATTTGAAATTGTATTTGAAATTTGAAAAATACCCTAAACCCTGTTTTCAATTTTTTTTATACTGCTATATATTTTTATTTTTCAAATATACTATAAAAATTTTATTTTTATAAAAATAACACATTTAAATTATATTTCATATTTATATCATTTTTTAAAAAATAATACATTTAAACTGCAAAAATTTATTGTAAAAAATATGATCAAACACAATTCTAGTTTCAACTCCAAATTTAAAAGTTTTAAATAAAGTGAATTTTCCTTATTTTCATGGCTAGACGCCCACTTAATTTCCTCTCGCTTGTAGAAAGAAAATAATTCATTTAAGGTTGAGTATAATAATTCTAAATTATACCTAAAGAAATCATTAAAAAAATTATATAGTAGCCTCACACTATTGATTAAAAGGTTTGCAAAATTAAATTAAAAGTTGAGACCATGTATAAGTCAATATTATCATTTCAGACTTGTTAACATGGTTTGGTTTGGAATCCGAGGGTAAAATAAATAAATTTCGACACTATTGAACCATATTATGAAAGTGCATATAGTAATTGCAAAATATGCTAGATTGGGAAGCTTCATGATCGTGATCGCGATCTTATACTGATCGAGCTGCACTATTTTATATTCTAATAGATTCCATTTCAGCTCAGATCTTTTGGGAAACTTTTGGACCTAGCAAAAAAGGCTCGAGCTATTGACCTGAGTGCTTTAAATATTGTATTTGAAAAGCAAGGTAGGTTAGTTAACGAAAGGGTAAGGTGAGGCTGGAATGGGATATAGTAAGTGTGCCACGAGTCAAAAGAATGAATGACCACTAGAGGGGGAAAGCGATAGAAATTGGTTCCCTACGACGTCTTCTGTCTTCGCGCTTTCTAAAAACCACCCTAGCCTTCCACGCAAGTTGTAGTACCCTCGGGAATCTTTTCAAATCTTAGTCAGGGCTACTTGAAGATCCTTTCATCTCTTCTTTCTTTGTGTTGAGAGAGAGTCTTTCGCGATATAAGTAAAATAATCAAAAAATAATAATCACGAACTAGCATTGTTTTTCACTATTTTTGATAAAAGGTTCCTTACTTTTCAACACAAATTAAACTAGCAATTGAAATAAGAGAAGGTTTTCATTGTATTATTATTTTGTACTTGCAATAAAAAATAATATAGATTATTGTCCTTACATTTATCAGTAGAGAATATCATTTATGTTCTAAATTGTTGGTGATTACTGAAAAGCATATATATAATTCTCTTAACCATGAGGATAGTAATGTATCATGTGACAAATAATGCATTATTTATGGAATAAATCGAAAATGAATCATTGAAAAAGATGATTACACTAATTAATAATTAAAAAGGCAACATATTTTGTCTAGGAAACATATAATATGCTGAGATGACATTATTAATGTAAACCTCAATGAAATTTGGAGATGTGACATTAAGTTAATATAAATAACAGATTGAAACGAAGTTAGTGATGGATGAATATGATATTTGTTTACACTGAAATCGATACAATTGAATTTATATGAGGCCAAGAACAAACATGTTAAATTTAACTTTATTTTAAGATTAGTTTAATTATCAGAAATTAGATTATTTATGTGATGAAAAGTTAAACGAAAACATGAACAAAATAAAGTATAAGAATAAGCAAATGTAAATATGTGGAATGAAGCCCTTGGCGACGTTCCTCGAAAGCTAGGATTCCCTTTGATGAGAGCAGGACGTAAGTAAAATAGGCAAGAAAATAAAGAAAAAGTCAATGCTTGGTGAACAATAAAAAAATATATTGTATTGCTCAGAATCAAATATCATATTGGGTACAAATGAAGAGAAATCACTATCTATAGGGTCTAGTGTATGGCATGTAGCCAATAGGACGAGTTCTCCAATGAACACCTATAGTACTGTAGCCAATGATTTAGCTTCAGGTGTCATATCCATTGCAGGTGCCAGCCAACTACGCGTCCGCGCACCTGACAGGTCTGACCCCTTTGTCCCTTTTCTTTTCTTCAACGTCATTTAGGCCCTTCTAAGAGAGACGATACCATCAAATGGTGTTCCTTCGAGATGGTCTTAGGCAGTAGTTCCTTCTATGACACCACATTTATTGAGTCAACCATGGAATACCTCTTTCACGAGAGATCCCCTTACTTCGTTCTACAAGCCTCAAGATCTTTACCCTATACAATATTTTTTTGTAATTAGAAGTTTTGAATTCGAACTTTAATAGCATAATAAATTCTTTAATGTGTCAATGCAAGGAAGCACCTTCCTCTTTAATGTGTTATATGCGATGCGAATATAAAAAAGTTAAAATCTTAATTCGAATAATGAATGTCGGGTAAAAATTTAAAACGAAGAAGATATATTAAAACAAAAAAGACAATTTCACATTATTATTTTGGAAGACCTTTTTCATAATTTTGGATGATAATTTTGTTCTTAAAAAATTTAAGACTACAGAAGCTATTCATCTCCTTAGAAGACTGGTGGAGCAGTACAGGGAAAGGAAGAAGGACTTGCACATGGTGTTCATCGATCTAGAAAAGGCGTATGATAAAGTCCCTAGGGAGGTCCTTTGGAGGTGCTTGGAGGCTCGAGGTGTACCCGTGGCGTACACCAGATCAATTAAGGACATGTATGAGGGGGCCAAGACTCGCGTTAGAACTGTGGGAGGAGATTCGGAGCACTTTCCCGTGTTAATGGGGTTGCACCAGGGATCGACCCTTAGCCCTTTTCTATTTGCCTTGGTAATGGATGTATTGACGCGGCAAATACAAGGTGAGGTGCCATTATGCATGTTATTTGCGGATGATGTAGTTTTGGTTGACGAAACTCGCGGAGGAG
Source organism: Jaltomata sinuosa (assembly GCA_003996215.1). Lineage (NCBI taxonomy): Eukaryota > Viridiplantae > Streptophyta > Magnoliopsida > Solanales > Solanaceae > Jaltomata > Jaltomata sinuosa. Next base: position 557,715 of record QJPP01000617.1, on the reverse strand, counting down.
TTAATGCTAAGTTGGAGGTTTGGAGACAGACCCTCGAGTCTAAGGGGTTTAGGTTGAGCAGGACCAAGACTGAATATATGGAGTGCAAGTTCAGTGAGGCGACTCAGGATGATGACGTAGAAGTGAAGCTGGATACACAGGTCATCCAAAAGAAAGGGAGTTTCAAGTATCTTGGGTCTATTATCCAGGAAAATGGAGAGATCGATGAGGATGTCACTCATCGTATTGGTGTTGGGTGGATGAAATGGAGGCTCGCATCTGGAGTCTTGTGTGATAAGAAGGTGCCTACTAAACTTAAAGGCAAATTCTACAGAGTGGTGGTTCGACCAGCTTTGTTGTATGGAGTAGAGTGTTGGCCAGTAAAGAACTCCCATATTCAAAAGATGAAGGTGGCGGAGATGAGGATGTTGCGATGGATGTGCGGGTTTACTAGGAGAGATAGGATTAGGAATGAGGATATCCGAGATAAGGTGGGTGTGGCATCGGTGGAAGATAAGATGCGGGAAGCGAGGTTGAGATGGTTCGGACATGTGAGGAGGAGAGGCACGGATGCTCCAGTGCGGAGGTGTGAGAGGTTGGCTATGGATGGTTACAGGAGAGGATGAGGTAGACCGAAAAAGTATTGGGGAGAGGTGATTCGACAGGACATGGCGCAGTTGCAGCTTACCGAGGACATGACCCTAGATAGGAAGGTGTGGAGGACGCGGATTAGGGTAGAAGAGTAGTAGGTAGAAGTGTGTGTAGGCTAGTAGGTAGGAGTGTTTTTCCTTGTTGTCCCGACTAGTAATCGTAGTGCTACGCTTATAGTTTTTTGTTCTTGGATTCCTCGTAGTAGTATTTTGTGGCAGTGTTCTGCTTCTGTCTGTTGTTTGTTACTACATATTACTTCCTATCGTCTCTTGTAGTTTTATCATGTTTTTTATCCTGTATCTTTGCTACGTCCTTTTTAGCCTATTTTTAGACTGTTTTTGTCTTGAGCCGGGGGTCTATCGGAAATAGCCTCTCTACCTCACCTCAGAGGTACTGATACGGACTGCGTACACTCTACCCTCCCCAGACCCACGTTGTGGGAATACACTGGGTATGTTGTTGTTGTTGTTGTTGTACTTTTTTCCAGCTTCTATTTAAAAGCTTAAAATCATAAATATTTCTTACCTTTTAAAAAGTGGAACAAACAAGCTATAAAAAAACATGTCCAAAATAAATACCAAATTCTAACTTGAAGCACATTATTGACTTTTGATTCTATCATATTAAAATAGTAATTATTTCAATATTTGATGCTTTGATAACAATTTTAATGCAGTAATTGGTCAATTCTTGATTAAGAAAATAAAAGTTAGTCATACATTTGTTTCTCTTCAATTGGCTTTAATACCAAATCCTAACTTGAAGCACATTATTGACTTTTGATTCTATCATATTAAAATAGTAATTATTTCAATATTTGATGCTTTGATAACAATTTTAATGCAGTAATTGGTCAATTCTTGATTAAGAAAATAAAAGTTAGTCATACATTTGTTTCTCTTCAATTGGCTTTCAAAAAGGAGCAATTAAACTTTATCTTGGATTTTCTAAGAAAAATAGTTCCCTCTAGAATTATTAAGGGAATCTTTTTAGAAAAAACATGATATGCTTTTAAAATACAAAATTAATAAAAATGCCATGTGACCTTTGTGACATTGTGACAAAACAACATTTTGTTTCCCTTTTTTGTTCCAAATTAAATTCTTCTCTGCCCATGCTATACCTATATTTATAATTTTATTATAACAAAAGATACAACCACCACAACAACAATAGCATATACAGTATAATTTCACATGATAACATCTAAGAGAATGAGGTATACGCAAATTTTATATCTACCTATATAAATGAAGAAATTATTTTCGATAGACCCTCAAACAAAATAGAAAAAAAATTTGATTAGAGATGACAATTAATCAATGAAATCATAACTCGATCAATCCGTTCAAGTTTGAACTGATTATTGACCCGTTCATTTATTAGTTCAGTTCATTCAGTCCAGCTCATTTCAGCCCATTAAAGTTTGGGCTGATATCTAATCCAAATTGATTCATGAGAAATTTTGTCAAAAGAATTTTAAAAAGATATTTTTTAATTTGATATGTTATATATAAGTCATACTAACGAAAAAATAATAATTTTAAAAGGTACTAAGATATTCTAAAAGAACAAATAAAGCAATTAATCTTAAAGAATTAGGCATGTTGGGTTATGACCCATATTTTAACTCATTTCAGTCTAAGTAACTTTTGATCGAATCAATAATTAGTCATTTATTAACTCAACTCATTTTAACCCACTCAAATTCAACTCGACTCGTGCAATTACCACCTATTTTTTTGATGACATTATTGACTTCTCTGTCTCTTGGTGAACCAAAGAATCAGAAACATCTGCACCAACTTTTTCTACTTTGATATGATTTTTAAATAAATATGAGAAAACATTCTTCTTTTTATCATTGGATCTTGGAGATGACATCAAGATAAAAAAAAGGCAAGAAAAAGTACATCAAAATAATTAAAATATTATATCATCCAATAATTCATAATAATAGTAACAACAATAATAATAATAAGAAAAAAAATATCCCATACCTTGAGGATCCCACACTTAGCTTTTTTGTTCCAATCATTATCACAAATATAAAATAAGATCAATAATAGTGGTAATACATATAGTACATTAAGCTGTACATAAACGTGCAATTCTATCTTGACTCTTTTATTTTTCTATATTCTTATTTACTACTTTCACTTTTGACATATATAGAATAAGAAGTAAGTCATAAATCCTAGGACGCATTTAAAGACGGTGAAAGTTTAGGCCCAAAGTATACAATTGAAAGGTTACATATGATACTATATAGTCGTTTTGCGTATAACCTTAATAGTTATAGGGTGACATCGAGTTTATAACGTGATACATATTTTAAAAATCGCGCAAAATTAGGTTTTTAGTTCTGAACTAAGGTGTTAAATATGGTGCAAAAATTATTTTGTATGTGTGTGCAATAACCATGAATGATGTGTGACAAACCTAATCGAGGATGTTGAGTCCTTAAAGAAAGTGCGCAAAATATTCTAGGCTTCGAGAAAATATGAGAGAGATGTTAGCATACAAATGAAGCAAGGTTTAGACCTAATTCTTTAAAAAAAGAAAAAAGAAAGTTGCGCGAGCACACTTTAACAGATCGATCTACAAATATCACTAGTGGGCTGTGATGTTATGCTTTTTCCTCCAATACAGTAGTTTAAATGCTCGGTTGGCCATGGATAATTTTACTTTTTTGGGGAATCTTTTTTTTGGAAAATTATTTGGACATAGAATTGTTACAATTTTGGAATTCAACTTGAAATGAATTTCAGAATTTTCTAGATTGAAAAAACTCAATAAAATAATTCACTCCAAATCACGCACAAAAATTCAAAAAATATTCCAATTTGTATTAATTATCAAACATAACTTCAATTTTCAAATACCATTTTCAACTTGAAAATAAATACTACTCCCTCCGTTTCAATTTGTTTGGCCTACTTTCCTTTTTAGTCCGTTTCAAAAAGAATGTCTCTTTCCTTTTTTGGAAATTCTTTAATTCCAACTTTTCAAATGGCATATTCTAGATCACAAGATTAAAGAATATTTTAATACATTTGACATATTTTTAATTTAAGACACAAGTTTCAAAAGTCTTCTTTACTTTCTTAAACTCCGTGTCAAGTCAAAATAGGCCAAATAAATTAAAATGGAAGGAGTATGATTTTTTAAATTTCACAATTTTTATGTCCAAACGCCCACCTAAACTAAATGAAAGATGAAAAGTTAGAATCTAGAGATATTTTCTTTTTTGGTTTAACCATTCGGAATCTGGAATGCAATGACCCAAGTAATTTAAATTCACGTTGTACCAAGCGGGAAGCACTCCTTATCAGAAATCTTTCATTTATTATGTTCGAACTCGAGACTTTTAGTTAATGATATCGAAATCCTATCCATGTCATCAAATCGCTTAGTGAAATTTCGAACATTTGAATTTGCTTCGAAAAGGTATAGAAACTCTTTAATTTTGTTTTAATCAATTTAAAAGATTTTTTTTTTTACCAAAACAACATAGTTATACTAATTAACTAGGGATTTTTCTCTCTTTTTTGGGGGGAATATTTGTAATACAGAATATCAAGATTATGTATAAATCCCCATATCAATCACAGCCTAATTTTCACGTGAACACCGCAAAATACAGGATATTACAAAAGAATACAAACAAATTAACAGATTCAAGAAAGAATATTGTGGCGGTTGGAGCGGAACTTCTTTGAAAAAAAAAATTGAATATTTTTTTTTGAAGGGGTCGTCATTTTCTATCAAGAACGCTATATTATTTTCAATCCCGATGTATTTCAGATGCTTAAAGGCCCCGCTGGCACGAAGTGAGGGTGGATGCCCGCTTCTCCGCCAAACTGTACTTGCAAGTTTCCTGCAAAAAGCTCTTCACGCCTACTCTTAGAAAGAACATTATTGTTAACTTGTTTTAAATAATTAGGGTCCATTTTTCAAACTATTGCGTCAATTAGGACGACAGCAGGAGAAAAATAATATGATCATGATACTCTAATAATTTAAGTTTTAACATGAAATTATTGGTACAAATTAATATGACATGATAATTAAACAGACTGAATAGTCAAATTTCATTGTTATATATTAAATAAACAATGGCCTTTAAATCATATGAAACTTAGCTTTCTATATATTTGTCTCCATCCGATGAAAGACGTCCATGTAGAGAATCAGGCTCGACAAAAATGAGATTAGGGATCATGCTATTTTTGTGATTTTATTAGGTCGTTTAAGTTATTAAATTTTAAATTAATAATTTATATATATTTAGTGAATTTCTTAAGATAAATACAAGAAATTTAACAAAAATTATTGAATTCGATTGAATCCATTATAGCCATACATTATAGTTAGATGAAAAGAATACTAATTGTATAAGATGGAATTAGGTCTACCAAAAAAAGTAAGATGAAATTAGGTCAAACCAAACAAAACCTGAAGAACTTGTGCCACGTACCAACTCTCTTACCACACCCGTCGCGGAAGTAAGATTTTAATTTGATGAGTTCGATCTTTAAAGTTTTTTCATATTGAATTTGTTGTATTCTTTAGTATGCGTCTAGTTTTAATATTTATTGATATTTAGTGGATCTTCACATATATATTATGCTCCGCATCAAGATTCAAACACGATCGTACGAGTAGGAGTGGCAAAATAAACTCATGATAAGATGATCCATCTTACCGGCTTAAGTTTGAGCAATTTAATGACCCATCTACTTATTAACTCATCTTGTGTTTACCTGCTTAATTTAATTAACTCATCTAAAAGTTGAGTTGATTTGGACTAAATATGTAGATTGACCTATCATGAGACGCCTTACCAAAATAATTTAATTTTTTTTCTATTAAATATATTATATATAGTCATAATGAAAAAAAAAATTATTAAGTAACTAAACAAAATTATTGGAACACAACCAAAGAAATTAATTAGGACGTGGTAAGAGACAGATATTGTGGGGGTCATAATTCATTAAAGGTTAGTTCTGTGCACTAATGCTTCCGTTATGCGCGGGGTTTGAGAAAGAGCCGAATCACAAGGGTTTATTGTACCCAGTCTTATCATGCATTTCTGCAAGAGACTATTTCCACGGCTTGAACCCGTGACCTCCTGAGCACATGACAACAACTAATTTACCAACAATTATCGTATTTTTTCCATCTGGGCACCTATTCATTCTTTTTTGGGGTGTATAAAGTCACGGAGCGATTCAAGCATCTATCTTATTGTATTGACGCAATTTAGTCCATTGTTTAACGTATTTCAGCCCAAATAACCTTTAAACGAACCAATAGTTCATCTATTTACTAACTCAACCCATTTTAATTCACAAAAAATCAATTAAACCTGTCTATTTGACACTCCTAATTAACACTTTTGAATTTTGATGCATGGCTACTGGTGTAGGCTTGCATGGGGGCAGGGGCGGAGCTACACCCACCCAAGGGTGGTCAGATGAACACCCTTCGTCGGAAATTTTTTCGAGTATATAGGTTAAATATAGATATTTTAGAATATATAGAGACTGTTGAACACCCTTGACACAAAAGAGAGATATAGCCCAGTGGCTAAGGGCGTGCAAACTTTCCTTTAAGACCCAGTTTCGAGCTTGGTCTCATACACTTTACTTGTTTTTTACACTAATGGAAGTTCTCTTTTGTTGTTTACCAAAAAAAAAGGAAATTTTTTCTTTTGTTGTTTAAAGAAAACGAAAAATTCTGCTCATTTGTTGTTAAAAAACAAAAAAAAAACTCTTTTGTTGTTTTAAAAAAAAGTTCTAATCTTTTTACTAATCAAAAAAAAAAACTCGTGTTTGACTCCGTGCTTTTAAGTTAAAAAATAATTACTAATTTATTTCTTCTTTTTTTTTCACCCAACTCCTGTCCTAAAAATATGAACACCCTTGAAGAAAATTCTGGCTCCGCCACTGCATGGGGAGGAAGGGTTTAAATTTTGGAGTATACAAATTCATAAAACCAAGTTGTAGAAGATTCATTTCATTTTATTTCATTGTGCATATTATCCTGGTATCTTGGAAAACCCCATGTGGAGATGCACTAACTTCTTTTCAAATAATTGAACCTTTGGAGGTATATTTGGGTACATACTTATCTCAATTTTAATGGCAAATATTCCTCCAATTTGATGCTTAATGTTTGGCATGAAATAACTTAATTATGTGATTAATTATTAACACAAAACTTTCATAAACAACAACTTGTAGGAACTTAATCAGGCCTCTGTAACTATATTTTGCTTAATTAAAATTCGTAGCAACATTTTCAATAACAATTGTATAATTTTGGTATACAAATACAAATAAATATAATTAAAGTTGAGTGTTGATTGAGAGAATATACAATTCGTATTGTATATTTTGTGAAATCTCGACATACAAATACAAATACAAGCATACAAATACAAATTCATATTGTATATTTTGTGGAATCTCAGCATACAAATATAAATACATGCATAAAAATACAAATACAGTTGAATGTTGATTGAGAGAACGGCATACATATACAAATAGCTATTAAATTAAAACATTAGGTGTGAAATGTAATTAAAATAAATTATTATTATGGAGCGTAATTAAGCATGAATATTTGTCATATTATGTAATTTTCTCACTATTAATGAAGTTTATACTAATTAGATCTATTATTGTAGAAATAAAAGGGATGGTACATGACACTCTCGGCGAATTCCATATCAAAATAGGAGAGAAAAAGCGAAGAGTTTTATAAAGTATAATGCAAGTTTATATAGTTCGCACGCTTTTAGACTCGATGATATTATAGCCCAAGCAACAAACACATTCTGAGGTCTATAGGGCCAAAGCAGACAATACATGTCATGCGCTTGAGGTCGTGAGCAGTAGCTAGGGGCACGGGTTCATCCATATTTACTTCACTAGAAAATTACATGATATATAGGTCATTTTTTTTTATGTATATATAATAAATATTAAATCTTCTCAACTTTTTGATATTTTATTTCTTAATATTCTGAATTTTCTTAATTAATCAAAATTCTGAATTTGCTACTGATGAAAAGAGAGTTGAATCTTATGCAAACAACATCTCCTATGTCTACTTTAATTTAATCAAATTTTGACACGCCTTCATTTTTATTATTTATTCTTTTGGTTTTCTTGGTCTACATACATTGATGGTATTCATCAAATGCATTAATTAATACTATGAAATTGATATAATAAATTTATATAAAATAGTTTGTAATATTTAAAGGGTTGAAAGAGCTTATAAAAACATGCAAAACCTAATTTATTATTTAAGGAGTGACGTCTGGAATTTTTATTTTTTTTATCATTACCAGACAAATTCATAAGAAACATACGGTTTGAAAAAAAAAAAGTCATAATTCAAGCTCATGAGACATATTGTCCATTATGATCAACATAACTCACGATTTCATCTTTTGATTATGTTATCATCGAGCCTAAAAGTGTGCATACCATATAAATTTGTGTTTACCTTAAGAACTCTTCAGTTTCCTCTTTTATTCTGATGTGAAATTCATCTTATAAGGTAGTCGAAAAGTCTACTAGTTATTTTCTTTGACTTGCCCTTCGTCATGAACATTACAAAAACTTTTTGAGATATTTAATAATCCCTATAAAAGTTTTTTTTATTTTTTTTTCTCATAATACAAGCGTTGAATTGAATACCACTTTCAATTATTATTTTTTGAATACCACTTTCAATTTCTTGATGTCAATGGGACACCAACTAGACCAAATGTCACTAACACAACTAACTTTTATTCCCAGAATAGTAATTATCAACTATATAATAAAATAAGACACATTAACAATTTATTCCTTTTATCTTTGTTTTTTTCAATAATTAAAAATAGACTAAAACCTAAATGATCAGAAGGCACCTGTCTACATAGGACACTAATTAATTATGTAAATGAATTTAGTCATTATTTTATGTCTAATAATTAATTAATAGCATATGATTACCGACAATATGAATTTATGATACATTTGATACCACATAATAAAATTTATATCTCCATCAGAAAAATAATTAATAATTTTCTTTGACTAATCAATTGAATACTGTGTTAAGTAGAGATTTAAAAAAATCTAACAATGTTTTAGCTGTCTCAATTGTCTTTTTTAGTGAAGTTGAAGTTAACTCAAATTATATTACTAGTAACTAACACATATTTTTCATTCCATTTTATGTGGTATATTTGCAGAGATGAATTCAAAATTTAAATATGGTATGTCTGGGGTCGGAATTCGCCCGCGGTTCATTTGATTTGTTGGGCTTGAAATAAAATAAATTGCTTATGATTATTTAATGAATTTTTTAAAATAAATATACCAAATTCGAGCAATTTTATAATTGTTATTTCACATTGAGTAAGACATAAAAATAATATGAGAATATAATATAAATAACCTCAAAATTCTCGAGGAAAGAGAAACCATTTCACAAACTTAAACTTTGACCCCTTTAATTAGTACTACTAGACTTTTTGGTGTATTCTTAATTAGTGAAAAAAATTATTCCAAGAAAGGGTTGACTCAATTGGTGACAAACTTAACTTGAATAGTTTAGTGGATGCCCTAATTAATTAGGGTCTTCGTCGGCAGTGGTTCGTTTAGCAAGCAGTTTTATTGCTTGAAAGCACACACAGCACATAGTAGGAGAGTTCGAGTGTGAAAGCAGTGTACTCATGCTCCTGAGATAAGGTATGCTTTTAGTGTGTTATCTAACTATAAGAGCAGGAGCAGCAAGCACTTACTTTCTTTAAGATGCTAACTTCCACAACAACTAAGAATTTTATCTCAGATTTTCCGTTAGTGCGCTCCGGAAAGAAGGAGCAAAGGCGAAAAAGCTCAAGTGATTTTCCCTTGACTACTGTTAGGCCAGGGAAGATAACTGCATAACGTAGGGAATACAACTCCATAAGAGTGAGAAAGTACGGGGACAGAAAGAATCACATGATTCTCTATCGTGATAGAAGCAACAATAGGATAGGAGTGCACAGTTTCGTAACTGGACTCTTCGCTGAGTAGAAGAGCTGCACCTAAGACTCTGAAGCGAAGGGAGGTGGTCTCGAGCCTTGCCTATAAGGCTATATAGCGTCAGCGTTGTTTGCATAAAACACATATTTTTGAAAGCTAATTACTCTTTTTCTCACCTCACTTCGCTCGGATACATCGCTCCAAGGCGTGATACACGCCCCAAGGCGTGATACATCGGCTCACCTCTGGATAATTACCTTTGATACATCGGGGCAATGTATCACGAGGTGAGGCGATGTATCACGACCTGGAGCGATGTATCAGAGTGTTTACATGTGGTATATTAAGTAATTAAAATAAAGTAGTGGGAGAGTTAGTAAATATGGTAAGGAAGTATGTCTTTTTTGATAGTTTAACCAATTAATTAATGTCATTTAGGGTCACTTAAAAAAAATAAAGAATAAAGAAGAGTCAAATATATCACATTTTTTTAAAAACTTGTTTTTGAGCCTGTCGAAGACAGTCTCTCTGTCGTGAATGAGCTGATCGAAAGAAAGTTTTGAGTCTATCGAAGAAGCTCTTGTGTATGGGGCTGATCGAAATAAGGTAGTCGGGCCTGAGAATGGGTTATACAGGACCCTTACGATTAAACAACCAAAAATAAATTTATTTAACTATCATTGAGACCCTGACTGAGATACACGTGTCATAGAGTTACTGGACAAGGCAAAATAGTGTTTGTTGAAAGGATTGGCAAGTGCGTAAAGTAAGGTATGTGAATTATGCCGAAGTTGTGGCTGTCTGGTATCTCTCATCTCGCTTTTGCTAAGTCTAGTTCATCATCTCCTTCTTCAGTCTATTCTAGTTCTTACTTTTAATATTTCTGCATTTCGTTTGGGCTTTTGCGCCTTTTTTGAGTTATTGCATTTACTTTCTGGAATTATAATTGAACTTTAGGCTTATTTAATGTAGTGGAGAAACTGGTCACTGTTACATTAGATTTGAGTTCGTTACACTCTCTATCTCACACAAGATAGGTAAGATTTGCATACATTTCATCTTTTTCAGAATTCATTTATGAATTACACCGATTATATTATTATTATATATATTTATGTAAAAGATGAATTTTGTCTCTTCTGAATTTTATTTATTTTTCTTATTGCAAAGGACATTTATTTATTAAAACACTGAATTTTGTCTCTTCTGAATTAATCTAAGTTGGGTTAATATATGCCACACTATTGCTTATTATTTAACTTATTTATTAGTAATAAAATTGGACCACTAGGCCATTAATTAAAGAAGTTCTTAATGAAAATAAAGAAAGAAAAAGAGTTGGATTCTGATAGTTGAAATTGATTATATTTTTTGTTACCTTCAACAACTTTGAACATTAACAAAAAAAAAATTAAAGTATTACATAAAGGAATGGTCGGTTTTGATGATCAAACCAATTTTAACCTTTTAGATGTGATTATTCAAGAATTGATTGATAGTAATTTTAATTTATTGAATAAGTAATTAATTATTTGCTCTGAAATAGATATTTTCATATTATTTAGTCGAAAAATTGTAAGCAGGTATGTAAATAGAACAACGTATCTCTTTGTATACAAAAGGAAGAACGTAACGACGATTATGGGTGAAGAGGAAGTTCGTAACATTAGAATAAACATTAACAACAAAATAATAAAAGAATTGGTCAAATCAAAAATGTTTATAAACTGAATGGGCATAAATCGGGGATGACCAACTCATTGTTTTTAATGATTTTGACTTGAAAACACTTTAGATATTTACCAAATGCATAGATAAGTTTAAAAAAAATGTTTATAAGTGAGTTTGATTAATTTATAAACTTAATTAAACACTCTCTTAGTTTCTTAAGCACTGAAATTTCTCTACAACTTATATAAATCTCTAACAAGACAAAAAATTTACAATAAGCTTAATTTGGACTAAAACAAACAAATTAAAATTATAAGAATTTAATCTCAACTAATTGATATCAATTATCGCCTATAGATCTTTTCTCATTGAATCTTCTTCCGTTCCTAAATATTTGTCATCCTTACTAAAAATAGATGATTTCACAATCACTAAGGTAAAGAACTCGAACTCAAAACCAATGCAACAGTAACCAACTTCTCAACTATATTAATAGACTAGAGTTCAATTACAATTCTAGAAAGTAAACATCACAACTCAAATGGTAAAAAGTCCCAAATAAACATACAGAAATATCGAAAGTAAGACTAGAGATTGATAAACGGAAAAACGAAGATGAGAAGATACAACCAGACTTTAACTCAACAATATCATGCATGCTTTTTTCTTTGCTCCAAATTAGGGGTGTGCAAAAACCAGTTTAACCGATAAACCGAACCGATAAAAATATTATTGGTTTATTGGTATTGGGTTAACGGTTTTTAAACGGTTTTGTAAAAAAATTTATTGGGCTATCGGTTCGGTATCGGTTTTAAGGTTTTAGTTAATGGTTAAACCGATAACCCAATAAGATTATATTTAGATTATATTTTTATTCATAATTGTATAATAGTGGCTTTAGATTTTAAATATATACCCTATTATTTTTTGCATTTTATAGTTGTTGTCTTAGTGTTGTTGTTTTCTTTCTAAAGTCATTGGTTTGATAGCATTCTACCTATCAGTGTTGCTTTTCTTTTTGAGAAATTGCTACCGTTGCTACTGTATTCAAGTTTTCTACTTAATAAGAAAGAAAATAAGTTTATTTTAGTAATAACGTATTTGAATTTGCTTATGCTTGTAATTTGTATAGATGTTTATGCATGAAAGTAGTCTATATATGAAGAAGAAAATAAGAGAAATCAAAAATATTATAGGAGCATTTTCTTATCGGTTAAATCGATAACCGAACCGTTAAGGACCAAAAACCGATTAACCAAAAACCGATAACAAATATCTTATTGGTTTGGTTATCGGTTTTGCATGTTTACAAACCGATAATCGATAAACCAAATCGATAATATACAAAACCGAACCGAACCGACCAATGCACACCCCTACTCCAAATTATGCTATTTAACTATTCTTTGCATCTCACGAGCTTTACAAGGGCAAATACATTTACTGTATTCATAGCATCATCAATTAAACATAGATTTTTGTAGCTATCTTACATCATTTCTTCTCCTTTTTTTGGCATTTAATACGTATTAAGCTCATATCATCTCTTGCCATTAAGCTAGTAGCCAAATTGGACAAGAAAGAAAGAAAAATAGGCTATATTTTAATTGGTGGGATCAATTAGTTGAAAATTACTCTACGTGCAAAATGGTGCCAAAATTGTCAATTTTTGGCCGCCAAATATGAAGCCTTAGCATGTTGTCTTTAAAATGACCTCATATTTTTAATTTCTACTACTTTCTTGGCTTCTTCCTCAAAATTTAAATTAGGTCCAAAATCATAGTACTTGATGTGAATATGTAGAAGAACTACAACTTCTAGGCAATTTCTGGCTATTTCTATCACATGGAAATATTGATATGTTTATATTACTTTATTTTAAAAAACGAAAAGAAAGAATTATTATCCAACAATATCATGCGTAAGAAAAACTTATCTTGGGAAACTAGAAAGTTTTCTAGAGTATCTTGACTGATATATTCAGTATTATTATCCTCGATATAATTAGATAGGACATGATATATTTTTGCATAACGAGGACAAAATTCTAAATAGGAGACTATGAAAGTTGAAGATTAAGGTAAATGATTAGTAGGTAGTTTAGCAATTTCTTTTTTTTCCAGTTGTATATAAAGGTTTTAGTGTGGAACACTTATTTGTTCTCTTACAAGTATTATGATTATTATGCTAACATTATCTTATTATTCAATTTTATTACTAGTGTTATTTCTTTTACTTTGATTATCTTTACTATTTTATTATTAGTACTTTTCTTTTTTCAATATGTTCATCTATGATAGCTTTTTACTTTGTATTTCTTTCAAATCTGTTTCAAAAAATAATTTTCTTGAGTTAAGGATCTATAGTAAACAATCTCCTTACCACATAAAAGTAGGAATAAAGTGTGTGTACACCGTATCATTCCCAAACTCTATTTTTGAGATCGTACTAAATATGTTATTGTTGTTCTATAATATATTTTTTTAGTAAAGGTTATTCAACTGACATTGTTCAATCTGCGTGGCTCCACCACTAGTTATGAAATGAATAAAATGTATTCACTCTTAATTAGAGGTTCAGTTCGAACTTCAAAATAATAATAGGGAGAATTTTCACTTTTAATATGCCTTATGCGTAAATTTGAATTTATCAGGACTCCAAAGTGATTATCGAGCACAGAATGAAAAAACAAAAAATAAAAAATAATCTTATCTTCTGAAAATGCCAGTAGTTATCTAAATAAAACCAATTATAGGTGCAAGTGGGTCTCTCATATGCTTTGAATATTCTCTGCAATTTGCTGTACTTTTTTTTTTTTAACTATATGGTAACATCATATTAATACATAAAGTTTCTGATATTGTATTTTAACCCAAATCAAGGGGGGGAAAATACACTTTTTAATTCTTCCATTATTGATAATTAATTTCAATTAGCTTAGTTATGTGTCTTTTTGTCCTTTTATATATGAAATGTGTGATATTAAAGACTATTCTTCTAATTGTATTACCCTCATGTATAAAGTTATAGTAAAAATTTAACATAATAATTGAATGACTTAATGCTTAATTATTTGTTAAATTTGTAAAGATCAGAGTTATAGGGATCAAAAACACACGTATCATTTTATCGGAGGTTAAATATGCTTAATAGGAAATTATAAGGACCAGAAACAAATTTGTTAATATTTGAGGGATTAAAAGTGCTACTATCCCTTGATTAAATGGATTAATTGGGAATGCGAAATAATTATTTTACTAAATTAGATATTTTCCTAAATGAAATAAATTACCGCAAATTGAAAGGTACAAGTATGACAAGGATTAGGACTACTAATAAGGTAAACAATTAAATTGTTAGGTAAGAAGGTGATTTGTTAACATCTAAAATAAATTACCAATATCGGGTGTTGTGAAATGACTGGGATCTCTTCATTCTTAATTAAATATTTCGAGTTTGAATGCTAAAAATGAAAAAAAAATTATATTAAAGTGTCGCTTCCAAAAGGGAATGTTATAATGCACGAATTCAAATTTCATCGAGTTTAAATACGAATACCAGATATCGATTAAAAAAAAGGCATCTACAATGAATATGTTACTATAAGAATAACTTCATAATTGAGTTACCTTTGATTTTTTTCTTTTCTAAATATATTAAGAAATTAAATAGTGAATAGATATTTTCTCTATAAATATATGAACACATTAATTAGTACTTAGTAGGTTATTTTAGAAACTCAATTAAAGAGAAATAGATAGCTTACCTGTATAATTATCTCTAATAGCATTTTTTATCCCTTAATTGTTGAAAAATATTAATTTTAGATTTTGTAATCTTTGAATATGCATATTTAACATTTAATTACTTAAAATATACACGTTATGATTTCTTGACTTATGAATATTCACAAATTTATTGAATCGATACTCCTTTCTTTCACTTTTACTTGCACAATTTGAACTTTCTAAGTTGTTCATGAGCATCATGACATAAGTAAAAGAGAACGAGGAGGCACGGCCCTCCCATCTTCCGCATATTTTGCTCATCCTACATGGCATGAATCATCGAGCACATATTTTAAAAAATACTTTAATTGTTGTGACTATTTACCACAATACTCATACTAATTGATGTTTAATTTTAGATCTTGAAAAATAATTTGAAGAATAAATAATTAATATTAATTATAAAATATATAAGAAAGATTTGTTTTTCTTGATACGATTAAAGTGATCAGCGAAAGTAAAAGTACGTCTTTAAAATAGTAAACAAGTAAAAATTGACGTGGATTATTTAGTGGGACCCATGTTGCGGGGATAAATTCGACAGTCCTCGTCAGCAAACCCTCTCGTTGTCAATATTTTCAATTATTGTAATCTTGGAGTATTAAGGTACATCAACTTTTGGCTATGAGTTTTGAAAAATTATTTTTCAAAAATTATTTTGACAAAAAATTATCAGAATTATTCTGTGTTTAGTTACTCTTTTATACAAAAAAAAATTTGACGAAAAATACCATTGGTTAAAATGTTGTAGTTATTTTCTAATTATAGTTGAAAAGGTGGCTAAATTTTGATTGCCAACTTAAAAGTTGACTGTCACATACCTAATTTTTAGGCATTTGAGTAAACACAAATTTTATGAAAGAAAGGCAAAACGCATGTTAAAGTATTCTTTGAACATAAGACCTTAAATATGTCATAATTCTTTTATAAACTATAAATGCATATCATTAAGTATATCAGGAAAAGTTTAAAATTATAAATTTTCTAAATATCCAAGGGTATCAATCTTTTTGGGGTAAATTTCACAAATGGTAACTTAACTTTCATTTTTTTAAAAAAAAATAACTTAACTATCTTTTCTTACATGAAAGTAACTTAACTATCACTTTTTTTCATAAAAATAACTTAACTATATTTTCTTAGACAAAAATAACTAAACTTTGGATAAATTAACACAAAAATCACATGGCCAAAATACGGTAACTTTTTCGATGAACCTTACTCTTTTTAACTCTTTTTTTATTTTAAATTTAATAAATAAAATTTAAGACACTCAACCCGACCCCTCCCGACCAAAATTTTATCGGGATAGGTTGGATTGGGTGTTTTTAAAATTTTATTTATTAAATTTACAATAAAAAAAGAGTGAGGCTCATCGAAAAAGTTACCATATTTTGGCCATGTGATTTTTGTGTTAGCTTACCCAAAGTTTAGTTATTTTTCTACGTCTCAATATATTAAAAGAAAAGAAAATATTTTCTACGTTTTAATGTATTAAAAGAAAAGAATATACTTTTCTACGTCTTAACATATTAAAAGAAAAGAAAAATATTTTTCTTTAGGAATAATGATTCTTGTTCTTTTTAATATATTTTTCAAATGAGTTTCGGATCGGGACGGGTCGAGTTGAGTATTTTTTAAATTTTATTTTTTATATTTAAAATAAAAAAAAGAGCAAAAAAGAGTGGGGTTAATCGAAAAAGTTACCGTTTTCGATCATGTGATTATTGTGTTAGTTTACCCAAAGTTTAGTTATTTTTGTGTAAGAAAAGATAGTTAAGTTATTTTTGTGAAAAAAAGTGATAGTTAAATTTAATTTTTGTGTAAGAAAAAATAGTTAAGTTACTTTTATGAAAAAAAGTGATAGTTAAGTTACTATTTGTGAATTTTATCCAATCTTTTTGCTTAGGAAGGTATAAGTGCCATATTGCCAATATTTTTACAATTAAGGAAATTAAATGATTTGTCTTCCAATATTTTTACAATTTATTTCAGTTACAATATTGTAATTTAACATATTTTTTATATAACTCTAAAATATAGATTTTGAGTTAAATAAATAAAAAAGCTCATGCATATCAAAATTGGATGGTTTAACATAACAACATATCAAGTGTAATTCACTGATGAGGTTTGAAAAGAATGATACGTATGCAATCATAGTGACTACTAGAGTAGAGTTAAGTCAAAAGGTATGGTATAGCAGCCTTTCCGAGCGAGCCTCTGGGATCTCCTGTAAACCCCCATGATGTAATCTATCTTATGAAGATAGAAAATTTATTTCTGATACATTCTTTGAACAATATGACATTAAATATGTCATAATTTTTTTTTATAAACTATAAATGCATATCATTAAGTATAACATGAAAAATGTAAAATTATAAAAATTTTAAATATCTAAAGGTATCAATCTTTTTGCTGAGAAAGGTATGATGTGTACGCAATTTTATCCCCACCTTACGAAGATAGAGAGACTGTTTCTGATAGATTTTCGATTCAAGTAAAACATTTATTTAACATACCAAATAAATAAAAAAACATAATGTGGAGTATAATATGAGTTAGGTACTAGTAATTTGAATTGAATTCATATAACTTTTTTTTAGTGATTCTTTTATACAAAACCTTATAAAGATGAAATAATGACACTACTATTTTGGGTAAAATTATAATTTTACAACTCTACCCTTGAATCTAACCTTCAATAATTCAGCCTATATAGTCAAATCACAGCCCATTTTAGTCACTCTATATATTTACCTAATTAACCAAAAACTCATTGAAATTACTGAAGACTATTTCCAAATGCGGCAAACTCGCTCCGCAAAGGGCAAAATAGTCATTAAAATACCAATTTTTGAAGTGACCAAATTCTTCACGTCAATTTACTCTCTCGAGATTTAAAGAAGTCTATTTTTTAACGTAATTTTTTTTATATATATATATTTTAAATTATCAATTATTGTGACTTAAAGTACTTTTTATGTAGTTTTCAAATATATAAATTTTATTTCAAGAAATTTGAAGTTTTCATACCTAAATTTACGATCAAACTTAAATTATTTCTTACTCTCAAGAAGCAAAATAGTGTCACATAAATTGGGACATAGAGAGTAAATAGGAAGAGTATTTTTACTAATTTATCCTTTATCCATTCTTTTGAAAAAAGTAAAATTTTCGAATGTATAAACTTGTTTAGGCAAAATATTAATTATAGGGATAAAATGGGAAAATTTTCATTAATTTTGTCTGATAATTATTACAGTAAGGCTGACGACTAATATGGAACAACGGATGGAGTCACTATCAACCAAAACCTACTAAAATCCTAGCTGTCCTTACACGTGTCACTCTATAATTGCCTAAAATATCCTAAAAGATTCCTTCTAATCCCCTAAGATCTCAACACGTGTTGCAAATCAACAAAACCATGGTCGTTGGATCATAACAACTCTATGTCTAGGTAAAATGACCATTTTACCCTTGAACCATGAGAAAATGACCATTTTACCCTTGAATTGACTATAAATTTATGCTAATAGCCTCCATTCAGAAAGATTAGTGAAACAAGAAAAAGAAAAACCATTGAATCTCTGTTTTTTTTTTTGGTTTTTCAGTAAAGCCTAGTGAAAAAATTCCCATTTTTTTTGTTTTCTTTCCAATTGTTTGGAAAAGAAAAATCCAGCTAGGGAATGCAGAGAGATGAGAGGCTGCCGGTTTTCTAATCCACTTTCCGGTGCCGGAAAAATCCAAAAATCAGTCGCCGGCGGCAGAAACTGCCACCGGAAACACGTCGAAGACGGGTGAACCCCGTTTTCGCCTTTTTCCTCCGCCCAATCCCCATTTTCTTTAACAAAAACAAACACCCTTTTTCCTTTTCTCAACCAAAAAAAAAAAAAAAAAAAAATTGTTTTTTAGTCCGTTTCGAAAAGAATGGCACCAGAATACGAGAAATGTGCAGCTTTGTATGGTAAATACGAGCTCGGTCGCCTTTTAGGCCACGGAACATTCGCAAAAGTATACCATGCACGTAACGTGCAAAGTGGCAAAAGTGTTGCTATGAAAGTCGTGGGAAAAGAAAAAGTAATCAAAGTAGGTATGATGGATCAAATCAAACGTGAAATCTCCGTCATGAAGATGGTGAAAAATCCGAATATAGTCGAGCTCCACGAAGTCATGGCGAGTAAAACAAAGATTTACTTCGCCATGGAGTTCGTTAAAGGAGGTGAGCTTTTCGCGAAGATCGCGAAAGGCAGGTTGAGAGAGGATGTTGCTAGAGGTTACTTCCAGCAACTCATCTCAGCTATCGATTTTTGTCATAGTCGTGGAGTATATCACAGGGATTTAAAGCCCGAAAATCTGTTGCTAGACGATGATGGCAATCTCAAAGTGACAGATTTCGGGCTAAGT
Source organism: Jaltomata sinuosa (assembly GCA_003996215.1). Taxonomy (NCBI): domain Eukaryota; kingdom Viridiplantae; phylum Streptophyta; class Magnoliopsida; order Solanales; family Solanaceae; genus Jaltomata; species Jaltomata sinuosa. The sequence goes on along the minus strand of QJPP01000617.1, from coordinate 538,175 downwards.
GCATTTACGGAACATTTACGACAGGATGGATTGCTACACACTACGTGTGGTACCCCTGCTTATGTTGCCCCTGAAGTTATTGGTAAAAAAGGCTATGATGGTTCGAAGGCAGATATTTGGTCATGTGGGGTGATTCTTTATGTGTTGTTAGCTGGTTTTTTACCATTTCAAGACGAAAACATAATGGCTATGTACAAAAAGATTTACAGGGGTGATTTCAAATGCCCCCCTTGGTTTACAACAGAAGCGAGAAGATTGATCACGAAGATGCTGGATCCAAATCCAAATTCAAGAATCACAGCCTCGAAGATCATGGATTCGTCCTGGTTCAAGAAATCAGTACCAAAGACGTTGAGGAACAACAAGGAGGAAGAGGAATTTGCGTTTGCCTCACAAAAGTCCAGTACAATGAATGCGTTCCACATAATTTCGTTATCAGAAGGGTTCGATTTGTCACCATTGTTCGAAGAGAAGAAGAGGAATGAGAAAGAACAGATGAGATTCGTGACTACTAGGCCAGCAAGCAGTGTGATATCTAAGCTAGAAGAGGTAGCAAAGACGTCGAATTTCAGTGTTAAGAAGAGTGATTCATGTGTAAGGCTACAAGGACAAGTGATGGGGAGGAAAGGGAAATTGGGAATTGCTGCTGATATATTTGCTGTGACGAATTCGTTCCTCGTTGTTGAAGTGAATAAAGCTAGTGGTGATACATTGGAATACAATCAATTCTGCAGCAAAGAGCTTAGGCCTGCACTTAAGGACATTGTTTGGACATCAGCAACATAGAATTGAGAATTCTACACTTGCTTGTTTGGATAAATAAGGTGTAGATTTGGGAATTTTATTAGTTGTTTGTTTGTTTTCATGTTGTTAATTTTAGATTTTATGAATTAGAGGCTGAATTCATGATCTCAAGAAAGTTTCTTGAACTGTGAAATGTCTTTTGTGTTTTTAGCAAATTTGCATCTACTTTTGGTTGTTGTTCTAAATGATTGTGGTGCTTTGTGTTTGTTGTGAATTGTGATGTTCCTTTTGTATGATTCTTTGAATCAAGAATTTGACTGTTAGAATCATTTTTTTCTAAATCTTGATGCAACTTGCAAATAGGGGCAGAGCTAGTACTATTATAAGTGGGATCTGGGCTTGTGGTGTCTGCAGCCTAAATGTATTTTGAAAAGGTAGATAGATTGTTTTGATAGACCCTCAACTCAAGGTAGAGAGTGTTTCCGATAGACTTGTTTTCAATAGACCTTCGGTTCAAGGCAGAGCTGATAGACTGTTTCTGATGGACCCTCTGCTTAAGGTAAATAGGTTGTTTTCGATAGACTTGTTTTCAATAGACCTTCGGTTCAAGGTTGAGAGATTGTTTTTAATAGATCCTCGGTCAAGGGGTCTAAAAGCGACACAATCACCTTGAACTGTGAATGGTCTTCTGTGTTTTTCTTTTTGGCAAATCTGCATCTCCTTTTGGTTGTTGTTCTAAATGTGTGTGGTGCTTTAGTAATGGTTTGTTGTGTTTTTAAATGTGATGGTTCTTTTGCATGATTCTTTGAATCAAGAATTTGACTCTTGAATCAATTTTTCTAAATCTTGATGCAACTTGCAAGTAGGGGCAGAGCTAGAAGGCGGCGTAAATATAATACTAACATATTCAGTGTAATCTCACGAGTGAAGTCTGAGAAAGATGTTGTGTAAGAAGCCCTACCCGGTCCTTACCTTGAAAAGATTGAGAGGTTGTTTTTATTTACCCTCGACTCAAGCTAGATAGGTTATTTCCGATAAACCCTAGGCTTTTGCAAAAAGTGTTTCTTAGTCTAATGAGAATACTTTCTGGTAGGCAAATGGTCCATACAAAGTCAGTATCATAGTCTTCTTTGTGTGATGTTGAGAGGTGCAATGAACTTGTTTAATTTTGCTTTGGTATTTTGCCCACCAATGTGATAGTTAGAGAAATTAGAAATAATTTGATACTACTTTCGTTTCAAATTGATTGACCTGTTTTAACTTGATATGAAGTTTAAAAAAATAAAATAAAAATTTTTAAATTTTATGGTCTTAAATTAAACATGTGTGAAAAGTTGGAATTGAACAGTTGCTAAAAAGAGAAAAAGTCATTCTTTTTTAAATGGGCTAAAAAGAAAAGTAAGTCAAATAAATTAAAACGAGGAGAAAATATATTTTAGGATAAGGAATTAAAATACTGAAAGGATAAAATTATTGTGAGGTTGGTATGCATTGGGGTGGGTGGGGAAGTCTTTTCTATACATCTCAAATATTGAGTGGATTTATCAAATTGGAATTCACAATCCTTTTATTTGGTTTCTGACCCGATGTTCAGTATTTGTTTTAAAAATTTGATAAAATTTGAATCGTGCTACGTAAGATCTATTAAAAGAAAAAGTAGAAACCAAGTTATTCTTGTTGATCGAAGAGGTGTCAATTGACATCTCTTTAAGCTATTCATATTCGAGAGGCGTCAATTGATATTTCTTCGCCGATATATATCCGCATCAATTATTCACCATTTACCATTTGTTATGTGGTGAATAATAATATACGAGTTAATAATATTTTTGTACAATCAATCAAATATTTAGATTTTTTTTAATATCATAAACCAAACCAATCGATAAAAATTGAAATGTAACGGATCAATTATGTTACTCAATTTTTTTTTAAAAATATTCGAAAAAATATAATATAATTTTTTTAAAGAGTTTGAGCAATACTTTTTCTTAATCTCAATGAACGGATTGGTCAAACTAGAATGGATCATCAAGTTGGCTCAATGAAGAAATATGTGAGATGTAGATTTAGATCTATATGGAGATTAAAAAATAGTCAAGTTTAATTTTAATATAAATAAATATCATGTGCATGAAATGCATATAATTAAATATTAAATAAATTTAATCTCAAATTTTATAATGTATATAACCTCCCTAATCCCTATAACCAAACGACCCCTTAGCCAAAAGATATGACCCAATTTTATTATTTTTTTAAAATGGAGAAAAATGAAATATCCTTAAGATTGTCATATTCTTATCTACATATGATTTTTCTTTTGGTTTTTCACTGGATGCTTGATATTCATTTTTGAGGTTCGATCAATTCAGAATTGCATCGGGAGAGTCAAATGTTCTCTACTAAAAGCGATTTTATATCTCCGGCTCAAATTTGAAACTTCTGATTAACAATAAAGTAGTACTTACTGTTCCATCACGATCGATATGACTTGAATTTCCAAAACTTGCACATTTTGTTTTGCTTGTTAACTTCTACCCAAATGGGCTCCCATGAGTATTCCCTCTTGTCCTTCTACTATGAAGTACCAATTTGTTTTTTTTTTTTAACTAGAGAAAATTCATCAAGACCCCCCTAAAGTTGGTCGACATTTGGAAGTACACACTTAAACTTTACGAGGGTCCTATTACCCTACTAAACAATTTTAAATGATACTATTACATCATTTTTAGTCCACCTGGCATAGAGAATGTATCCACTCTCTTAAAGAGTGTGAAAACCCCACAAAAATGACTATAACTTTATTTTTATGATTTTTTCTATAAAATATATTTTTCTATTTTTCTTATTATTTTAACTTTGTTTCTTATTTTTTTTTCCTTCTTTCTTCTTGGTAAATTTGATGGACCCTTAGAGCTTTCAATGTCACCATTTTCGTCATAACTTTACCCACTTTTCTGTATCATTTTCATTTTACTCTGTTCAATTTCAAGTTTTTATCCCCATTTTTTTTACATTCAAATAATTTTGTAAAACCCAATAGATTTCAAGATGATTAGGAGTATCATTCAGTTTTTTATTCGAGTTTCAATTCAACTATTTACGAATTTTTGAAAATTTACTGATTCTCTACAAAACCTTCATTTTTAATATTATTGCTATCATTCTTTTCAAAATCTTAATTGCAAAAATAATATAAAAATGAGATAAGTTAATTATTGATATCCCCAAAATTGTAAAATTTGTTGAGCGATTTTTTTTTTATTTTTACTATTAATTATTTAATAAAAGTTAAAAAAATAGTAAAGAAAAAAAATTTGAAAAACTTTTATTGATTATAATGACAGTAGAAGGGAGGGAGGTTAGGTGGAGAATAAGAAAAATCTATATGTGATGAAGGATTTGCTGAGAAGAAATCTGTGGAGGGAGAAATTAAGTAGAAAGAGAAAAAAAAAAGTCAAAAAGAAGGAGAGAGAAAGGGGAAAGAGAGAAAAGGAAAAAATATAAAGAAAAAAAAGACTAAAAATGGAAAATATACATATTTAATAAAGTTAACAAGTGTCAAATAATAATTGATGCGTGATTAACACTTATATTTTGAAAATTATGATTCATCCGAAAATGATGTAATAGTATCAGTTTAAAATTGTTTAGTGGGGTAATAGGACCCCCCGTAAAGTTTAGGTGTCTACTTCTAAATGTCAACCAACTTTAGGGTGGTCTTGATGCATTTTCTCTTTTAACTACACTAAGCTTTTTCTTTGGAGTGACTTGTGTGTTCTCAAGGAAAAAGATTAAAACTTTCCTAGTAAAAGCATTTTGCTTTTTTCTGCTTTCTTTATAAATAAATAAATAAAAGTAAATATATATATATATATATATATATATATATATATATATATAAAAGGAAATGGAAACTATGAAAAGAACCACTTTCTAAATTTTTGTCCTCCAAAAAGATGAAATCAAAATATCTCCAAGTGGGATGTAGAAGGCCTCGACTTTGAGTGTACATAAGGTAAATTTCACTCCGATATAATAGTTCGTAAATCATACAGGAGAGGTAGACTGCACTAAGACAAGCTCCAGGCGACGATGTCAACCAAGAAAAGATGTAAGAGATTTTGAATCTAAAAATCCCTCATTTGAAAGATTACATGCTCAACCAACTCGACCACTCTCGCGAAGCAGTACTTTATCTTATTAACTTTCTTGTCTTTTGGATTTAATTTTGTTTTAGTAGCCCTTTTTATTTGATGGGTAATTGTCGATAATCTTTTCATAAATTAGACAATGAATCTTGTTTTTAAGATACTATAACCACTCATAGTTAAAAGAGGGCTTATATGTGTTGTACAATCATATTTTAGGTTTTTAATTCACACTTAACATCAACTAAAAATTTGATTCTATATATAATGCACAATCAACTTAGAGATTGTTTGGTTATCATGATATGGGATAATAATTACAGGATAAATTATTATCTTATTGTATTTGAAATAGTAAATAAAAAAGTAGATGAAACATAAAAAAAAATTAATTTTTTTTCAAGTATCATATTTGTGGACAACCTTTAAGACAATACAATTGCCAATCATACTGCAAAAATCATTTATATTTCGAAAAAGGGTAAAAAAAAAAAAGCTTTAAATTATGTGAAATTGAACAAAAATGTCATCCATTAATAGTTTAATACAAAAATGCCCTTGCCATCAATACTTGCCCCTATTGTTACTTTCACGATAGGGGCATTTTTGGATCAAAATATTGATAGCATAGACATTTTTGGACCAAACAATTTTTTTTTATTTTCATAAAATAACTCTATTTAAATTATATTTCATATTTTTTTAAAAAAATTATACATTCAATTTCGAAATATTTATTGCAAAAAATATGATCAAACACAACTCCAACTCTAATTTTAGAAATTGTGCACAAAGATAAAATTTTCATAGCTAAACATCCACTAAATTATTTTCATTGATTTGGGATTTCATCTGACTAAAAGGGTAAAATTTAAATTATTTTAATAATGACAGAGGTATATTTAACTAGTACTATTATTATAGTATATCACTAAAAGATACTTTTTTCGTTTCAATTTGTTTCACCTACTTTTTTTTTTAGTCAATTTTTAAAAAAAGTCTCTTTTCTTTTTTATCAACTCTCTAATTCTAATTTTTCACGAGGTATATTTAAGACCGCAAGATTAAAGGGCCATTTAATATGTTTAACACATCAAGTTTCAAATTAAATTCTGTGTCAAGTCAAAATAGGTCAAATAAATTAAAACGATGAGTAGTACTCTCTCCGTTTCAATTTGTTTGACCCATTTTCCTTTTTAATCTGTTTCAAAGAAAATGTCTCTTTTCTTTTTTTAGAAACTCTTTAATTCCAACTTTTCACATGACATATTGAAGACCACAAAATTAAAGGATATTTTAATACATTTGACATATCTTTAATTTAAAACCACAAGTTTCAAAGTGTTTTTTACTTTCTTAAACTCCGTGTCAAGTCAAAATAGGCCAAACAAATTAAAACGGAGGGAGTAAAACTTAGGTAAACCATTTTCCCAAGGAAGAAATAGACGCAACAAAAAACTCTTCCTCTTCGTCTTTCTCACCTGGGTGCTTAGGTATGTCCTTTTCATAAACTTTTTATCATTTTTATATATGTGCTCTTTCAGTGTATATGTATGCTGTTCTTTGATCTATTATTTGAAAAGTTTTTTTTTTTTTTTTTGAAAATCTAATTTGAGCTTTTAGGGTTATAGATCGAGCTTTTTATCTGAGCTAATTAGTTTTAGATTCGATATTTAGATTATATAGGGGATGAACTAGGTGTGCGAATTCCAGCGGAGACAAAAAAAAAATACTAGGTGATTCTTTTCATTTGTTCTAGCCTTAGTGGACAGAGTTATCTGGTACGTGTTGCTGGTGGGAGGTGGGAGGTGGGAGGTGGGAGGTATCCCGTGAAATTAGTCGAGGTGCGCGAAAGCTGATCCGGATACTATGATCATCAGAAAATAAATAAAGAAACTATTTGATAATTAAAGACTTCAATTAGAAAATTCAAAGAATGCAGCATAAAGGTCCAAATTCTAGCGGAGACAAAGAAAACACTAGGTGATTCTTTCAATTTGTTCTAGCCTTAGCGGACAGAGTTACCTAATACAAGTGGGAGGTGGGAGGTGGGAGGTGGGAGGTGGGAGGTGGGAGGTGGCAGGTATCCCGTGAAATTAGTCAAGATGCACGAAAGTTGATCCGAACACCACCATCATTAAAAAAAAAAACAACTATATGATAATTAAAGACTTCAAAAGAATATTCAAAGAATCAAAGCATAAATATTGTACATTTGACCTCCACTGTTTAATTATGTTAGTATTAGCAAATTTAATCTTATTAGAGTAATGATAGATTGAAGTTTTATGTAGCTACATTCTTATACAGTGTTACCTGGTACTTGTTGATGGTTACTGGTGGGAGGTGACATGTATCTCGTGGAAATAGTCGAGTTGTGTGCAAACTGATTCAGACACCACGGTTATCAAAAGGAAAAAAAAATCATTGTCATTGTGTGCGCGCAAATGCACTGTTCTTGCTGTTGATAATGTATAATATATACAATTTCTTATGTGCATATGTCATTTCCAATGATTTGAGTTATGATTTAGTTGTGATATTATAGTTCTTGTACCAAGTACTTAGAGCTGCATTGCTTTTCAATCATACATCTAAGGAAATGCTTGTTTCCCTATTGCTTCAAGAAATTTTGATTTGTTAGTTGCGTTCCGTAAAGATTTCAAGATATATCATAGTTCAAATTGTTGGCCCGTGTTGCATCGCGGGTGAGACTCATCTAGTAATACAATAGCCTCACATAAACAATGTTTGTTATGTGATTCACAGAATCAAATTCCTCGCAAGGAAACTGTGGGCTGGTGACCGCCCGCATATTGGCATTTCCATTTGTTGCCACAATCGAATTTTGCTTTGCTGTCTCTTGGATTTCTGTCCTTCATGGCTTCGCCGTCTGATTCTGCTGATTCGTAAGTTACTTTGACAGCTTGGTATCAATCTTTCTTGGTATATCAACTCGTTTTTAAATGCAATTGGAAAAATAGGCTACGACAGTATCTTTCTTATATAAACTTTGTATCTCTTGTGGTTTCTTTGTGCGTTGAATTTGAGTTTTTCTTTGTTGAAGGCAAGTTATAAGGAGGAGAAAAGGACCTGCATTTGAGTATTTGGTTCCGCTTGTTTATGCACCGGTCCTTCCCCTCAGTATGTTTTGATCGATCCATTTCTTGCTTATTTAATTCATTATATCATTCTTTTCGAGATTATCTTTTGTTTGTAAAGTTTCAGATTCATCTGCTGTTTCTCTTTTATAGCTCATCGCGTTGGTGTTTTTGGGTTTTCAGTTAGGATAGCGCTGAGGCACAAGCCAGTTCTTAGGGATCGTTTGTTCTATGGTGTCTTGGCTGGTGCATTTGCTCACGGGACTTATTTAGTGTATCCTTTATCTCATCCATTTTTAACTATTGCTTATTCTCCCCCCCGCGCCCCACACCCCCAAATTTTGTGAAAGTTTATGTTTGGATGCAAGCCTACAGTACTTAGAATGAGTTCAAACGTCCTTGCTCTCCTCCCATCGTTTCTGCCATTGATCTTTATGCATAAGTTTTCTGTGAGACTCGTGAAACAACATGTGTTTGAGATTTATTCGGTTGTTATTAGGTATTCTTTTATCAACTCTTGCCGTAGATAATTGAGAACTACATTTTTTATGCTTAGAATGCAGAGTTTCATCTTTCTATGCTTCCTGACTGCAGCAACAATAATCAAATGATTATTCTGTCTATCTAGAATTGTTCGTCTCAAATAGATAGAACAGAAAAGTACTAGAAATAGTTTGAAGAATTCTAACATTAAAGTAGATGGATATAAAAATGTTATACATTTCTTAGTCACCCTTGTACCCAGGGTCGGAGCTAGTAAGCGTGAAGGGTCCCCCTCGTAGAAAAATTATATTGTGCATATAGGTTACCGTTTGACTTAACATGAAAATAAAACATTGGTTTGGAAGTACTTTATTGAGCTTATCCATGGGGATTATTATGAGTTAGTTGTGTATTGGAACTGTATCTTGTGTTCTTTTTCTTTCCCCTTATATTGGTCTGTTGGTATTTCTTACTTCTGTTTCGGGATTGCATTGGACTGTGTTTTCTTGAGCCGGGGGTCTATCTGAAACAACCTCCCTACGTGTAGGGGTAAGGTCTGCACTACCCTCCCCAGACCCCGCTTGTGAATTACACTTGTTTTTTTTTGTTTGTTATATGGTCTGTTATTAGGCAACACAATAATATTATCAAGTTGTCAGTTCTCTCTCACTTTTGGGTGAAGTATGAATAATGCATAGATCTCTACGAGGTAGGGGTAAGGGTTGCGTACAACTTTATTCTCTCCAGACCCCACTTATGGGATTACACTCGGTATGTTGTTGTTGTAATCTACAATATGTCATATATGTTTTGTTTTCCTTAATTGACAGTTCAGTACAGATCTATATGATGCTGAGAGCAAGTGATGGATGTTCTGACCTGGAGAGTGGAGATATCTCTTCTGTGGTTTTCGTGTTAGTGTGGTATAAAGCGCTTCATAGTCAGGGCTCGAACCCGAGATCTCTAATCAAGAATGGATGGAGTACTTACCGCTCCAGTGCAATATTTCTTGAATTTCCAAAACTTTCACAATTTTATTCATGAGTATTCCCTTTTGTCCTTCTACTATGAAGTACCAATTTGTTTTCTTACTACACCTTAGCTTTTTCTTTGGAGTGACTTGTGTGTTCTCAAGGAAAAAGATAAATACTTTCCTGCTAAAAGCATTTTGCCAAAAAAATGAAATGAAAATATCTACTACATGTTATTTTATGAAGCATTTTGAGTTTTTAATTAACCATGTGATCAGGATGTAAGGAGTTGTGATGTGGAAATAGCAGTTTGCAGAAATGTAGCGTAAGGTTGCATACAATAGACCCTTGTGATTCGGTCCTTTTTCAGACTTGTGTATAGTGGGAGCTTAATACATTGGACTACTTTTTTTTTAATTGATTTTAAAAAAAAAAGTTCTAGTATAAGCAATCTCGAGATCGTTTATACGATAATTTTGGTATTATTTTTATATCATACTCAACGTGCGTTAACAATAGCGGAAATAATATAACATGATCAAGATGTCTTTCTCCAAAGCTCTTTACCCAAAGGATGGTAAATTTTTAAAGAAAGGTGCATATGATACTTTGGGTGAATCTTATAATAGAGGAAAATAAAGAGTTTTATAAAACATAATATAAATTCACACAATATGCGAATTATTGGATTTGATGATGGTGTAATCCAAAGACAAATATGTCAGATCTATAAGGCAAAAACGGACAATATATGTCATAAGTTTGAATTGTGAGCCTGTGACACAATATTGTTGTATACCATTATTAACGTGGGTTGTGGTGCTGTAATAGGACTGCTCCACCTTTAACCAAAGGTCTTAAGTTCGAACTTCGGATATGGAGAAAATTCTGTTGGAAGTGTCACCCTGCAGTCTGCAATCTGAATTAGTAGGGACTCCAATGCACACGTCGACACCGGGTGTGAAACCAAAACAAAATCATTGAATACTTACCATTTGTACAAAATTTCTACAAGTTAAAAGGATCAGGATGTGACTCATCTATCTACAAGTTGTGAGGCCTAAAAGTTTAGAAGAACAGACTTGAAAGACATCAAATATTTGGGGTCCATGACCATGGCCAGAAACTAATCAATCAAACATTATATATACATATAGTACAACCCTAGCTAGAGTATTATAGGGCAACCAGCCAAATTATACCTAGTGATGTCAAAAGAAAGTAGTGTCATTGTCACAAATCAGACTATTATTGGACTGCTAGAATAACAAGTGGCATTTCCATTGATCACTAGTAGGGGTGGCAATTGGGGGTTGGGTCAGAGGTGAGATAGAGAGGCTGTTTTTGATGGACTCCCGATTCAATTCAAAACAAAAATAGTCTAGATAATAACGTAATATAAGAACAAGAAACAATATGTAGTAACAAAACAATAGATAGTAGTAATAAAAACAAGACTACTAGAAAATAATACTACACTCGATTTCTACCCAAAACAATAAACATCACGAAAACTTCAAGAACAAGAAACTACAAACGTACCACTACGACTATAAATACGGACAACAAAATAAAACATTCCTACCTACTAGCAAGATATAATACTCCTTACGTGGCACACTTTTCTTTTTAGTCCGTCCCAAAAAGAATGTCACATTTCTATAATTAGAAACAGTTTAATTTTAAAATTTCACTTTTGCCCTTAATAAAATGAATTACAACCACACAAAAATCTAAGAATTGTTTTAGATCACAAATTTCAAAAGTCTTTTTTTTTAAATATCGTGTCAAGTCAAAACATGATGTTTACATTTAATCATTTTCTCAAGACTTTAAAAAAAATTAAATATTCCCACATTTATTTAAATTAAATGAATAGAGAAAGTATATATGTGTAAGGTCATTCTTTTTGTGGTCAATATTCTTCAATTTTGGTGAGATACTTTAATTAGGTCAGATGTGATCATTTTTATTGATAAATATATTATGAGCTAATTAAGTTTATTAGTAACAGTCAATTATTTAACTTAATGTTTTTTGGAATAATACTTTGGAGTTGTTTTAAATGGACGGTGCATGTTTAATTCAAAGCTAATTAGAATTGTAATAATTAAGAAAGAAAATGATTGAATTATAGATTAAGTTTGACAATCTCCTTAAACTACTGATCTTTTTAAATTAAAGACTATGTATGATGATGTAATGCTATAACAAATTAATATCTTCACTATGTTGGTACTCAATTTAATTACTACTTTAGTTTAAATTTTGAAAAATCAAAAAATTTAGAAGAAAATAATAAATGTACACCACAAATGACTAGTGATCCATTAAGTTCAAGGCCTAGTAGTTAATAAATTAGACGGAAAATCATGAGGTGTCAAGTTCTTCTTATCTATCAAGTTTTTTGGTGGATAAAATTACTCGAGAAAGAATGAACAAATACCTCAAGAAATTAATTGAAGGGCACTCAAACTTAAGAAAACAACACAATAAATTTATGTGATTATGTCTGACTAGATAAAAAATTTAAGAATAAATGAATGATTTTTGAAATTTGTGATCTAAAATAAGTCATAAATATTTATAAATAAATCATCTCATTAAAGATAAATGATTACTTAAAATTAAAATTATTACTACTAATAAATATAGAAATGTCTTGTTATTTTTTTAAGCGGACTAAAAAATGTCATAGAAAAACTGGGACAGAGAGTATCATAATAAAGTTGACCCCACCTTTCCCTTCACCCCTGCGACATGGTTCTCTCAAGCACCCTAGTATACTCTACTTGTTCACCTGTGTCGATTTGGGGTACGATCAATTCACTGCGAGGATCGCCCTCCCAACTCAAAGTTTTTTTCTGAAAGTTTCAACCTTGTTGACTAATCGCTAGAAAGCACAATGCTTTTGTTCATCCTCGAACTAACATATATTAGTACTAATACTAAAAAAGAAAACACAGTGATTACATGGATAGTTGCTCACATCAAATTGAAGGCATTTTAAGCATATTGAAAATTAGAAGTTTATAATAATCCGTCACAAAAAGAGGCAAAACTTCTACTATTAAGTACTAAAGATGTCCAAATAAAGCAAATCTTCTACCAAAAGCTCACTTTCTTGTGTTCAAACGTTAGTAAATATTATCTTCACAAGCCAAGACGAGTGTGGTTTGCTCTAGTGGTTGAGCACCTTCACTATCAATCGGTATGTTAAAGATTCGAGTCACGCTGGAAGGATAGTAAGAACACTATTGATCTTCTTGATCGGGTGGGGTGGGGGAAAAAAATCTTCCAAGCCAAAGATTGCACAGATTTTTTTTTTAGCTCAATACAATCTTAAGACAAAATGTGGTTGAGCACCTTCACTATCAATCGGTAGGTTGAGGATTCGAGTCACGCTGGAAGGATAGTAAGAACACTATTGATCTTCTTGATCGGGTGGGGTGGGGGGGAAAAAATCTTCCAAGCGAAAGATTGCACAGAAAAAAAAGATTAGCTCAATACAATCTTAAGACAAAATGGTGGGATTTGATTGAGAAAAAAATTTAGACCATTTCTCGATTTGTGCGTGTCATCCTTGCGCAGGGGCCATGCTAATCTTCTCTGTATCGTTCCAATTTTATCGGATGTCCCCAAAGGGACAAACATACATGTCAATGTTTGGCAATGTTAAGAGAATGAAGCTTCTCTATGTAGGCGATGTGGGATAATTAGCTTGCTTGTTGGGCTTTTTTTGCGGACATGGGCCTGGACTCCTTGTTTACATCTGAATGAAGCCCATTTGTTTGTACCTGGACTTTTAACCATAATGGGCCGGGCGGCCTTCTGATTAATTTACTTTTTTTTTCATCGAAACTATATGTACCTTTAGCATCATGTACAATCCAACTTGGAAAAAACTTCTCCCGAGAAATCTCCATCATCAAAGAAATAGAAAATCTAGCTAAACTATGAGCTATTTTGTTCAAACATCTAGGAATACATATAAAATCGACATGATCAAATATGCTTGAGAGCGTCCAAATGTATATATCTTCACACATAACTTCTATCTCATGAAGTAGACACTCGTTTCTGGATCATATCGACAACATTTTAGCATCAGATAAAATCTTCACATTCTTCCATCCATTACTGATAGCACATTCAAGGGCCTTCAGATTAATTTACTTGATTGGACAAAGTTATTCGGTACTGATCAAATATGATGTGCAAATATGCATGTTGTGCAATTTGAATATATGAAATATGATGTGCAAATGTGCATGTTGTTGATATTGGCATAATCTATGATCAAATGGTGCTTATGGACAAAGTCGTAACAAATACCAATATACTAAATGTATAGATATTACAAACCAACAAAGGCGTTTGTAGTCCAACGGTTAGGATAATTGCCTTCCAAGCAATAGACCCGGGTTCGACTCCCGGCAGACGCAATCTTTTTTTATAATTTTGCGGCTATTTTGTCCTTCCACATTTTTTACCTATTCGAGATCAAGGTCGATATTTTCAGGGTCATGTGATCTGGCCTTGATCCAAAAGGAGATTGGTGTGGTATATTTAAATTTTAGTACAGACTTTCTTTTGACAAGTCATACATCATACAACATGTCCAAATTGAAGCTGAAGACATATTTGAGGTCAAGGTCGATATTTTCATGATCGTGTCTGGCCTTGGTCCTGAAGGAGATTGGTTGGGACGGGGAGCTCGGGAGCTCGGGCCCTCGAGAATCCGTGTACCGCCATGGGAGAACATTTTTTTTTTTTGGGAGAAACTCCATATCCTTTTTTGGATCTCGAATTGAAGAGAGTCAATTTTGGAACTTAGCTCTGAAGATGAAGTCCCGATTAGTTGATTACCTTGCCCGGTCAGGAGAACAATTAAAAGTAGGAATGTATTTTAACGACATAGAATATACATAACCATATCATACTCATTTGTCATAGGTTATTCAATGCAAAAATGAAGAGTCCAATGTCCATACTTATATACCAAACTTGCTTAGTATATTCATTTCCTCTTGCCTAAATTCAGGTAAGCAAAGAAAAATTATAAATAGAACTTTCAATGCTTTAATTAACAACGCAAAATACACAATCTTTTTTTCAAAAATTTAATACTTTCTTCAGTAAATAAATTATTATATATTTGATATGTAAATTGTCATGTTATTAACAACAACGACCAAAAAAAATGAAACCTTTTGTCATTTGACCTAAATCTTCCAAGGCCAAAAACAGCACACAAAATTAACCATAAGCTCATTATGCACTTATCAAATACTTGTAAAGCAAGAAGCTTTAAACATACACACAATCAAAGAAGATGGAGACTGACCTCAGTTTAAAATTAAGTAGAGATGGCGGACAAATACATGTACCGAATGCTCATACTGAAAAGTTGATTATTGGGTCTGGAACCTGGGGGCCTGCTCTGTCTTTCTCGTCCACACAGGGGGTACCGAACACATCTGTGCAAATTACAAGTGACGGTTACAAGATTGGCGGGGAAGTTAACTGTACTGAATGTACATCGACAGGAATAATCATTCTGGTCCTGAACTAAAAAGAGTGAGCTGAGGGAAGGCTATGAGTCACTAAAACGTCAGTAGAAGTGTCCTTTTCCTATCAACAGACGAGCAAAATATAAGGGTCGAAGTTTAGATCACTCATAGTAGTTCTACCTATAGAAAGAAACGGGATTGGTTAAGAAACAAAAATCGTAGTGACCTTTTCCTATCAACAGACGGAGCAAAAAATAAAGGTCGAAGTTTAAACTATTCATAATAGTTCTACCTACAAAAAGGAACGGGATAATAGAAGTGTCCTTTCTATCAATACACGGAGCAAAAATAAGGGTCGAAGTTTAAAATATTCATAGTAGTTCTACCTATAAAAAGGAACGGGATTTTGGTGGAGAAAAAAATTTGAACCATTTCTCGATTTGTGCGTGTCATCCTTGCGCAGGGGCCATGCTAATCTTCTCTGTATCGTTCCAATTTTATCGGATGTCCCCGAAGGGACAAACATACTTGTTAATCTTCCGCTATATAAACTCAGTAAAGAAACTTTCTGTAGCCGATGTGGGAGAAATAGCTTATTGGGTTTTTTTTCAATGGCATGGGCCCAGCTGTGTATTGACTCAATAAATATATATATTTTTTATATATTAATTGTAATATACGAAGTATATATATTTTATACATAATATAGTTTTTGTATATTGTCTAGCGATAGTAATTATTTTTGGTTGAAGGGCCAAATGTGTATATATATATATATATATAAAACTATGCTTTATGCGTTGGTATTTAAATTTGTACATGTTGTTGATATTTGTGTAAAAATAACCTTTTAAAGTTTAACAAACAAACAAAAAATTGAACTAAAATACGGTTAAGTTGAGCGGCAGAGAGGTAAAATAATGTGGCAAATATGAAATGCAAGTCGGGACAAATTAATCGGATTTCATGTTATATTCAACCTAGTTAACTCACAAACTATACCGAAATGCAAGACTTTGTGTTCGTTCAATTGGTCACCAAATCCTGTAGAATTGACATGACTTTGTGTTATTTGCATTCATCTTATATTGCTAAAAAAATTCAAAAATTCTACTATATGAACATTTATATTATTCTTTTTTAATTAGAAAAATGTCACATAAACTGAAACGAAAACGATAGACTTGTCCTTTCGTAAAACTTTATTGGCAACATATTGTACATGCATGCTTGCCCTTTGGTGTATAGCCTCAAAGTGCAACCATATTCTTGAAATTGAGTTCTTTGACTAATGTCTAATAGTCCTACAACTTGATGATTTTTTCTTTGATGACTATGGTGTCTGGACTAGCTTTCGTGCACCTCGACTAATTTCACGAGATACTTACCACTTCTCACAATTTGATGAATTACCTCAACACATAAACTGAATACAACAAATTGAAATCGACTATATAAATCATCCTTGTTCATGTTGCTCTATTTAAGCTCGGAATTAATACTATTGTTTGCATCGGGGTGCATTATCCCATGGTGGCACACCCAATGAGGTACTTTAGTTTCCATGTTTTTTTTTTGTTTTCCACACGATGTTCGATATCCGCATCAAGGACCCGACTAAATTCAGATTCGTGCATTGCAGAGCTTGTTTCTGGGGGTGACGGCGACGCTACCAACAAGGATACTTCAATATGCCATGCTGATCTGAGGGTCAATAGGAATATTTAACAAAGAAACAAATCAGCATTATTGTCTAGTAATCAAGAACTCCAACAAAAGGATGAAAAATATGAAAAGACCAAATGAAATTTGAAAAAAAAAAAACATTTTGAATCATAACTCAAATATAAATTCAACTTACAACATTTCCACTGCATTTGAAAAGTTTGAAAATAATGGGATGTTGCTTTCGGATCAAACATATAGGTTTAAGGTATTCGGTTAAGTTTACTCACAGAGGCGGATCCAAGATTTGAGCTTCACGGGTTCAAAATATCACTAAAATCACCGACCATTTGAGTTACTCGGTTTGGAACTCAAATATCATGTTCAAAGTTGTTGCCTTCTATCATTAGCTCGGGTGTTATAGTCACCTTTCAATGGCTCCAATCATAGGGATCAATTTCTAGTCGCATCACGCATGGCTTTAGAATAATTCTACAAAGTTACCGCGTTATTTCCTTCAGATTAAGCCGGCATCCTTTATATCGGATCCTAAGCAATTCATGTGAGGATTGCTCATTGGAAATCTCTAGAAAGTCCTTTTTATGTCCCAAAAAAAAAGAATCGATGACCATCGCATTACAAAGGCGATGCTCTAACCTCTGAGCTAAGCTCCCCTCCCCCAACACACACAGTACAAATATATAAATATCATGTTCAAAGTTCGGGTTAACGAAAATTTTCTATTTTCTATTTTTGACAAATAAGTAATAGGTGATAAAAGTTCCAACAATTTCAATTGGAGCAATGGAAGTTCGGTTCAATCCATAACAACAACTACAATATACCCAATGTACTACGACTGTTTCTGAAAGACCCCCGGTTCCATCCATATAATAGGGATTAAAATTAGAGACCGGGTTGAATACTAACCTTATCATATTTGAAGCAACGGCGCGCTGAAATTTATCCTTCTACTTCAGCATTTCGTCCCAAGCCCGGCAAAAAATTGGATGTAGATGTTGCACTCAAATTCATGTGTCAACTGAAAAAGAAAATAGAAGTAATTAAGGTGGATGCTATGAAAAGGAATCGACAATTTTCTTAACATGGTAGTAGAACCAGATCCATCCATGTTGTTGTGTTACTCAATGTTCGCGCCCATGTTAGAACCACACTCCAATTATCCATGTCTAAGCATCCAACATCGAGGTGAGTTGTTGTCTCGTTATATATAAGATCTCAAATAATTAACTCATGAGCTACCTTTGGAGTTGAATTAGATACGTGGTTCATTTTCTTAACAATACCAAGGATTTGTATAGACACGCCCCAAACTAGCTAGTCTAGGGAGTGAACTTTAGTTGATCACTGATGGATTGACGGAACGTACAATTAATACGAAAATTGGCAAGTCACATCAATGTTATACTATTCTTGACAACAAGTGGTCGTCATAATTTTTTATCATCAGATTCACCTAAGAGAAAGAAAATAAATGAATCATCATGAAATCATGCATTGCAAGTTCTAAAATCAAGCAAAATGGTGTAAAATTACATTTCAAGTCCCAGGAAAACGTTGCATATACCCAAAAGAGAAGATAATAATTCAAAGTCAAGAGCTAACTAGCTAATTGAATTAAGGAGATCCTTATAATGCGATGATTATATTGCTCTACCGCTTACCTAGACGTTAGAAATCTCATTATATCTTCGCACTACGAGCTCAATATTTTTCTCATAGATTCAAATCACTTAGGGAGAGATAAGCAAAAAAGGGTCACATCTCAGGCTTACCATATCAAAAAGTTTATCCATACAGACAGCATAAGCGCTCTAGCTGCGCGCCTTTCTTCTTATCGTTAATATGAAATGCTCGACATGCCTACAGTTCACCTTGAAATTCTGAAATATACAAGCAAGAACTGCTTGGTTACCAATAACATCAGGGCCGGGATAACAACAACAACAACAACAACAACTATGCATCGGTCTCAAACAAGTCGATCAAGGTCCCAAAATCTCCAGAATTTCTGCCAATATCTTGCTAACCTAATGAATATACTTATTCAAGTGCAACTGGCAAAGATGGCAACCGAAGTTGTGTACTGAAGGACGACATTGGAATTGGCTAACATTTTCAGACATATAACAAAATATCACACTTGTATAGCTTCCAGTATTCGAAACATTCTTAATTCCATAATTTTGTGGAGAGATATTATTGCTAGCTCTCCATATCCTGTAAAACGCCATCTATGCTAATTCTCCAACAACAAATAAACTTTAGTACCAAACAAATAGAGGTCGGCTACATAAGTCCGATCCTCACTAACCATATTCCTCATTTAAATTCATATTAGGCCAAAATTTTATACATGATAATACTAAATATGAGAAGTACTACAAGTTCTCTATATATACTAGTAACATAAGAATCTCAATCCAAGAAGATTGAATAAGGCGTAAAAGGACTCCTCAAGTTGGAATATATAGATGTATCATGTCGAGGAAATGAATGGAGGATTGCACCACCTAATGGCATAACTTTATATATCATGTCCAAATATAGTGTTCAACCACTATGTCCTTCCACCAAGTTGCTATGCTAAATACACTAAGTCCTCACAAAATGTTTATATCAACATGTTCTCTAATAGATTGGTAGTGAATCCTTACTATCACAAGCTATAGTAACAACGTTTTGCTACTGTTCTCTTCACCATTATTTTCAGCATGACTTCTTCACTATTGTATTTCTTTTTCATACTTGATTTTGATATGCTTTACTTGACCCGAGAGTCTATCACAAACAGCCTCTCCACCTTCACAAAGTAGTGGTATCTGCGTACACACCGCGCTTCCCAAACCCCACTTATGGGATTATACTGGGTATGTTGTTGTAAATCCCTATGGCGTCAAATTACCAGTATAAAGCCACAACTAGTTGTCAATTACAAAAATAAACTAATAGTAAATGATAGTACTAAAGAACTACAAAGATGAAGGTATATTACCTTTCTAGAGTGCCTGTTGTCCCCAAAAAATTCAATGTAATCTCAAATGCATGGATGACAATAAGAATTCAAACAAACGGAAGCTCATATTTTTTAACGCAATTTTAGACAAGCGTTGGGGGAACATGTACTTAGAACATCCGCAGAAGATATCAGTCTACTTTAAGACCTTTTATACTTGTCGAATGTACAAGAAAATATCAGCTCAACATGAAGTCTGCAATTGTGTCAAGCATATTCACTCACTTGATAATAAAGAAAACCATACCACAACATCAACAATGTCTAAATCGATCACATAAATTGGGATCGACTATCAGATTGCCTTATTTAAACTAATCTTAGTCCAACATTATATAAGAACAAAAACAAACAGTAAGAGGAAGTTGACATATTTTCTACTACAAGACTAAAAGACTCCAAGAAAATTGAACATCGGACCTAATGTTAACATTCTAATAACATGACTAAAACTTAATCCCAACTAATTGGTATTATCAACATGGATCTTTTAATTGTTGTCTGCCTTTATTACATGGAGAAGATCATCAAGATTTCGCAATCCGCTGTTGAATTTATTCCGATTCCAAGAGCTCGGGTTACAAGATATTGTAGGTCTTTCAAGACAACAAATCAAATAAATGAAAAAAATAACACATCAAAATACCTTGCTAATAGCAAATTAAGTTTGCTCCAAAAAAGGCTGCTTGATGTTTCCACCATAGGCAATAATTGGCTTCAAAAAGAGTTAGAATATTATAAGTACAGTTTCAAGGAAGGACTGCACTTAACAATTGCACAATTCTGGTATATAACATAGAATAATTGTACTCTTTAAAAAAATAAATCAAATTTAAACTTGTGAAAATTAAAGCTCATTATTGAATATTGATGTATATCTCCCAAGAAAAGGAAACAAAAAATCTTACCAATATAAGAGTCATAATCAAAGTTGTATTCTTTATACTAACATGTTTCATCACCTAAAATTGAAAAAATAACAATTCAAAATACATTGCTAATAGCAAATTAAGTTTGCTCCAAAAAAGGCTGCTTAATATTTCCACCATCAGGCAATAATTGACTGTCAAAAAGAGTTAGAATATTTTTTAGGTATAATTTCAAGGAAGGATTGTACTCTTTAAAAAATAAATCAAAGTCAAACTTTAGAAAATTAAAAGTCATTATTATTGATGTAAAATCTTCCAAGCTCTTAACAGTGAACCAAAAAGCATATCAACAACAACAACATACCCAGTGAAATCCCACAGGTGGGGTTTGGGGAGAATAAAGTGTACCAGACCTTATCCCTACCTCAGGGAGGTAGAGAGTGTGGTTCCGAAAGACCCTCTGCTCAAGTGACGCATATCAAAGCAGTTTGAAAAAGATACTAATATAAAAGTCAAAAAACATATCATCACCTTAAATTGAAGAGAAATAACTAGCCTTGTCAAGAAAATTACCTACATAAAATATGACAACCACCCACATAAATTTATCCAAATCCCTCTTACTCAAGAGAAATGGAATCCCCAAAATTCATCAACTTAACAGACTAAATCTTTAAAAATAAATATTCTGAAGGCAACAACAACAATATACCAGTGTAATCCCACAAGCGGAAAGGAATACAATTATTCCCCCTAAAAATTAATTTACTCATAATTTCATAAATCTCAACACATCTCGCAAAACTAGGAAGCCTTTATAAGAGTCATCTTTTTTAAGTACTTGTGCTAAATGTGCTACACTCCATAGCAGAAGAAAAATAAAGCAGCAAGAAAATAAATCAAGATTGTTAAGAGCAACAACAACCTATATTGCTCGGACTCTTCAAAATGTCAACAGGTCCGTGTTGGATTCGCCAAAAGTAGTGTACTTTTGGAGAATCCAAAACGGTGCCGCATCGAAACCGAGGAGTCCCCACAACTTAGACAACAACAACAACATGACCGGTGTAATCCCATAAGTAGGGTCTAGGGAGAATAGAGCGTCGTACGCAGACCTTTACCTCTACCTCTGATGTTTTCATCAACTTAAAACATCAAAGTTCACATAAAGAAGACTATTTTCACAAATAAATGTTCAATGTGTTACACTCTATATATAGCAGAAAAAAATTACAGCAGCAAGAAAATAAATCAAGATTTTTTTAAGAGCAACACCAACCTATATTGCTCGAACTCTTCAAAAATGTCAACAGCTGCATATTGGATTCGCCAGAGAATACAAAACAGTGCGGCATCGAAACTGATGAAGAATCCCGCAACTTAGGCAACAACAACAACAACAACAACAACATGACTCGTGTAGTCCCACAAGCAGGGTCTAGGAAGGATAGAGCGTCGTACACAGACCTTACCACTACTCTGATATTTTCATCAACTTAAAACATCAAAAGTTCACATAAAGAAGACTATTTTCACAAACAAATGTTCTTAAAAAAACCCTCCATAAATCAAGAAATAAATCAATTAACTTGAACAAGAGATGAAGAAAATAAACTTTAAGTTTGTGCTCAATGTGTTACACTCCATAGCAGAAAAAAATACAGCAGCAAGAAAGCAAATCAAGATTAGTAAGAACAACAACAACAACAACAACAACATGACCGATGTAACCCCACAAGTGGGGGTCTAGGGAGAATAAGGCGCCGTACACATACCTTACCTCTACCTCTGATATTTTTATCAACTTAAGACATCAAAGTTCACACAAAGAAGACTATTTTCACAAACAAATGTTCCTAAAAAAACCCTCCATAAATCAAGAAATAAATCAATTAACTTGAACAAGAGATGAAGAAAATAAACTCTAAGTTCGTCCTCAATCAATGTGTTACACTCCATAGCAGAAAAATATACACAGCAGCAAGAAAATAAATCAAGATTGTTAAGAGCAACAACAACAACATGACCGGCATAATTCCACAAGTGGTGTCTAGGGAGAATAGAGCATCATACGCAGACTTTACCTCTACCTTTGATGTTTTCATCAACTTAAAACATACAAAGTTCACATAAAGAAGACTATTTTCACAAATATATAAATGTTCCTAAAAACCTTCCATAAAATCAAGATTGTAAAGAGCAACAACAACATGACCCGTGTAATCCCACAAATGGGGTCTAGGGAAAATAGGTCGTACTCAGACCTTGCTTCTACTTTTGATGTTTTTCATCAACTTAAAACATATAACGTTCACATAAAGAAGACTATTTTCACAAATATATAAATGTTCCTAAAAAAACCTCCATAAAATCAAGATTGTTAAGAGCAACAACAACATGACCCGTGTAATCCTACAAATGGGGTCTAGGGAAAATAGGTCGTACGCAAACCTTGCCTCTACTTTTGATGTTTTTCATCAACTTAAAACATACAAAGTTCACATAAAGAAGACTATTTTCACAAATATATAAATATTCCTAAAAAAACCCTCCATAAAATCAAGATTGTTAAGAGCAACAACAACATGACCCGTGTAATCCCACAAATGCGGTCTAGGGAAAATAGGTCGTACGCAGACCTTGCCTCTACTTTTGATGTTTTTCATCAACTTAAAACATACAACGTTCACATAAAGAAGACTATTTTCACAAATATATAAATGTTCCTAAAAACCCTCCATAAAATCAAGATTGTTAAGAGCAACAACAACATGACCCGTGTAATCCCACAAATGGGGTCTAGGGAAAATAGGTCGTACGCAGACCTTGCCTCTACTTTTGATGTTTTTCATCAACTTAAAACATATAACGTTCACATAAAGAAGACTATTTTCACAAATTATATAAATGTTCCTAAAAAAACCTCCATAAAATCAAGATTGTTAAGAGCAACAACAACATGACCCGTGTAATCCCACAAATGGGGTCTAGGGAAAATAGGTCGTACGCAAACCTTACCTCTACTTTTGATGTTTTTCATCAACTTAAAACATACAAAGTTCACATAAAGAAGACTATTTTCACAAATATATAAATATTCCTAAAAAACCCTCCATAAAATCAAGATTGTTAAGAGCAACAACAACATGACCCGTGTAATCTCATAAATGAGGTCTAGAAAAAATAGGTTGTACGCACACTTTATCTTGACCTTTGAAGTTTTTATCAACTTAATTAAAACATCAAAGTTCACATAAAGAAGACTATTTTCACAAACAAAAATGTTCCTAAAAAATCCTCCATAAATCAAGAAATAAATCAATTAACTTGAACAAGAGATGAAGAATCATGGATTTCTAGATTTGTGCAATAAATTTACCAAAATTGTAAAAAATAAAAAAATAATAATAATTAAATTACCGTTAAAGAAAGAACAGTAAAAGAGGTGTACCTCCCAAATCTACAATAGTCCTCTTCACCTCAGAGATATAATTATTATAAGTACATGAAAAGACACGCTTAGTACAATCTTTAATTAGGTACAATTATGACAAAGTAACAGAGATTTATTTATTTATTTACATTAAAAAAAAAAACATAAAACCCCTAAAACTGCAAAATCTCAGATTCTTCTTACCTGATCTGATAATAAACTTCATCTTCTTTTTCTGTCTAATCACCAAAACCACCAAACAAAACATACATAGGGGTGGATCTAGAAGTTCGAGTACGGATTTACGTGAATTCAAACAACATATCCAGTGTAATCTCATAAGTAGGGTCAGGACTCAGGAGGGGTATGTGTACACAGATCGTACATCGTCTACCGTGCTCATATCATGTACATATTTGACTGTAAATTCGATTATTTTTGTAGTATCAACTTGAAATTGCTGCAGAAATCTATAACCTTCAAATTCTAAATTCGTAAAAAAAAATATTGTTTTTATTTTTTGGTGCATGCTAGCTAGGTGTCATACATAGAGACATTTCAAGAAGTGTTTTTTTTTGTCTCTGTGTGTGTTGTAATGTCATGTCCATCAGTCTATCTATAGCTCACATATGCTAGTAACTTTTTTCATTAGATAAGATATTAGCTTTAACACAAGAAAAGAAAGAAAAAAACATAATTTTTTAAAGAAAAATTTACAAATGTTCTTACATTTATGCTGCTTCAACAAGTGTCATAATATAAGTGACGAAGACAAAATTTTCATTTGATCTTAAAACGAGATTTATATGAACCTCTTTCGTTCATCTGACTCCGCTAGCTCATGTGAGTATGGTGGAAGCAAAAAAAAGAGAAAAAAAGGAGGAAAAACTCAAAGTTGTGAGAGAGCTGACAGAATGAGAAGTGAGCACACGCAAATGACAACTGTATAAAATGTTTATACAATTTGACTGCGTGTGCTCACTCTCTTCTGTCAGTCTTGATTCTCTCTGTCCCCCTCCTCCCTCCTCCTCTCTTCGCTTCCACAAGATTGGTTTGTTTATCTGCAATTGAAAAAATCAATATCGATTGGTCATAATGAGCTTTATAGCTATTAGCTAGTCAGATCTGAAACCAATGACACAACATCTTTTATAGGAAAGAACAAAACAAAAAACACAAACCCTAAAACATCTTCCAAGAAAACAACTTAACCTTAAAGCATATATAGTGATGGATACAATAGTAAGTTCACGAATTTGACAGAATTCGTGAACTTACTATATACGTTTCAAAACAAACTCTCTCAACTCAGAACTCACAAAAAAAAAATGATATTTATACTTTCTTTTTTTTTTCTCCCATGCAGTAGGGAGGACAATATGTACATAAAACCCCATCAAAGAAACTTAGCCATGTATATATATATTCTTGATTCTCGGAGGGGATGAAATAGAAGTTGATGATGATGGGGGTAACTGTGGCAATAAATGACTTTATCTTTCCCAACCACTAGTTGACTAATTCTGTTTGGCTATCTCTAGTGGCCAATTAGTTAAAACGACAAAACATTTATAACCACAAATAGATTACTCCTCCGTTCAACAATACCTGATCACTATTAACTTGACACACATATTAAGAAATAATAAATAATAGAAATAATTTTATTATATTATTCTTGGAATATAATTAATTCAATACTTTGAAAGATGTATTGTGTAATGACTATAATTAATAACTAAGAGTAAAATGAGTAGAAATAAGTAAATTATTCATTGATTTTTCAAACTAAACAAGTATTGTTGAACATTTATTTTTAGTAACATGGACAAGTATTGTTGGACGGAGGGAGTATAAATCAAAAGCTGATGATGGAGAGGCGAATTCAAAATTTAAAAGTTATATATTTTTAATGCGAATCTTATTTAATAATTGAGTTCATAATTATATATTGTTATGATTATATTGCAAGTTATGAGATTTGAATTTCACATCAATTAAATAAGGAGTTAATGTGGAGCTTATATAGCTTTGAACTCTCTCATCTCAATAGCTAACTTTTGGGGTGTGATTTTCTCTTAATTGGTTCAATGATATCAGAGCCATTAACTGTGCTTCGTGTTCGTCGTGTCTTAAATGGTGACACTGATATGCAGTGTTAAAGCTAAAAATGGTCTAGCACACAGCCGTCGAGGACAATGAATGCACAACGTGGTGATTTATTACGATCCTATTGCAAGGTATAAGCATATTAAATGAGAAGTTGATGTGGGACTTGTATGGCTTGGGATCCTCCCGTCTCAATAGCTAATTTTTAGGTATCATTCTCTTTAGGTATAATACATAAATATGCCTTTTAATTTGACCTTATTTGACATCTACGCCCTTCAATTTTGGTGTGCACAAGTAGACACTTAAATTTGTATAAAGTTGAATAAATAGACATACACATCCTATGTGGCATAAAACAAGTAGAACACTATGTAGAATGCACATTGTCACGTAGGATATCACGTAAAATGCGAATTGCCATGTCAAACGACGCATATAAAGAATATATCTATTTATTCAATTTTATACAAATTAATACATTCAAAATTAAAAAACATAAATGTCAACTAAAATTAAATTAAAAACACAATTATATATTATATTTTTTTTAATTATATCATATAATATTTATAAATATTTTAATGTAAATAGCTTTCATGCTACATCCGCCCCCGATGATTACGATGGATATTGAGAAAAAGTCTTGATGGTGGTGCAGCCTGGAGAGAAACATTTTTAGTGTAGTGGTTTTGTGGGGTAAATTGGTTGGCTGTCCTTTTCTACTTGGGGTTAAGTGGAGTAATTAATACTCCGTTCATTTTAATTTATTTGACCTATTTTTTTTTAGTTCATTTTAAGAAGAATGACACTTTTCCTTCTTAGATACTTTTCACATGGCATGTTTAAGACCGCATGATTCAAAAAATTTCTTTATTTTCTTAAATTCTGTGTCAAGTTATATTAGGCCAAACAAATTGAAACAGAGGAAATAGTAACGAGGCATTTGTGTTTGTGGTTCATATGCACGGGGGCGAATTTAGGAGGGAACGAGGGGTTATCACCCGAATATCTTTGATAAAAACTTACATTATATAAGATGTTTTTGAAAAAATTTAGTGTATATATAAATGGTAAATTCGTTGAACACAAGACTAAAGCTAGGTTGACTCAATGGTTTAAGGCTTTAGGCCGTTCAAAATTCACTTTGAAGTTTCAAGTTCAGCTTTCAAGCATTATATTTTTCTTTTTTTGAATCCTTTGCTTAGTGAAAAATTCTGAATCCATCACTATATATGCACTTACCCTATTGTCTGATTCAAGATTTCAAAAAGATTAGTGTCGTGTTAGATTTTAAAAGTCAATTATTTTACAGTTAATTGTAAACTTGTGAAAATCACATGTCTGAAGTTTTCAAATTCAAACTTACATTGACTTGAAATATTTTTCACGTAATTTTCAAATATATAAAATTTATTTTAAAATATTTTAACAACCTATACTCAACTTTATAGTTAAAATTAAGTGTTAAATTTGACTTTCATAATCTAAACTCTTTTACATAAATTGAAATAGAAGAAGCAAAAATTCAATTAAATAAATTATTGCATCAATTATTATTACTTTTTCAATACGATCAACCAATTAATTTTTTTTTTGATTTTTCATTTATTATTTGATCATATCTGTATTAAAATTCAATTAATTTGAATTCACGATAATAATATCTATTGGGGAAAAACGCTTCCTATCAGACATTCCAACCACAAAACTTTGTTTAGATATTTTATACGTATTTATTTATTTTATTATATAGTTTTAAAATTTCTCGATCCAAACAAGATAAGAATTGACTTGGTTCCTCGTTATTGTGATTTGACTGTTGTGGTTGATTCATGACCGTTCGATGAGAGGTGGGACCACCCGCATGGGTGATGGCATTGGAAGTTGGACCCTGCGTCATTCAAGGGAGACAGGATAAATATATTCGGACCACGATTAATTTAGATTTACGTCATATAAAATTTATTTAAAAATTAAGTGTCTTTTAACAAAATTTTGTTTATATTTAAAACTTGAACTCGAAGACATTGATTAAGATAAAAAAATCTTAGAACTCGCTTGACCATGAAAATTTTCATCTTTTTTTAGAATTTTTTCATTTTATTTGAAAATAAAGTGTTTGACCATGAAAAACTTGTTGTGCTCATTATTTATATGAATATGTGGAATCAAAATTTTAATTTTATGAATGAGTTTTAGAATGACGACTTTAAATATTTATAATTGAAGTTTTAAATTTAATATTTATATATATTTACTGAAATTCTTTATATAAATACACTTTGAGCAAAGGTTATGAGTAAGGCTGCTCACCGAATTGGAATGGGATGATCGGACCGGAATAGACTGGTATCAGACCGGATCGATATGACCCGTATCGGAATAGTAATCGGTATCGAAATGGACCGGATCGGTACCACCGGTATGAAAACCGAATCCCATCCCATTCCGATATAAACCGGTATGGACCGGTACCGGATCGGAATCGGACCGGAATGGGCCGGACCGAATTATCGGAATGAAAAAAAATAATTACATTTCGAATTTTAAACTTAATATTCAAGTGATAACTTATAACTTAAAATTTTTTATAACTTAAAAGTTGTTTAAGTTTTGAAATTTTATAACTTATATAAATTATATTTGAAGTTTATTAGTTTGTAAAAAAATTATTTTTTTAGTTTTTCAATTTATAAGCTATGAGTTAAAACTTATAAGTTTTAAGTTTATATATATTTTTAAGTTATATATTTGAAGTGTTTTAGTTTGTTTAAAGTTTTTTATTGTTTTATGTTTTCAATTTATAAGTTTATGTTTTGAAGTCTACTAGTTTATGTTTTTAAAAATTATTAATAAAAGTATAAAACTATAAAAGTATAAAACAATGATAAAAAAGATAGGCAATGAATAAAAGTATAAAACTATAAAAGTATAAAACAATGATAAAAATTAAAAAAAAATTTAAAAAAAATTAAAAAAAAAATTGACCGGAGGACCGGATCGAACCAGACCAGAACCAAAATGCTACCGGTATGAACCGATACCGATTTCCCGACACAAAACGGGTATACCATTCCGAACCGGTACCCGATAGTACTAATACCGGAATGGATCGAAATGGTACCGATTGAAACCGATCCGACGGCCGGCCTTTGTTATGAGTTTGGCCAAACGTGTAACTTGACTTGTACCTCCACCACTATTTATAGGATTTTAGAGGCAAAATAAAGTATTTAAAGATATATCACATAAATTAAAATCGAGAAAATAGTAGGAGTATTTTTTCCAACAATAACATAAATATAATTGTATAGGTGAGATTTGAAGAGAATAAACTATACATAAATTTTATTTTGAGAAAATTACACTGTATGAACATTAAGATAAAATTATTTTACTTTTTGATCCAATTTCTTATTCTTACACTAAATGGCCCACTTTTTCGGAAGATACTAAGGAGCCATTGCTGCCCTTCCTTGTTCCTGGTATAATTATGTATAATTTTGTATAAAAATATAAAAATGGTAAACACACTTCTTATACACAATTATGCACGTTTATACAAGTTTATACATATATATATATTTGTGTATAAACTTGTATAAAGTGGTATAAAATGGTATAAAATTGTTTAAAGTTATATAAAGTGATATAAAATTGTATATCGCGTCAAAATGGGGCTATGTGGGTGTAATTAATTTTATGGGCTATGTAAATATAAATATTTTTCTTAAAAGGTCTATTTTTGAAATTATTCCTTTTATTTTTATCTTGTGAACGTAAGAAAAAATGTTTCTAAAAGACCCTCGTACTTAATAATAGTATTGCACATCACTATGAGTACTTTTTATTGGTTTTTTCTTTTTGAAATTAAAAATTATTTAAAAGTTTAATTAACCACTTAATCCAAGGAAAGAGTGATTAGCCAGGCTCCTTGAAACGAGGAGGTGAGTGCAGTAATCAAGAGATTAGTGATTATCTCCACCTTCTAGGACATTTTAAAAATTATATTTTCACACTATTTTATACTCCTCCGGTATTACTTAACTTGTCACATTTTTTATTTACATGTTTCTTAAAAAAAAAATATTAACGAAAGCGTAATTTAATTAAACTATCATTATTTATTACTCCTCATTATTTGATATTTCTCGCTTTTACACTATATTCATATCTCTCTTATTTATGATTAAGGAAAAATATAAAAATAAATAATTAATTATATTTTGATTTTTTAATATAACAACTATTTTAGATCATTTATTTTCAGTACGAAAGACCGGTAAAATGGTCCGGAAGGAGTAGGTAAATTGAGAGATTTGTTTAATTGTTTCTGTTATATTTAGTTGGAATAGGTTCCCTATGACACAAAATTTTACTATTATATATGGCCGAAACTCGAAAGTGATGTCAACTTTTGCACAATATTTGATTTTGAAATTATATTATAAATATATAGTTAAAGTAAAGAATGTAAAAAGAATACAATAACAATAATAACATACTTAATGCAATTTTATAAATAGAATATAAAGAGAATATGAATATTTTTTATGCGTGTGTATATATCAACGTACTATTTACATGATAAATTTTAGAATCTAAGTCAAACACGATAGATCATTGTATTAGATATTATTAAAAAAACATATTTTCTTAATGAAAAACTCTCCTTACCTTGAAAAAAACTCATTGTTGTCATGAGATAATTGTCAAATAATGGGCAAACAAACAAAGCATTGTCTTCAAATTTGATATCATCATTCATCAATATATTGTGGAATGATCTTTTAGAATGTGTCAAATGCCAAATCATTTCATCATTGAAAAATTCATTAATAATACACAAAAAAAATGGATATGAAAGTCTTTGAAATAATAAAAGGTAAAAAAAAAACAATTATGAAATAAAACTAAAAAAAGTGGATGATGTGGAGCCACTAGAATACTTGTGATTTAACTTGATGACTATAGGGGAGATGTTACAAAAGATTGTGAACATCTTTGGTTGAGACTTTTCGCCAAGAAATTATTATAGGTGGTGGAATCAGAGTTTTCACGAGTGGATTAAAATATACGAAAGTAAAGATAAAAAAAACAAAAAATTCAACATAACAAATACGTATAAAACAATATTTCTACCTTGGAGATATCTATATACTGGCTATAAACACTACTTTGAAGTATAATTTCTATCGAACTAGCCGATAAAATCTTTTGGAATGATTTAAATACGAGGCAGAGTACTGTAAGTGGTAGATGTTCTTGTTGTCACGATCTACTGATATTCAACAGTTTGTTGCTCCAATATATCAATGTAATGAACCAGTTGATAAAATCTTTTACAGATGATTTAAACACGAGACAAAACTCTATAAATGGTAGGTGTTCTTGTTGTCACAATCTACTGACATTCAACACTTTATCGCTCCAATACATCAATGAAATCGATTGTAGCACCCACAAAGAGTATTTTTCTCAAGTCCAATCCAATAAACTGAACAAATAAACGTGTTTTGTTATGTTCATATATATAATCAAACCTTTTTATAACAAATATCTTTTATAAGAATATTTTATAATAATGACCAAACTTTTCTTATTTACTTAAATTCCGTGCACAGTAAAACTAAAACACATAAATTGAAATAAATAATAATGCACCAAAGACTTGAAAGTCAAATGAATGGATGGTAACACCCACAAAGTGTTGTCAAGTCCAATCCAACAAAATGGACAAAATGTGCCTATAAAATGTACTCACCAACAGTACTACATGGAATGAACCTTATATATATTGGTGGGTTGAATTTGAGCTGCCCATGAAAGGGATGGATGCTTTTGTCCATTTTTGGAAAAGGAATAAGTAGGTCATCATGAAGTAATAGTGTATAATTAGGTACTCTTAGGTCTTAGTGTTTGTTTGCACACTTAAGAGGTTTGAATTTTAATGGTTCACACCTTAGGCTATATTAAGTGTTTTTGTTTATATTAAAATTTAAATATTTATTTGATTTAATAGGTCTTAATTATTATGATCTTGAACAAATACTTAATATCATTAAAAAAGATTTTTGCGTGGATAATATTCACCATCACTTTGTCTACAATCACCTGTCATCACCAACCATATTTATCATCACAACCACCACAAACCACCTCTGTCATCACAACTACCACTATTGTCAACCATCACCACCAACCACCTCTGTCATCACAATCACCACTATTGTCAACCACCACCACCAACCACCTCTATCATCACAATCACCACTACAATCACCAGTCACTAAGCCACTATCACCAACCACCTCTGCCATCATAACCACCACCTCTATCAGCAACCACCATTCACCACTATCAACCACCTTTGCCATCACAATCCTCACCACTATCACCACTCATCAACTACCTCTGTCATTATAACCAACAACTATTATCGCTGCCAACCACTACTGTCGATCGCTACCACACCTACCACCTCCATCATTATAATTATATCCACTGTCATCACCACCGCAGTCGTCGCTACTACCATTGCAACCAATCCCTACTACTAACCACCTTCATGCACCATCACAACTAGCACTGCCGTCAACTACTAACAACACCATCGTCAATCACCACACGTTCTTCAATCAATACCGCCAACTATATTTAACATCAACCAAATCAACTATCATCACTACCAACCGTCACCATCACGCCAATCACTACAACATCAAACATCTCCAACATCACAACTATCAACACCACGATTACTAGCCACTAACACCAACCATCACTATTGAACATAAATAATATTTTATTTTTTATCAAATAATAATTTAATTTTATTAAATTTATATTCTTTCTACTACTCTCTCTGTCCCAGTTTATATGATTCACTTTTCTTTTTAGTCAGTCCCAAAAAGAATGACACATTTCTATATTTAGTAATAATTTAACTTTAAAATACCTATTTTACCCTTAATGAAATGATTTACAGTCACACAAATATCTATGACTTATTTTAGACCACAAATTTTAAAAGTCTTTCTTTCTTTCTTAAACTTCGTGCCGAGTCAAACTAACTCATATAAAGTGGGACAGATGGAGTAATATTTAATTAGCTTTTATTTAAATTATATATTTATTACATTTAAAAATAAATAAATCATGAACATTCAAATATTGAGAAACAAAATTATCTTTATTATTCAATGTTCAGATCTATAAACAACATCTTAATCATTCATATGTGCATTCAAATGTCTTAATCTTAATGCAAGCAAATAGGCCTAGTGACAAAAAATAGTCTTCTTTAATTAGGTTAAACTACCAAAAGAGACATACCTCCTTACCATATTTACTAACTCTCCCACTACTTTATTTTAATTACTTAATATACCACATGTAAACACCTTGATACATCGCTCCTGGTCGTGATACATCGCCTCACCTCGTGATACATCACCCCGATGTATCAAAGGTAATTATCCAGAGGTGAGGCGATGTATCACGCCTTGAGGCGATGTATCAGAGCGAAGTGAGGTGGTAAAAAGAGTAATTAGATCCCAAAGATGTGTGTTTTATGTAAGTTACCATTTAATTATTTGTTTGGGCCAAAGAGCTTCAACCAATATGGCCCAACTACATAGGCCCATTAAGCTTGTAATGATCCAACATGGCCCATTCTGGCTTGTTCTTCAAGAAAAAGCTCTGTACTCAACACGCTAAATAGAAATTTGTTTTTGGAATTGCAGTTTAACAATGGCGTTGGAAGCTTATACATCACAAATTACTGACGAAATTCACACCGATGTTCTCACCAAAGCTCGAATCTCTTGCTACAAGGTACGTTACACTTTGTTTTCTCTCAAATTTTCATAATTTTTCAAAAATATGTAAATTGTATATACATTTTTAAGAATACTTATACGTGTTTGTGACTTTGTGTGTGTGATTACGAGCTGAAATCACTGGAAAATATGATCGATTTTGATGTATAAAGCTAATATAAGGTAATAGAATGGAGTGAATTTGTGGTTTGAAAGGCGAGAGATGAATTCTATCTATGTTTGAAGTCAATTTTTCATAATTTTTTAGAAATATGTATATTATATATGCATTTTGAAATACTTTTATGTGTTTGTGTGTGTGTGATTACGAGCTGAAATCGATGGAGAGAGAGAGAGAGAGAGGGGGGGAGAGGGAGAGGGAGAGGGAGGGGGAGAGAGAGAGAGAAAGAGAGAGAGAGAGAGTTGAAACCAATGGATTTGGTTGGACCTTCTGTAGTAATTTTCTATTTTGGATAACCGTGCTGTCACACCTCGACTAATTCCACGGGACACCTGGCACCTCTCACCAATAGATTCCAGGTAACTCTGTCCACTAAGGCTAGAACATATGGGAAGAAATCATCTAGTGTTTTTGTCTTTGTTGGGAATTGAGCCTGACACTTCACGGTGCTCAACGCAGTTCATTGACCACTAGGCCACACTGTTTTGATGTTCATATGAATTATGATCAATTTTGATATAACGCTAATAGAAGGGAGTGAATTTGTGGTTTGAAGTAGAGAGAATAGAGATGCATTCTATCTATGCCTGGATGTGTGTGTGTGTGAATACGAGCTGAAACCACTAGATTAGGTTGGACCTTCTGTAGTAAATTTTTTTTGTTTTATTTTGATGTTCATATGAATTATGATCAGTTTTGATATATAGCTAATAGAAGGGAGTGAATTTGTGGTTTGAAGACGAGATATGAATTCTATCTATGCCTGATGTGTGTGTGTGATTAACGAGATGAACCCAGTGGGTTCTGTTGGACCTGCTGTAGTAATTTTTTATTTTTTTTATTTTGATGTTCACATGAATTATGATCAATTTTGATATAAAGCTAGTAGAAGCGTAGAAGGTTGTAGAGGACACAGATTAGTGTAGAAGGTTAGTAGGTAGCAGTGCATTGTGTTGCTATACGTCCGTACTAGAAGTTTTTCGGTTGTACTATTGCTCCTGGAGATTCTTGTTCTTCGATTTCTGTTACTATGTGTTGTTTTTTGTACTTCGATTATTGTATTATGTTGTTGTAATTACTGTTTAGAATGTTTTGTTATGCTTTTACTTTTGTTTATTCTTTTTCTGGATTTGCTTTGGACTGTTTTTCCTTGCACCGTGGGTCTATCTCAAACACCCTCTCTACCCCTGCGGTAGGGTAAGGTTTGCATACAATCTACCCTCCTTAGATCCCACTTTGTGGGACTACCCTGGGTATGTTGTTGTAGAAGGGAGTGAACTTGTGGTTTGAAGGCGACAAATGCATTCTATCTATGTCTGAATGTGTATGTGTGTGTTATTACAAGCTGAAAAACTGGGTTATGTTGGGCCTGCTGTAATAATTTTTTGTTTTATTTTGATGTTCATATGAATTATGATCAATTTTGATAAAGCTAATAGAACGGAGTGAATTTGTGGGTTGAAGGTGAGAGATGCATTCTATCTATGCGTGAATATGTGTGTATTTGTGTGTGATTACAAGCTGAAACCACTGGGTTCTGTTGGACCTGCTTTAGTAATTTTTTTGTTTTATTTTGATGTTTATGTGAATTATTATGATCCATCTTTGATTAAGCTAATAGAAGGGAGTGAATTTGTGGTTTGAAGGCGAGAGATGCATTCTACTCATGCCTGGAGAATAAATCAGACAAGAAGCCTACTGAAATCGCGACTGTTGGGCTGTTATACCCAGTTGATTGCAAGAAAACTAGGCAGGAATATGTGAAGCAATGCAGGCCAACTTGGGTGAGTTTTCTTAATCTCATCAAGGTTTAAGAATATTTAGTTTCACTTTGTTTTGGAATGAAATAGATAGATATAAACAATTTAGTTAGTCTAATCCAACTAGTTTGGGATTGAGGCATAATGGATTGGTTGATTGAATTGGTGGATTTTAGTTTTTTTGAAGGACTTCATTTGGATGTTGATAGAAAATGTATTTCATCAGAAAATTGCGTTAAAGTAAAGGAAAGTTTAGAACAAAAACTCAGTTTCCTTCAGTTTTCAAATAGCTTTTCAGTGTACCAAACTGATGAACATGTTAACTTTCTGGATCTTACCCTGGTGTTTTAGGTTTATTAATTAGTATATGTTTTTTGTATGATAGG
This sequence comes from Jaltomata sinuosa, assembly GCA_003996215.1. Taxonomy (NCBI): domain Eukaryota; kingdom Viridiplantae; phylum Streptophyta; class Magnoliopsida; order Solanales; family Solanaceae; genus Jaltomata; species Jaltomata sinuosa. The sequence continues at coordinate 501,946 of QJPP01000617.1, read as the reverse complement.
TGAAGCATTTTGATAGGCAGTACTGTTCTAAGAAGAAAGTTCAGAGGCATTTGGATGATAATGAGTCAAGGAGAGGTCCGTTGTCACTTCCACAACCTTATACTTTCAAACCCCCTTGTTCTTGTTGATAGCAAAATTGTTGCTACTTTGGATAGTGGCAAGTGGTTTCTCAATGCTCGTCTTTGGTAAATTTTGCGGTTGTACAGTGATGGGGATCTTTCAATTACACCATGAGTAGTTGTAAAAGAGTAAAATTCGTATTGTGTATCTGTGGTTTACAAAAGCAATAACATGCTTACATTTTCATATCCATCATCTTATTGCTGTGTCTTTTTACCTATTAAGTTTTCATGTGAATGTTTGGTAGTAAGTTTCGATTAGTGAGGCTTAGTAGTTTATTGGATTTCTCTGTCTCTCTTAAGTTCTTTTGAGATAGGGACTAAAGATTGTCCTTAAAATGTTCGAAATAATTTTGCCTCATTAGCTTGGCTTGAACTATTCTCGCAGGGGGTTTAACTCTTGGCCCCTAAGGAAGTGGAAAGTGAATGTGCTAGTCATTATCATAGTAAATTTGTTAGATGATTCTTGCTTTGGACATTGAGAAACTTCCAAGCAAGAACAAGTGTAGTAGATGTGCCGAATCCGACCATTTTAGGAGCCTGCTTCTTTTAGTATGGGTTTTATTATTATCACTTTTCCCTTTACATTAGGGAAATTGATGTATCCAGTCCTTTGTGAAATGGTCTTAACATGCCTGCTTCTGGCTGCTAGCTAAATTCTCCTCGTGTCTTCTCATTGAAACTAAGTTTTAGTTCTTCATACATCCTTCTGTTGGAAAACCAACGTGGTCATTCCATTGGATAGTGTTTGGAATTCGAGATCTTAATGTGCTGAGCTTTTCAATGTTTTGTGATTTCACTCTACTTCGCACCTCAGACAGGGGCGTGTAAATATACACTGTTGTTAGGCTGTTGAGTTTGTCCAACTACACTGATCTCTTTGCTCTGTGTTGACTGTAGTCTGTAATATTTGGAATCTAAACAGAGTGGAAAACTTATCTTCCTCATTTGTCAAATCTTATTTTCATGAAGTTCTATTTCAAATTTGTTTAGATTGAGATTCTATTTGGAGTGTCTAATCTCTTGCTAAGCATTCTTGCCAGTGGCCTAGGATCGTACCATGAACGGCTTAATGAGCCCTATTGTATCTATTACATGCATACGGACTTCTGTAGCTATGGTACGATCCTAGGCCCAATACTGGAGGATAGCAACATAGGCTCTTCGAGCTCCGTCTCTCCCCCGGGAACAGTCCATTCGGAGGCGCCATCCATTGCTTTGGTCCCAGTCCCATTTCCTTCTTTCTCTGTTAGATCTTTACACATGCTATATAAGTATTGTGTTTTGCTAACTATTAAATCTAGGGATAACCACAATGTATGGTGGAATAGTCGAGGTGTCCACAAGTTAGCCTGAACATCATTTTATTAAAAAGAGTCAAAAGCAAGTGTGCAGTAGAGAGTACAGTTGAATCTGGTATATATTTGTGTTAAAATTGAGAAGGGAATTGTCTTCCCTCGATGATTGTTTTTGTTCATTTACAATTGCCTAGTTTTACAAACTGTGTGAAATAGTGAATGGGATATTTGCTCACCCAACTTGTTTAGAACTAAGGCGTAGTAGTAGTAATTGTTATGTGTATTGAGGAGACCATTTGTTCTTTTTGCCTGCTTACGCACTCGTGCTGATATACCTGTTTTAAGGAAGCATATGTGCCTTATCGGAAACAACCTCTCTATTTCTCAGGTAGTGTAAGGTTTGCGTACACACTAACCTCACCAGGCCCCACTTTGTGAGACTACACTGGGTATGTTGTTGTTGTTATTGATCTCTTTATGCAATGCTATTGAATGTGACATTCCCTATAAGCCTCAAGTTAGGTTCTAACTTATTGTTAGTGCTGTATGATCCTTATAGGCTTATTAGTAATGTAACAACTCGGAAATACAGAATATATTGATAGTAATAACCAACGATTACAACCCAAATAAGCAAAACAACATTAATGGAAATACAATAAGAAGAAGCTAAGTAAGATATAAGAGAACCAAAGAAGGGGATGAGGATATTCGGACAATTGATTTCACAATAAGCATAGACCGTTGTATCCAACGCTTAGCCCTTTTTAACCAAATGCTAACTGGGTCTGGATCCCAAATAAAACTCTCTGATATTTCACTTGGCCCGATAATCTCAACCGGATCAGTCTTATTTACCACTTCTAGCCCATAGGCCCTTTCGGAATCGGCTCGGTTCACAACAGTGTGATATAAGTATAAGGGTCCAGCCCGCTACTGATATTGTCCATTCTGAACTTAGATCCCTACGACTTTAAAACACGTCACTAGGGTGTAAGACATGCTTACTTATATACTCAATATCTCCCTTGTATTTTGTCGATGTGAGTCTCTTAGCCTAAGCTCAGCTGGAATATCGCACTAAGTTTTACTGCAGAGTGCTGACGGATAATTATTTTCACTACTAGTATATGTTCCTTAATAATACCTTCTTCCCAATAAACTGCACAGCTATCAAATGGGGAATTTGAGTTAAATTTGAGCGAATTAAAATAAATTGAGTTGATAAATAAGTGGGGGTATAAATCCGTCTAAAGATTACTTGAATTGAGATGAATTGGATGAAAGATGAGTTAAACAATACGTTATAGTTCAACCCGTCAACTCTTATTGAGTTCTAAAGTTTGTTTTTTTTAAAAAAAATAAAATATCGGCAAGATTTTTCATGGGTCAATTCTAGTTAAATATTTAGCCCAATTTCTAAATGAACTAAAATGAGCAGGTCAAATATATATCGGATAAATAAATAGACGAGTTATTAATTCGCCAAAACTTGATCGAGTCATGTTTTTATGGGTTAATTTTTACCATCCCTAAATTCAATGATTTTTTTTTTGTTGCTTGAAATAAATTCAAGGAAAGAGTCTTTTGTTTACACTTCTTTGGAATTAATTGGTTGTCGAATTCTTTGTGTTTAGATATTTTTGACTTGACAAAAAAAGGTCGAAGCATGGACCCAAATTGATGTTCGATATTTACATTAGAGTTCGATAAAATTTAAATTCACGCATTGTGAGGCCCATTTCTAGGAGCAGTGGCTCTTCCAACATGATTTTTACATTCTCAGGGACTCAAACTCGAGACCTCTTATTAAGGCAGAAGGATCCCAAGTCTCAATCATTTTACCACAGTCCATATCGATAATCAAAACAAAAGTTGGCATATGTATTAGTCAACCTTTTTAACTTTATGGTAAAATTAAACATTGTTGTCAATTCAATTGCAATATAATTAAATTTCTTCTTCTTTGGTTTCGTGGCTTTCCCTTTCAATCCAGTAACATAACACCAATATTTACCCTTAAAATATTTAGCCTAAACACAATTCTTAAGCCACAGATTAAGACACTTTTAGTTTAAAATAATTATACTATTTAGACAAAAAAAAAATCTTTCTTTGATGTTGAAATTTTGGACTTAAATTATTTTTTTTCATCAGAATAATTATAGCAAAAACAAAGGTCAAAACCGCGTCTAAATAAGTCATATTTGCTTAGTTAGCCAAAGACTTGATGATGCAATTGTCGTAAACTATAAATCAACATTTTTCTTAGTGGGGTTTGGGGTAGTAGTTTGAAAAATAGAAATAACGTGCACTGATCACTGTTTGAAATTATTTACGAAAAACAATAAGTTTCTAAGAGGTGGAGTTAAGATTTTTGAAGTTTATATGTTTAGAATTCTAGTTCTTTTAAGATGCTAGATTTTCAAATTAATAATTTATACATATTCAATGAATTTTTTAAAGACAAATACAGAATTTGGATCAAAGCTACTAAGTTTGACAGAACCCATAAGTTATACTCTAGCTCCACCCCTGACTATTTCGGAGTTTAAAATTCTATAAATGAAATATAATTTCAAGGCACTATCATGAACTTTCACTTGTGGATTTTGAAATTCTATGATAATGACTGTTTTTTTTAAATACGGAAACTAAAGAGTGACTATTTGTGAATTTTTCCTTTTAAAATTACAAGTTTGAATAATCTTTTGGAGGACTCTATACAATTTTTTTTGTTTGACATCTTAAAATTTTAAGAGTCAATAACATGTTTCTTTGTTGGTTTTACATTACTTTGTCAAGCAAATATCTAGCTCAAAATTGATGGCTAGTGAGAGGGTTTAATATATTGTTTTCAAAAGTAGAACTTTTATCTTAGACAAAATTGATAAATTTGTGGTGGATGCTAGATCATAAAGACTACAAATATAATGAATTATGTCATGATAATTTGCTTGTTAATTCTAAAGCCATCATAAGTTTTCACTTTTCACAAATAGTTGATATAGATCCTTTTGAACCTATATTATATGTTAAATAGTTTGGTCTTTAATTTTTGTCCTTCAGCATGTGAATTTATGTCTAGTGGGGCTATAAGTTTTTTAGAATCTGACGTTATGTCCGAACATAACTTGTGTAATATTATGATAAGAAAATTAAATTTATATCTCGCGAAAAAAGTCATTTGTTATGAAGGACAAAAATTAAAGATCAACACAAAATTGGACAAAGTGCAAATGCACCCAACAGTGTGGCCTAGTGGTCAATGATGTGTGTTGAGCACCAGGAGGTGTCAGGTTTAATTCTCAACAAAGACAAAAAATACTAGGTGATGTCTTCCCATCTGTTTTAGCCTTGATAGACAGAGTTACCTGATACCTACTACTGGTGAGAGGTGATAGGTATTCTGTAGAATTAGTCAAGGTGCGCGAAAACTGACCCGAACACAACTGTTATAAAAGAATAGGACGAATTGCAAATGACCCACCAAATTGACGTGCCATAGTGACCTAGTTGACTTAAGAGGAACAAAAATTTGAAAATCGTTTTAGGTATTGACAAATTCAAAGCTTTATTCTGAGGAAAATATCTTTATGAAATTAATTTTATTATTATTTCTAAAATAAACATGGAATAACCTTTTTTTTATGATAAAATAATTTGTGTGTAGCATGTCATTATCCTATTTTGGAAACTATATTACCAAACCCTTTACGGGAACGTGCATCCAAATATCTAAATTGTTAGGTTAGGAACATAAGGGTGTCTATAAAAAAAGGGGCTAAAACTCAAATCATTTCCAACTATAAATTGTTAGACTTATAGTCTAATATTAACTAATTTGACCGCAAATAACTAAACACTTCAACTTTGAGAATCTATATCTAGACATCTCAATTCGTTCTTAATGTGTCTCGTGTACTCCCAACGATGAAGTGACAAATTTGGAAGTGTCTAAATATGTTTCCTCAAAGTTGACGTGTTCAGTTGCCAGTTAAGGCAAGTTAAAATGTCAATATATATATGCCTAATTTAGTTCTCAAGTCTCAACCTTACTGACAAAACATTTAACATTTGCAATAACAATAAGTATTTCACGTATATTTTATCCCTTATTAAGGAGAAAACATTAGATCACGGTTCATGGAATCATGCAACTTGAAGGCATGATTCAGTTGTTGACTCTTCCGATGTTGATTTCATTTTCTCCATTGTTAGTGAAGACCTAACTTGAAAAGAAAAATTCATTATGATGGAGGATGTTTGCAGGTGTCTGTTTGCTAACTAATTTATTTTTCTATTCTCCCACCTTATCTTTTGATTTTATTTTCGTGTATGATTAATAACCGAACAATCGAACCAAATGAATCAAAATCGGTAACAATCAAAATCGATAAATATATATTATATTTAGTTTGATTTGATTTTAATAATTTCAAAATCGATTAAATTGGTTTGATTTTGATTTTGACATATAATCGATCCAAACTGATTCGTGAACACCCCTAGTTGTAGTTAAACTATTTTTAATTTTCTTTTTGAAGATTCACAAGTTGAGGGACAAAAGTTTCACATTTCAATATTTGAAAGATTAAATGTTTGTAGTTATATATTACATGAATCAAAATTAAATTCTATCGGTATTTGAAGGACTAAAAGTGCAAAAAACTTTGCATAACTTAGAGCCTGGTCGGATAGGATTAAAGTGCAAAAGCTTGACCAGATTTTAATCTCTTTTTTTAGCTTTTTTAGGTGTTTGGTTAAGTAAAAAAACAATTAAAAAAAAGTTAAAAACTGATTAAAAAAAGCTAAAAGCTAAAAGCTGGACCCCCCAGGTTTTTGCTTTCAGCTTAAAATTCTTTTTAAGTTTGATCAACATATTTACCCTTTTATCCCTTATAATTTTTCCTAATTCCAATACTACCCTCACTTTTCAGCCTTAAAATGTATGAAAATACTCTCTTTTCTCTCATTTTCATCCCGCTTCTCCATATTTTTCTCCAAAGTCAAGTCCAAGATGGACGGGGCGTTCTCCTACAACAAAAAAATGTTTAACATCACTTGTTTACTAACAATTTTTAATTTCAACACTTTTTATCCAAACACTTATCTACTTATTTATAATCATTTATTTTTAGCTTTTAATCACATTACTTAAAAGCTATTTTTTTAAAGTAAATCCAAATATGCTCTTAATAATTCTGTCCAACCAATTCCCCTCACCAAGAAATTAAAGAAAAAGGACAAAAGAGAAGTATGAGAAAAATTAAATAGTTATGTTCCATATTTTATTTAATTTAAATTAATTAGTAGGTGAGCAGTCGAATTTTGTTTTTGTAATTTATCACCAACTACCAAAATAGAAACAAAAAAATTCAATCATGTCTAAGTCATATTTATCAATTATTAGTCATTTGAAATTAAGAGTGAGTAAATAAGCCAAAGACACCAAAAAGGGTTGTGGTGAACTGACAAATATTCCTTCATCCTTAATCAGAGGTTTTGGGTCTGAGTCTTTCTGGGTACGGAATCGTCTTTGCTAAGGAGTATTTTACTTTTATAATATGGAATTTTTCAATGCGAATTCAAATTAAGTCGAGCTCCAATATAAATACTGTGACACAAATAGGAAACAAAGAAAAAAGTAAGCCAGAGACTTGAAGTGATTAAGTTATGATATTTGTTGACTGAAAAACTTGTTGAATATTGACTATATCACTACCAACATATCTCTCTCAACTACTTGGTCTATAATTAACACATAATAAGTCCATCCAATATAATTCATAAATTTGGAATCATCCATTTGTCCAATTCATATTCCATTTTGGAAAGGGGCATGTTGAAGTGTACAAATTTGTCCCATGCCATTTTGTGGTAATTCTTTGTAATTTTTTTTTTTATAATGCTAATGTTTGGATTAGCTTATACACATTTCCATTAATTTTCATACATGCGACCTTTTATTATCATAGATATAAGGTAACACCTCGATTAATTTTTTCTAGTACATGCTACCTTCCATCAGCATAGTCATATATTTATCCTTGAAACTTTATGGTTTCCAACACAGTAGATTTTAGTTGAAACCTAATTTTCACCATTTCTTTATGGTAACTAGGGAACCTACCATCGTTATTCTTTGGGTGCGTCTAGGGTAAATCCAATTTCAGTGTAATGGCCTACAAATGTAAAGATATGAATACTTGAGCCTAACTCAAATTCAAAAGCTAGCTCATGAGGTAGGATTGACCAAGTCCATATAAACAAATCACCAGTTCATCCTCAATCAATGTGGAATTTTAACCCACTCTAATATCCCTTTCATGCCCAGGTTCAACTGGAGCATGGATCGAAAGCCCGAACAGAGATAAACTTGGCTCTGATACCATGTGAAGATATGTTACCTGAGCTTAACTCAACTCCAACAGCTAGCTCATAAATGGAGGATTACCCAAGTTCATATAAACAGACCTGTACCAGTCCATTCTTCAACCAATATGGAACTCTAACCCACCACTCTAATAATAAACCACATAAGAGATATAAATCGCACTAGGCAAAACTCATTCAACAAACTCAATCGAGAAACAAAATTTTTACCACTATTTGTTATGAAAATTATTGAACTATTTAATTAGCACTATATGCCAATAAAGAAGAAGATACATCTTAAACGTGCAAGTAAGAGAGGAAAATAACATAAATTACGAGTCCATAAACAACAAAAAGATGTGGAAAAAAATAGTATAAATTAAGAGGTTTGCATGAATGTTAAGCAAGAGGAGCATGTTTTTCTGCCGACAGAAGCAATGACTTCAAATTGAAGACTTTGGTTCTTTTTTCTAGTCTATAGTGTCTAATATACGTTTTTTTTTGCTTCATTTACTTTGTATTTTGCTATTTTGCTATTACTGTCATGTGGTCTTACAATCATGCTTTGAATATTCCTTTTTTGAATCGAGGGTCTGTACGAAACAACCGATCCATACCTCACAAAGGTAGGAATAGGGTATGTATGCATCCTACCCTCCCAGCTAGCCCCACTCTGAGGTTACGCTAAGTTTGTTGTTGTCATTTAATATACGTTTTTGAGGTCTTATTAATTCAAATTTATGTTATGTAAGACTTATTAAAAGGGAGAAACGGCCCTTACCAGAATACTCAAACTCAAAGCCTCTGGGTAAGGGTAAAAAAATCTTATAAGCTCAATCTTTAATGATAAAGTTCCTTGACTTCTTTCTTTGTATCAATTTTCCGTTTGTCTGAAAAGAAATTAAAGTTCCTTGACTTCTTTCACCCAAAAGAAAAACTGAAAAAAACCATCAAGAAGTCACAAAATTCCATCTTTTTTCAATGGCTTTGACACAATAACTTACCCCTCTTTTATCTTTCTTCTCTTCCTACATAAAGCAAAAGAAGACCTGTTTAAAGTGGAATAGTTAATTTCTTTTTCTAAAGTCAAAGGAGGGTCTATTATTTATTGGAAATTATTATTAAAAAATACATATATTAACTGAAATGATGGTAAATAATTCAATAGAATACCCACAAAGCAAAGCAATCAAATTCCCCAAAAAGTACAAAAGACATAGAGATACTCCTAAAATAATGAGAAGGATAAAGCAAAACCCTCAAAGCTGTCAGCCCTTTTCCTTGAAACGTGAAAGAATCAAAATCCCAATTTTTCCCATCCTTGATTTCTGTAAATTAATTCATCTTTTTTCCATAATAATAACATATTTCGTGTAATTCTACAAGTGCAAAATAAGAATGATAGAATGTACGCAGATCTTATTCCGGATAAAGAGGCTATTTCCGATAGACCATCGACTCGAAAGATCAAAAGCTTTCAAAGTAAGATAGCAACATATTATAACAATAACATACTCAGTATAATTATACAATGTGAGATTTGGAGAGAGTAAAGTGTACTCAGACTTTATTCTCTACTTCAAGTAAAGAGGTTATTTCTAATAGGCCCTCGACTCAAGAAAAAAAGTCCAAAATAATCCAGAAAACAAAGTAATAGAGGTACAAAGTACTACTAATTTATCATTTTTTCATTTTTTTTTTTGGTTTGGATCATTTAATCATTCATATATAATCATCTACTATATCATCATAACATCATCACAAACTCATCATTACATATATTTATATAACCATTCCAAGTAAAAATACTTAATTAAATAGAACAAAAAAAAAAAGATCATCATTACATGAATACTTCCTTAGTTTGCCATTGGCTTTCCTTTTGTTAGCTTAAAGTTAAGCTTTACTTAAGCCAAGTCTACCCAAATACGGCGTCGTTCTTGCTTCTCTATTTTTCTTTTTCTTTAAATCAAAAAGATGAAAAGACCCTTATTTCGGTAGACTTGACGGACTGATTTTCACATTTTCTTTCTCCTCAGTTAAAACAGTCAACGCCGTTAAAGAAAAGGCCGTAAAACATAAACAGACACTCAAATTTTGACTTCAACGTACAAGTAATTACGCACTTCAACTTTGAGAGTGCACATCCATAACACCTCAACTTGATTTCAACTGTCAAATAAACACTCCAACTCATTCTCGTTGACGTGACACAACTTGAATGTGTCTAGAGGATCATTTTGTTAGTTGAAGCGTTCAACTGACACAGTGAAAGACGAGTTGAGGTTTTCAGATAGCACATCTAAAATTAGAGTGTTTAATTACTTGCCAGCTTAGACTTCGGCGTGCAAGTAAACACCACAATATTGAGAGTGCACTTCTAGACATCTCAACTCAGTTTCAACTGACAACTAAACACTCCAGCTCGTCCTTATTGACGTGACACGTAAAATTTGGACGTGTCTAGATGATCATTTCATAAGCTGGAGCGTGAAGACGAGTTGAGATGTCTAGATGTGTGCACATTCAAAATTAGAGTGTTTACTTACTTGCGAGATTATAGATCAAATTGAAGTGTCTGTTTACGTATTATGCCCTTTCATGCTTCGGAAACAGAAGTAGCGTCTTTAACGGAAGGATCAATTCCTCCACCGGTACCGGCGCCGTTACCTAACGTGGCTGACTGAACAGTCAAAGCAGACAAGCTAGGAGAGGTTGGTCCACCGTTATTGTTGTTGACGCCGTTAGGGATCATGGGGTTCCTGGAGTGACACGTGGCAGTTGAAATAGCTGTAGCTAAAGATATAGGCATAAGGCATAAGCCTTTTCCTTGAAGATATTGCATGGCGGAACCCATATCTTCTTCCATTAGTTTAGCTACTTGGTGCTCCGTTACCGTCATCGTGTCGTTGTTTGAAGATGACGCCGTTCCGTTACCTCCTCTTACTCCCTGTATAAGCTAATCAGGTTTAGTTAAAAGATAATTATGAATTTATCTCAGTACGAATGGTTGCAAAAGGAATAATGTTTGAGATATAGATAGAGATTCTTTCGTGTAATGTATAAACTTAACTTTGACTAGACACATAATTTATGAAGGATTTTTTTTTTAAAAAAAAATTATAATTTTAAATACATCATAATACTAATGAGATCATAAAACTTCTGAAAAATTATGATCGTTATGGGAGATTAAAACTTCTCATTTAAAATTAAAAGTTGTAAAGTGAAGCTTTCTAAAAATGAATTTATAAGGAAATAGTATCATATAAAATGGAATAAAAATAAATATTATTATCACCTAATGTTTATTTCAAACAAAATTAAAATTAGAAAAGGGTATATAGGAGGTGTGCGAGAATTTCCACCTTGTTGAAGATCTAGTGGTGCTATCGGAAAACTTAAATGAATAGCCATCGCTGTTAAGAACAATCGAAATCCAATGAATCCTTTCTCGGACCCTACTATAATATGGGATATGAATGTCTTTTACGTACGAATGGTGTAAACTGATGCATATATTTATGAAAATGTATGTATTTTTTGTTACCTGATTGTTGTATAAAATAGTGAAGGAAAATAAAATGTAGTGGAAAGGGTGTTTGGGTAGGATGGGGAAAAGGGGGGAACATAAGTAGGCACGCGTGATACTTTTTGTTTTTGTCCCATTATGCTGACACACAATTTTGAGAGAGACATCTTATAGAGGATAACAGGGGAGATATATGGGGTATGGTTTTCTTGTTGGGAGGGGTGGGGGTGCAGGGGATCTAGGGTCGAGAGGATGTTCACCCGAATTTTTTCGATAAAAAATTACATTATATATAGGATAATTTTTTTATTTTATATATATATAGAGATTTTGAATTCTCTTAACACAAGACAAGAGGTTGATTTTCGAGAGTTCAAAATTTATCTTGAGATTCCAAATTTAAATCATTGACACCATATTTTTATTTTCCGGGGTTCTGTTTAAAAATTGTACCCATGCTTTTGCCCTTTTTCATTTCATGTTGTTTTTCCTTTAAATAGAAAGCTCTATAGGTTTATCTATCCAGTATAGGCTATATTGGTTATTTTCTCAAAAAGAGATGATTCTCTTTCACAGTAATTTTTTTTCCCATTTGTGTTTTCACCTTCTCTTAGCTTTCATGGTAAGTTTATGAAGAGTTTATATCAGATCAAAGATTAAGATGATGATTAAAGAATTTTTATTCAAATTAACTAAAAATCTATTTGGCTAGAGTACTTTCAAAGTATGGTTATTTAGTAAAGTGTTTTTGTATTTCATTAATCAATTTAAAAAACACTTGGGCCATACTAGAGTGAAACAACTTCTAGTGCTACTTAAAAACACTTACCCCTCCCTCTATTTCAAATTTATTTGTCTTATTTTCATTTTTATTCCGTTTAAAAAAAAATGTTGATCTTTCCTTTTTTTCTCAACTCTTTAGTTCCTAATTTCGACATGACATGTTCAAAACCACACGATTGAGCTAAGATATTTTGATACATTCTATGTATCTTTGGTTTAAGACCACAAGATTCAAAAGTTTTCTCTACTTTCTCAACCAAACAAATAAATTGAAACGATGAGAGTATTTATTTTCCTAAAGAATAAGCTTAACACCTCAATTCTCTAAAATAAACACTTGTAGCTCTCCAAAAACTTTTATCAAACAAAACTATAAGATGATAATACACCAATGTTCAATTCTAATATTTCAATGAAAAAAGTTCAAGAAGGGGTTAAAGATAGTGTACCTCAGAGGACATATTAGCAACTAAGGGAGCAACAGCTGCAGCACCACCTAATCTACTCATACTCAGAACCTGATCAGTTCACACGCAAAAGAAAGAAAATGAAACACAAACACCATGAAATTGACAGAAAGTAATTCTTTTGTCATAAAAAAAAACCATATTCACCAACAAATTTTAAAACAATATTTCCCATCCAAATTGTCAACAAGGAAGCATCTTTTTCCAATTTAATAAAGAAAGAAAAAGAGAGAGTAGAGTACTTTGACTTGGAGCTGGAGGAATTTGACATAGTCGATGATCTCATCCAGCATTGAAGCCTTGTCTGTCTGTCATTCCATAACACGTTAGTATCCCATTAATTTAAAACACCATTCACTTCATCTCTTTCACTTTGAATAATCAAATAAGTCAGACAATTCATATTAACTTTCTTCCTACAAAATAATTGAAAACACAAGATATTTTTTATGCCTAAACACAAAAGTAAAGAATAATACTTTGGAGATCTCAGTAGCTCGATTAGTTGATTGTCTGAATTTTTACTTAGTTGGTGAGAATTCGATTTCTCATTTTGTGATCTTCCCTCCCATTTTTCCTTTTCCAAAACACAAAAGTAAATAACAATATTTGATGATTTTAGTAGCTCAATTAGTTGACTATTGAATTTTGGTAAGAATTTGATTCTCCACCTTATGATTCCCTCTCCCAAATTCCCTTCACCTACCCCATAGTACTTTGAGTAATCTTGATAACTCAGTTGATTGGCTACCTGAATTTTCATCTCGCTGATAAGGGTTTGATTTCCACCTTATAATCTTCTCCCTCGTTTTTCCTTTCCCTGCCCTCGATATAATTAAAAAAACAATGCTCCTACTTTTTTCCTAGTTTCTAGTACCTAAAGTGGGATCGATTAATTTAAATTCGGGTCGTGAACTTCTATTGTGAGCCAAAGGTCTATTTAAAACAACTCAGTCACTCCACAATGATAGGAGTAAGAACTCCGTATACTCTATTTTTCCCAGATTCCACTTGTAAAATTACACTGAGTATATTGTTGTTATCCTGAAGTTTTGTTGTATGATGATAAAACGCTCCTATCAAAGACGACTCAATTTTCAAAGCACAAACTCAATGATTTTTAATTAAAGATGGAGGGGTGCCTACCACCCCACCATAATCCTCATGATTGTACTATCTTTGATGGCAATCATAATAACACAATATAATTTAATATAAACATCGAGGGTGAGTAAATTTTTACGGATATACAACATTGTTTAAGCATAGAGAATAATTTGTGGTATAGTAATATGAATACACACATTAGACAAATGTTGAAATTAGATTAGATGAAGTAACTATCAAAAGGATTACCATCCCCCGGGAGAATCTCTTTTCCAGTTTTCATTTTCAAGTACGCACGGAAAGAAAGATAATACACATTTACTCCTCACACTCTCGAGTATACAACAACCATCTACTCGTCCTATTTTCTCGACACGTGTCCAATTTGAAGATTTATGATATCCATCAATCACATGGGACGAAAATGTGATTAATTTTCCAATTTATGAAACTAATGATAATTTAATCAAAGAAAAGATCAGATAATTAATGATTAAATTAAAATAAAATTAAAAAAAAGACAGTCCGATGCACTAAATTTTTATTGTGCACAAGGTTCGAGAAAGGATTGGACTATAAAGGTATTATTATACGCAACTTTACTCTACATTTCTAAAGAGCCAGGTTCACGGCTCGAATTCAGGACCTCCTGATCACATAGCTTTAAATACTTCATCCGTTTCAAAATAATTTATCACGTTTTAATTCTTGAGAGTCCTTTCAATGCTAGATTAGATTAGATTAATTTGATATTTTAAAATTATAATTTAGATACTCCAAAACTACACGGAAAGTACTATAAATTGTAATTTTTTTCATATTAATATGATTAAAAAATATATTTTAAAATATTGGTCAAATTGCATATCGTTTGACTCTCAAAAAGAGAAATAGTGACAAATATTTTGGATCGGAGTGAATATTCAAATCGTGATATAATAAAATTACTATTCTATTTATTATTGTGTTAAGCCAATATTAGACAAGTAAAAATGGACGAATCGAATAATTAAATTTAATTTACCATGAAATCGATCAAATTTCATATTGTTTGGTTCTCGAAAAGAGAATTGTGATAAGTATTTTGGATCAGAGTGAATATATTCAAATAGTGATATAATTAAATTATTACTCTATTTATGAGTTCTATTTATTGATCGTTAGAAGGTGTGTAAAATCAATACTGGACAAGTAAAAAATGAACGGGACGAGTAATAGATTTAATTGAATGTAATTTAATGTGAAATTACCTTATTGGCATTGGGTACCAGCTCCTGTAAAGCCTTCATTCTCTCTGCAATTCTTTCTCTACGTAACTGCCCACCATTTTCATTCCCAACAGAAAAACAAAAACAGAAACCCACAAATTCCGGAAAATCAGAAAAAAAACTGAAAATCATCGAAAAAAAATCCAAAAAAAAGAAGAGAAAAAGGGCAAAACTGTAATTAAACTTACTCTTTCAGCAATACTGTGAGGATCAGTAGCTTGTCCTCTACGAGCTCTCACTCGCTGTTGCTTTGGCTGTGCCGGCGTAGTACCAGCTGAACCACTTGCTGCCGGAGTTTGGTTCATCGCCGGCGGAACTGCCGGAGCTCCGAAACTCTGTGATTGCATCGATCCTCCCTATAATTTTCAAAAAAAAAAAATTGTATAAAATCATCGTTAAATAGTTTCCAAAATCTATATCATAATTTCGAGATTCAAACTTTGCTTTCGCGTTTGAATATATAATTGAATCTCGAAATTTTAACTGTGCCGCGTAAATTAGGACTGAGGAAGTATCACATAATATGAGTTTTGAATATATATATATATATATATGCATGTGAAATGTGTATGGACCTGAGGATGATGAAAATGTTGAGGTTGATTTGAGTTTTGACCAAGAGATCCAGTGAATCCATTGAAAAGAGCTTGAACGGAACTGTCATTAGCCTGTAATTAATGTCAATAATTAATCGTTAATTAATAACAATAATTAAGGATTACTAATAGTTATGATACATAACGAAACTCACCGGATTAGCAACGCCGTCGTTTTGGTCACCGGAGGCGCCACCGTTTCCGGCGAGTGTTCGAGAAAGCAAAAGCTGTTGCTGTAGCATAAGTGCTTTAGCAGCAGCTCCGGCGCCGGTGATTTGGTGTTGACGGAGCTTTGAAGCGAGGAAAGAAGAAGCTTGTTCGTCGTAATGGAATTGCGGGTGAAGTTGAGGTTGGTCGTCGCCGGAGCTAGGGTTATGCGGCGGCGGCGGTGGTGAGAGGTGGTGGTGGTGGTGTGGGTCCCATGATTTGGAAAGGTCAGGCCAAGGAGAAGAAGAAGGAACAGAAGAAAGAATCTGTTCGAGAAAATCGTCATGAGACGACGTCGGATCGAAATGAGAATGTCCAAAACCACCGCCACCGGAAGAACCGCCATTAACGCCATTTTGAAGGTCTTGAAGTGAAATCTGTGACTGTTGTTGTTGACTTAGAAGTGAATTCATGGCTTGCATTTTTTTTTTCACTGCAAACAAAAACAAAAACACTATGGTTATACGCGATCATACACATATTATAGTGACTATTTTTGGTTTTTTGATTTAATCAGTTGGATGAACGGCTATTTAAATTAATTTTTCGAACAAAAACTAGAAAATTAATATGAACTATTCAGAGAGTTTGATTCAGTAGTGAAATACCTGAGATTTTGCTTTTGGTATTCTTCAATGTTCAATTTTGTAAAGAGATGATTCTATAAAGGAGAAGAGAGAAAAGGATAGAAGAAAGTTAGTAGCTCATATAAGTTATGGTTTTGGAATGTTGTTTATATAGGTCTTTATGATCTCCAAAATTCCCCCCACCCCCACCCCACCCCCCAAAAAAATCTTTTCTTACTTCCACTCCATCAATAAGGATGAAAAAGAGATTATTTTTTTTTAATTTATAGATAACCCAAAAAAAAAATTGGTTTAGGATGTGTTTAGTTTAGTATCAAGGAAAAAATATTGGTACATAATTTAGATAAATGTTTTATAATTAGTTGTTGTTTCTACCTTTATCTGGGTCGTTAATATGAAGAGACATTAATATAGTGTGAAAAAGAGAAGTATTTTTTCCGTTTTATTTTACGTGGCACTCTTTGACTTGCCACGGTGTTTAAGTAAAAAAGGATGATTTTTGAAACTTCTGGTCTAAAATAATCCTTCAATATTTGTGTGGTTGTAAATCATTTCATTAAGGGTAAGAATGGAATTTTAAAGTTAAATTTTTTTCTAATTATAGTAAGGTGACATTCTTTTTGAGACGGAATAAAAAAGAAAGAGTGAGGGAGAGGGGGAGTATTAAATATTGAAAAGTAATAAATGAGAATATTTTAATCAAATTTTCACTCTAGTTAATATTTTTCTTAAGGGCGTGTAAACTAAAAATGTGACAATTAAAGTGGTCTAGAAGAGGAGTTAATATTTTTTTGTGAATTCATTTTGTTTCTAAATAAGTGATGTTTTAGATAATCAAAAAGACATTAGTGATGTTCTACCAATTTTATTCTAATCGAGAATTTTATATAACCAAAAAACTAGTAAAAAGTTAGTACATCTTTTTTCAAAGTATTTATTACGAGTAAATTAGAAAAAACTTGGTGTGCTTAATCTAGAAATTATCACTTATTTGGAATGGAATGACTAATTATGACTAAAGAAATTGATTCAATCTGGAAAGAAAATAAAATCAAGTGAAAAAAATTAAAATCTCTTTTTGGGCATATTTTTCGAGTTTCAACTATAAATATATTTATATAGATTTCATCTATTTAGTGTAAAAGCTAGGATTATTTATTATTATGAAAACCATCATTTATTAATTAACAATTTTATATTTTATGTACTAGAAAAAAAAATGTAAATAATGAAAAAAAAGAAGGTGAATTTGGAAACTGCAAGTCGCGGTAAAAATATGTTTTTACCTTGTGAAATTTAAATTTTTAACCTTCCTATCTAAACGTTACATGTTTTTTTTTTTTTACCCAACTCCTTTTGTATATTTTCCCCTACACTTTCGCCAAATTTGTTATGTCTCCCATTTTAACTTCTTTAGTTACGAATAATTACGTTTAGAATTATCTCAAAATAAATATATAAGAACCAAAAATAAATTAAGTATGTAAAAGTTGATGGAAAATGAATTTACATTACCTAAAGTATATGTATTTTATTTTATTTTATTTTATTTTATTTTATTTATATATTTAAGATGATATGATGAATTTAAATAATGAAATAAGGATTCATATAATCGACTTCAATTTAATTGAAACTAAAACATAATTATTGTTATTACCTAAAGTACTTTTTTATATGTTATTTCCTCACTTTAAACTAAAAGTGGTTAGAATAAAATACTAAATACTTTGTACCAAAAAGGAAAGAATGAGTTCAGACATTGATTTTTATTTTTAAAATTAAGCTCATCCACTTAAAAATTACTTGAGAAATATTGTATGACCGCATTTAAGTTTTTATTAAGACTAAGACGTTTAAATCTGAATACACATTTGAATATTATAAAATATTGTATTAAAATTTGAATTTTAAATAAATAAGACTCTTTAAAATTAGTAAATGTAAAATTTAATTAAATACTATATTAATCTAATACTATATCAAAAAAAAATCAAAAGTATATCGCGGTTGGTGGTGGTGGCCATCAGTCGCCGTGTGAATGTCGATCGGGGATGATGTTGTTACGGATAGTAGTCAGTGGTGATGGTGATGGTTAGTGTTAAAATTATTTTGTTCCTTTGGTATTATTACTTTTTTTAATAACGCAAGATAAAGAGTTTTTGGAGGTCCATTTTCCCCAACTATTCCCTTGTCTTGTGTTCAGTAAGCAAAAAAATATTATTCTAAAAGTATTTGTGTATAATTTAAAAAAATATTATGAGAGATGGAATGGAGGTAGGGCTAAGAGTGTTGGGTGATGGGATGGGGGCTACGAGGGTGGTAGTGAAGATGAAGTGTGTTAAAGTGTGGGAAGGACATAATCAATATGAAAAGTGACTTGTGAAATTTATTTTTCCTACTTCTACTAAGAAAATAATAACTTTCCTTGTTATTAATTGGGACGAACACAATAATTTTTGCTTAGACTATATATTAAAAACCTAGTAACTACATAAAAACGAGCTGCTATGAATTCAATGACAAGTTAATTTAGAATTCATAAATATCAAATTTTGATTCCGCCTCTGATGATATCTGTTTACAGTGGATTTGGTACAGTTGAATTCGTAGGTGAGTCAAGAGCACGCGTTACGATTTAATCTTGCTTGGATTATCGATTTGTTAACGGTTAGAGCATTCAACGATTAAGAGAAAGCAATGACAACGAAAAAGACAGTAATGATCAAATAAAACAAATGAGCTAAGCTATTGGAGGCCGTCTACGAGAGCTACCGAGAGTCGAATCGTGTCGTTGACAGGTCTTAAGCAAACTAAGAAAGAAAATGAACAGTAATGGAGGTTTAGAGACCAAACAACTAATTTTGTATTGATATTCAATATGAGAGAAGAGAGCAGATCCCTTTACAAGTGAGTCAGAGGTGACTATTTATAGTGTACAGGCTAAGGCATTAGCCAGCTACGTCCTAGGAGAGTTCTGCCAATGTGAGGACGCCCTTTGTCCAGTTCGTTAGCGGGTCATTTGACAGTCTCATGTGGCTCTGTCCTGCAGGGGTTCGTTCGTGCCTGCTGACACATTTGTCCCTAGCTTGTCGTTTTGTGCCATGTCACCGATGGTGATGGGAGGAAACTTCCTTATCTCTACGGGAGGTCACTCTTGCCATGACGTTCACTCTGGTGTCCACGCGCCCGAACTATTTACTCAACTACTGCCACATGTTTTATTACAGGGCCGGCTCGACCATAAGGCAACTAAAGCAACCGCTTGGGGCCTCAAGTTTTCTGGGGACCCCATTTCCCCCCTAAAGATGCGTGTGTGAGCGCGCGCATGTCTATCTATATATATATATTAAAAATCTCATGTACTGTCAAATTTGAAAATAAATTTTGGACAGAAAAAATCAATTATTGTCAGTTTACAAAAAGATCAAATTTGTTTTTGGTGTCTTCTTCAAATTTCAAACATTGCAATAAGTTATCATTATATTGAAGCAACGCAACACTATTTCGATATCATTATATCAACTTATCAAATTCAACACAACACTATTTCGATATCATTATATCAACTTCTCAAATTCTTGAATCAGGTTTATTATTCAAAGTTTATATTAAATTTTTTCATTGAAAAATTGCATTGATTACATTCTTACTGCCTAAAGTCTGTGTATATCCTACACTCCCTAGACCTCACTTGTAGAATTATATTTGGGTATGTTATTGTTGTTATTGTTATTCGATATATATGTTAACTAGAAAAAAATTAAGGCCTCTTTATGAAGTTTGGTTTTAGGCCCCCAATCTTGTTGAGACGACCCTGTATCTTAATGCCGATTTTACCCCATACAATATCTTTCTTAATATTTCAAAAAAAAAACTAGAAAAACAACATCACAAGATCATCACATAATTACATCTATATTAAAGAAGATAAGTAAACAACTAATAAATCTTCTCATACATCAAGCTTTTTGATATGATTCGTTTTGTCTTTGAAGATCTCAGTGTTGATACGTACAATGAACATGGCTCTATAAATATGTACACAAACATCAAGTAAGTAAGATGTACTGAAATATTGAATTAGGGAATTGTGATTTTGACATTTTGTGTTGGTTGTTAAGGCAATATTGTGTTTTTTTTTCTAGTTTCCCACTCGATATTCAGTACCCACATTGGAGTATGAATAATCCGGAATCGCACGGGAAAATCCTACATTAGGAGGCAAAACGTTCCCTAACAAAGGGGAATTTGTGTCCAGGAGAACTTGAACCCAAGACCTCTAATTAAGGATGAAAAAAATACTTGTCACTCCAATAAAATCCTGATTGGTGAGGGAATATTGTGTTTTTTTTCCTGGTTTCCCACTCGGTTTCGATACCCGTATTGGAGTATGACTAATTTAGATTCGCGCGAGAAATCCCACACTAATTTAAATCATGAATTCGTGCCTAGAGGAACTCTAACTCGAGACCACTGGTTAAGGATATAAATTACTTATTACTCCACTACAATCCTGATCGGTAAGGAAATATTTTATTACTAATTAGAATTACAATATTCTAGTTTATTCTTAATTAAATTATGGTTCTTTTGTCGGGCTTCCTGCAAACAGATAATTTTCATCTTATAAAATGGCAGCTGGAATTCCTAAACACAATTTATAAATGGGAAAGGTTGTGGGGTTGGTTTAGTAGAGAAAGAAAATAAATTTATAAGGTTCTTAATAAAGCAAGGTTTATAAACTAATCATGATTGTAATAGAGTATAGGTCACGGGTTCGAGTCCTTCTTGGTATGAAGTCTCCTTTATTAGGGAGCGCTTTACTCCTCAATGTGGGACTTCTTGGCGCGAATTCGAATTTACTTGGACTTCAATGCAAATATCGAACACCAAATGAGAAAAAAAAACGGTTTATAAGTGTCATCTAAAAAGTTAAATGATAACACTTTATTTACTTTTTTCTTTTAGTTCCTCACTCATTGTTTGGTACATACATTCGAGCCCAATTATATTTGAATTTGCGTATTGCAAAACCTATTTCTGAGGTAACACTCCCAAATCCCCATAGAATCTTTTTTATATCCGAAAGCTCGAACCTGAAATCTCTGATAATTATGTATTTAACATATCCCTCAAAACTATATTGCAATGTATTATATTGTATTGTTATTTAAATATAATGTTTATTTTTGTTGTTACTTAAATTTTACTGTATCGTATAAATCTATTGTTGTGTAATGTCTAAAATGTCATGTTATGTAACGACCTATCTGGTGTAACGACGTCGTTAACTTTGTTTTCTTCCCATTTTGTCTTTACTTACTATTTAATAATCTTATTTTGCTCGTTATCATACCAATTCTGCCTCGTCCATATGTATATTTATTGTTGTATAATGTCTAAAGTGTCATGTTATGTAACGACCTATCTGGTGTAACGACGACGTTATCTTTTTTCTTCTCATTTTGTCCTTACTTACTATTTAATATTGTAAGTTTATTCTTCATATTATTGGTATGTTATATTATGAAATGACGAAAAATCATACTCCCCCTGTCTTATATTAGGAATTGAACCTATGAATTCGCCAATTATGAGTTGGGCGCTTTAACCATTCAGCCATGGATGCTTAGCGGGGATCCTCGTACATGGTGAATAACCAAATTCCAATTTTGACCACTTTTTCTTTTACACGCATCTTAAGAAATCATAAATAAGAAGGTAGTTTTACTAATTCACCTCTTAAGAATTTTTTTTGAAACTTTACAAATAAGTGTTCACACTTTCAGAAAAGAGTTAATTGCAAGAGTAATATAAAAAAAATTAATTAATTCTCTCTTAATATGATACGATACATCATAATATGTAATGATACTTCAAACAAGTTGTCAATCACACAATCAAGTTTTATTGATTTTTTTTTATGAGCCAAGCACATGAAAATTTCTTTTGACAATCAAACATGAGATCTCTATTTGTTTTGATACCACGTTGAGATATCTGATCATCTCACATAAAAACTTAAACTATCAAAAAATAATATTTATTTAATTATATCTTCAATAGTATATGATTTGAACAAAATTTAATGTTATAGTTAGGGGTGATGAAAAAAATTGACGAATCACATCAAACCAATATTTCGAGTCAAAAATCGTAAAAAAATTGAATAGCAGATTGGTATTGAAAAAAAAATCTATTCATAATTGATGTTTTAAGTAAACAAAACTCAAATCAAATCAAATCGACTAAACGAACCCGATATTACATGTACACAATTTTTAAAAATATTTTATACATAAAAATATTTACTGTGATGTAATTTATAATTTTTTCTTAAATTTTTCATAGTTTTTATCTTTTAACATGTTATTTCAAGTTTGAATTTAAAATTTTGAATGATCCAATAAGTTTTAAAGCACATAGATATTAGTAACTCAAATAAATCTCAAATCAAAATCAAGTCAACACTAATGCTAATAAAAAAATCAATTCAACACTAAGATTGACAATAATGTTGGATATCTATTTTTTAGTTTTGCATTGTTTACACAGTTAATATACATAACCTAATTTTATTTTTTTCGTTAATATTTAGTCATGTAATTAATACTGACTGAACTTATCTAGCATGATTTAATACTTTTAAATTATGATTATTTTAATATGGCTTATAATATGCAATATTTATTTTTTTCGTTTATATTTAGCCATGTAATTAAACTATATTGCAATGTATTATATTGTATTGTTATTTAAATATAATATTTATTTTCGTTGTTACTTAAATTTTATTGTATCGTATAAATCTATTATTGTGTAATGTCTAAAATGTCATGTTATGTAACGACCTATCTGGTGTAACGACGTCGTTATCTTTTTTTCTTCTCATTTTGTCCTTACTTAGTATTTAATAATCTTATTTTGCTCGTTATCATACCAATTCTACCTCGTCCATATATATATATATATATATATATATATAGTTGTGTAATGTCTAAAATGTCATGTTATATAACGACCTATCTGGTGTAACGACGTCGTTATTTTTTTCTTCTCATTTTGTCCTACTTACTATTTAATATTGTAAGTTTATTCTTCATATTATTGGTATGTTACATTATGAAATGACGAAAAATGATACTCACTCTGTCTTATATTAGTTGGTCACTTTTTCTTTTACACGCATCTTAAGAAATCATAAATAAGAAGTAGTTTTACTAATTCACCTCTTAAGAAAAAAAATTTGAAACTTTACAAATAAGTGTTCACACTTTCAGAAAAGAATTAATTACAAGGGTAATATAAAAAAATTAATTAATTCTCTCTTAATATGATACGATACATCATAATATGTAATGACACTTCAAACAAGTTGTCAATCACATAATCAAGTTTTATTGATCTTTTTTTATGCGCCAAGCACATGAAAATTTCTTTTGACAATCAAACATGAGATCTCTATTTGTTTTGATACCACGTTGAGATGTCTGATCATCTCACATAAAAACTTAAACTATCAAACAATAATATTTATTTAATTATATCTTCAATAGTATATGATTTGAACAAAATTTAATGTTATAGTTAGGGGTGCAAAAAAAAATTGATGAATCACATCAAATCAATATTTCGAGTCAAATAAAAAAAAATGAATAGTGGATTGGTATTGGAAAAAAAAATCTATTCATAATTGATTTTGTTTGGTTTTAATTAAAAAAAAGATTAAATAAAATCAAATCGATTAAACGAACCCGATATTACATGTACACAATTTTTAAAAATATTTTATACATAAAAATATTTACTGTGATGTAATTTATAAATTTTTCTTAAATTTTTCGTAGTTTTTATTTTTTAACATGTTATTTCAAGTTTGAACTTAAAATTTTGAATGGTCCAATAAGTTTTAAAGAACATAGATTATAGATATTAGTAACTCAAATAAATCTCAAATCAAAATCAAGTCAACACTAATGCTAATCAAAAAAATTCAATTCAACACTAAGATTGATAATAATGTTGGATATCTATTTTTTAGTTTTGCATCGTTTACACAGTTAAAATACATAATCAAATTTTATTTTTTCGTTAATATTAGTCATGTAATTAATACTTACTGAACTTATCTAGCATGATTTAATACTTTTAAATTATGATTATTTTTACTATGGCTTATAATATGCAATATTTATTTATTTTCGTTAATATTTAGTCATGTAATTAAATTATATTGCAATGTATTATATTGTATTATTATTTAAATATATTATTTATTTTCGTTGTTACTTAAGTTTTACTGTATCGTATAAATCTATTGTTGTGTAATGTCTAAAATGTCATGTTATGTAACGACCTATCTGGTGTAACAACGTCATTATCTTTTTTTTCTTCTCATTTTGTCCTTACTTACTATTTAATAATCTTATTTTGCTCGTTATCATACCAATTCTACCTCATCCATATATATGTCTAAAATGTCATGTTATGTAACGACCTATTTGGTGTAACAACGTTGTTATTTTTTTCTTCTCATTTTGTTCTTACTTACTATTTAATATTGTAAGTATATTCTTCATATTATTGGTATGTTATATTATGAAATGACGAAAAATCATACTCCCCTGTCTTATATTAGTTGGCCACTTTTTCTTTTACACGCATCTTAAGAAATCATAAATAAGAAGGTAGTTTTACTAATTCACCTCTTAAGAATTTTTTTTGAAAACTTTACAAATAAGTGTTCACACTTTCAGAAAAGAGTTAATTGCAAGGGTAATATAAAAAAAATTTAATTAATTCTCTCTTAATATGATACGATACATCATAATATGTAATGATACTTCAAACAAGTTGTCAATCACACAATCAAGTTTTATTGATTTTTTTTATGAGCCAAGCACATGAAAATTTCTTTTGACAATCAAACATGAGATCTCTATTTGTTTTGATACCACGTTGAGATATCTGATCATCTCACATAAAAACTTAAACTATCAAAAAATAATATTTATTTAATTATATCTTCAATAGTATATGATTTGAACAAAATTTAATGTTATAGTTAGGGGTGTGAAAAAAAATTGACGAATCACATCAAACCAATATTTCGAGCAAAAAATCGTAAAAAAATTGAATAGCGGATTGGTATTGGAAAAAAAAAATCTATTCATAATTGA
Source organism: Jaltomata sinuosa (assembly GCA_003996215.1). Taxonomy (NCBI): domain Eukaryota; kingdom Viridiplantae; phylum Streptophyta; class Magnoliopsida; order Solanales; family Solanaceae; genus Jaltomata; species Jaltomata sinuosa. The sequence continues at coordinate 476,422 of QJPP01000617.1, read as the reverse complement.
TGTTTTAAATTTAAAAAACTCAAATCAAATCAAATCGACTAAACGAACTCGATATTACATGTACACAATTTTAAAAAATATTTTATACATAAAAATATTTACCGTGATGTAATTTATAAATTTTTCTTAAATTTTTCATAGTTTTTATCTTTTAACATGTTATTTCAAGTTTGAATTTAAAATTTTGAATGATCCAATAAGTTTTAAAGCACATAGATATTAGTAACTCAAATAAATCTCAAATCAAAATCAAGTCAACACTAATGCTAATAAAAAAAATCAATTCAACACTAAGATTGACAATAATGTTAGATATCTATTTTTTAGTTTTGCATTGTTTACACAGTTAATATACATAACCTAATTTTATTTTTTTCGTTAATATTTAGTCATTTAATTAATACTTATCTAGCATGATTTAATACTTTTAAATTATGATTATTTTACTATGGCTTATAATATGCAATATTTATTTTTTTCATTTATATTTAGCCATGTAATTAAACTATATTGCAATGTATTATATTGTATTGTTATTTAAATATAATATTTATTTTCGTTGTTACTTAAATTTTACTGTAGCGTATAAATCTATTATTGTGTAATGTCTAAAATGTCATGTTATGTAACGACCTATCTGGTGTAACGACGTCGTTATCTTTTTTTCTTCTCATTTTGTCCTTACTTACTATTTAATAATCTTATTTTGCTCGTTATCATACCAATTCTACCTCGTCCATATATATATATATATAGTTGTGTAATGTTTAAAATGTCATGTTATGTAACGACCTATCTGTTGTAACGACGTCGTTATTTTTTTCTTCTCATTTTGTCGTACTTACTATTTAATATTGTAAGTTTATTCTTCATATTATTGGTATGTTACATTATGAAATGACGAAAAATGATACTCCCTCTGTCTTATATTAGTTGGTCACTTTTTCTTTTACACGCATTTTAAGAAATCATAAATAAAAAGGTAGTTTTACTAATTCATCTCTTAAGAAAAAAATTTGAAACTTTACAAATAAGTGTCCACACTTTCAGAAAATAATTAATTACAAGGGTAATATAAAAAAAAAAATTAATTCTCTCTTAATATGATACGATACATCATAATATGTAATGACACTTCAAACAAGTTGTCAATCACACAATCAAGTTTTATTGATCTTTTTTTATGCGCCAAGCACATGAAAATTTCTTTTGACAATCAAACATGAGATCTCTATTTGTTTTGATACCACGTTGAGATGTCTGGTCATCTCACATAAAAACTTAAACTATCAAAAAATAATATTTATTTAATTATATCTTCAATAGTATATGATTTGAACAAAATTTAAGGTTATAGTTAGGGGTGCAAAAAAAATTTGATGAATCACATCAAATCAATATTTCGAGTCAAATAAAAAAAAATTGAATAGTGGATTGGTATTGGAAAAAAAAATCTATTCATAATTGATTTTGTTTGGTTTTAACTAAAAAAAGATTAAATCAAATCAAATCGACTAAACGAACCCGATATTACATGTACACAATTTTTAAAAATATTTTATACATAAAAATATTTACTGTGATGTAATTTATAATTTTTTCTTAAATTTTTTGTAGTTTTTATTTTTTAACATGTTATTTCAAGTTTGAATTTAAAATTTTGAATGGTCCAATAAGTTTTAAAGAACATAGATTATAGATATTAGTAACTCAAATAAATCTCAAATCAAAATCAAGTCAACACTAATGCTAATCAAAAAAATCCAATTCAACACTAAGATTGATAATAATGTTGGATATCTATTTTTTAGTTTTGCATCGTTTACACAGTTAAAATACATAACATAATTTTATTTTTTCGTTAATATTTAGTCATATAATTAATACTTACTGAACTTATCTAGCATGATTTAATACTTTTAAATTATGATTATTTTTACTATGGCTTATAATATGCAATATTTATTTTTTTCGCTAATATTTAGTCATGTAATTAAATTATATTGCAATGTATTATATTGTATTATTATTTAAATATATTATTTATTTTCGTTGTTACTTAAATTTTACTGTATCGTATAAATCTATTGTTGTGTAATGTCTAAAATGTCATGTTATGTAACGACCTATCTGGTGTAACGACGTCATTATCTTTTTTTTCTTCTCATTTTGTCCTTACTTACTATTTAATAATCTTATTTTGCTCGTTATCATACCAATTCTACCTCATCCATATATATGTCTAAAATGTCATGTTATGTAACGACCTATCTGGTGTAACGACGTCGTTATTTTTTTCTTCTCATTTTGTCCTTACTTACTATTTAATATTGTAAGTTTATTCTTCACATTATTGGTATGTTACATTATGAAATGACGAAAAATGATACTACCTTTGTCTTATATTAGTTGGCCACTTTTTCTTTTACACGCATTTTAAGAAATCATAAATAAGAAGGTAGTTTTACTAATTCACCTCTTAAGAATTTTTTTTAAAACTTTACAAATAAGTGTTCACACTTTCAGAAAAGAATTAATTGCAAAAGTAATATAAAAAAAATTAATTAATTCTCTCTTAATATGATACGATACATCATAATATGTAATGACACTTCAAACAAGTTGTCAATCACACAATCAAGTTTTATTGATCTTTTTTTTTATGAGCCAAGCACATTAAAATTTCTTTTGACAATCAAACATGAGATCTCTATTTGTTTTGATACCACATTGAGATGTCTGATCATCTCACATAAAAACTTAAACTATCAAAAAATAATATTTATTTAATTATATCTTCAATAGTATATGATTTGAACAAAATTTAATGTTATAGTTAGGGGTGTAAAAAAAATTGACGAATCACATCAAACCAATATTTTGAGTCAAATCGAAAAAAAATTGAATAGTGGATTGATATTGGGAAAAAAAACTATTCATAATTGATTTTGTTTGGTTTTAACTTAAAAAAAAATAAAAAAATCAAATCGACTAAATGAACCCGATATTACATGTACACAATTTTTAAAAATGTTTTATACATAAAAATATTTACTGTGATGTAATTTATAATTTTTTCTTAAATTTTTCGTAGTTTTTATCTTTTAACATGTTGTTTCAAGTTTGAACTTAAAATTTTGAATAGTTCAATAAGTTTTAAAGCACATAGATATTAGTAACTCAAATAAATCTCAAATCAAAATCAAGTCAACACTAATGCTAATCAAAAAAATTCAATTCAACACTAAGATTGACAATAATGTTGGATATCTATTTTTTAGTTTTGCATTGTTTACACAGTTAAAATACATAACCTAATTTTATTTTTTTTGTTAATATTTAGTCATGTAATTAATACTTACTGCACTTATCTAGCATGATTTAATACTTTTAAATTATGATTATTTTTACTATGGATTATAATATGCAATATTTGTTTTACGCGATTTTATATTTTTTTGTTGTTGAATATTTTATTGTCATCACTCGTTTCATATTTTGTGTTATTTTTTCTTAAGAAACACCTTAGATAGTTATATCTTGCTAGTACTAAGGAAATATTTAAAGCACACAAATTAATTATATGTTTGTATGAAGACTTTACTGAAAATAATTCAAAAATTATAAAAAAACTCATTTTTATTGATTTGATTTGATTTATAGATTTAAAATCCGACACAAATGATTTAGTTATATTTAATAAACTCAAAACAAGGTGGTCCATGTACACTCCTAATTACAGTCTAAGCCCTCCGCTTTGGCGCCTAATAGACCTCTCAATTTATTTGTTAATTATATCATTATCGAGCCCAAAAACATATGTACAAATAGAGATATAAATGTAGCATTATACTAAAAACAAGAGAGTAGAATATCAAGAATACGTTGCAAGAAATTTAGGATGATATAGTACGTTATCGACCGTGTTAGCCTTGTTGCTTTTGTTCTATCAACATGACAGTCTTGTTGACCTTTGTGTATATATATAGCCTTTTGTGATTCTATATATTATGGTGGTCTCGGTGACTCGCATGGCGTTTTGTGATTATAGATATCATAGTGGCATCGATGACTCACGTAGTATTTTGTGATTAGAAATAACATGGTAGTCTTGTCGGCCAACAAAGAGTCTTGTAATTTCTGTTCTGAACTGTTGGGTTAACTGAGATACTTACTACTAATTTCTCTGATTGTGACCTTGCTGGCCTAGGGCTTATGACAAGCAAAGATATATCCGTTTGTATTTACTAAATGTAGTTGGTGTGCGCCAATAGTGCACATGCCCAGCTAGGTCATTGAAATATCTGATCATCTCATATAAAAAACTTAAGCTATTAGAAAAATATATTTTTATTTATTAATTATATTATAAATAATATATGATTTGAACAAAATTTAATATTACTGTCTAAGCCCCCTATTTTGGACAAATCTCACATATTTATTTATTGAGTTATCATTATCGAGCCCAAAAATGTACGTACCATACATTGAGACATAAATATAGCATTATACTAAAAACAAAAGAGTAGAATAGCAAGAATTATGTTGCAAGAATGAAGTCATTATTGGGAAGGCAAATGTTTGAGTTGGGACTAGAAAGCAAAGGCAAATATATATAGTACTTTGAGGACTCCAAGATAATAAATGCACAAGGGGGGAGTAGAATTAATAACTTGATCTTGTTTTGATTCTTCAACTACTATTAATGACTTTATGATACTAATAATTGAGGTCCAAAGAAATACACACACATATATATATATATATATTGAAGTGCTTGGATCAGTTTGGACACATCTCGACTAGTTCATTGAACATTTACTACCTTCCATTAGTATAAGGGTAACTTCGTCTACCAAAACTCAAGCATAAAAAGGAACTTTCACCTGTTATTTCTTGCCTCCACTAGATTTGCAGCAAAATATATATAATCTGGAGTAACAATTTTTCAGATATTCGATATTTAAATTCACTGATCTGAGTACTTCGAATTTGCGTAGAGTATAACCACTAAGAAGGTAAACGCGTTAAACATATTGAGTTCAGATGAATTCGATATCGTAACTCTACATTCGCCCATGCTCTCGATCCCATAAGTTAAAACTCAAAATTTCTGATTAAAGTGAAGAAATTCAAACTATATAACTCATGACCAAAACCTTTGATCGTATATATATGTGTACTACAATTAAGTACAAAAAGGACCACTTTGAGACAAAAATTAAAAGATCCATATCTTATGCTGATCATATATTAAGAAAAAATTCAATTAGTTAAGAAATCAAACTCTTTCTTATCTGTCACAAATCACAAGGCATTAGAATGTGACATATATATATATATATATATATATATATTATGGAAAAGATCAACAAGAAAATGAAAATAAATAGCCTATAAAATATTAATAATAAACCATGTTATTTGTGGTTTAAATTTTATTTTGTATTTTAAAGAACATTGCATTGGTGTCTAAAGAATGTTCAATTGTTATACATCTTGTTGGAAACATAAAAATGTCCATGCACATCCCACGACTTTGGAGACATATTTTCTTTTGAATTGTCATTTCATTTATTTTTATCACAAGCATTATGATTTTCATTTGATTTTAATATGTTCTACTTGAATTTTTCATCGGAAACAATCTCTTTATCTTTATAAGGTAGGAGTAAGGTTGCATATACATGCAGTGGTGAAACCAAAATTTTCGTAAAGGAGTGCTCAAGATTTAATATATACGTGCGAAAAATAATTTTTAACCTCTATATTTAGTATAATTTTTCAATAAAGGGTGTTTGACTGGCCACCCTGCACTACATGTGGCTACACTATTGTATACACTACTCTTCGTAAATCTCACTTATGAAATTACATTGAATATTTTATTATTATTGTTGCGTGTGTATGAATAAAATCCCACGTGAAAAATACAACAAAAAAATCACTGTAGGTTTCCAATGGTGTGAGGTTTTTTTAAAAAATTCATACGAATCTAATTCGAAACAGACAATATCACATCATATAATAAGAGAATCTTTAGATCAATTTAGCAAAACACCTTTATTAGACCTATTCACTTTAATAAAACTTACAGAAGTAAATGTCATATTAATTTGGAAAAAATGAACTTTAGATACTTAGACAAGAGGTAATTAAACTACAATGAAATAGTAATGTTTTCTAATTCTAGCCAAACCAAGTTAAAAATAAAGTTTAGGGTGACATGCCATTTCAAAAGAAAATTTGAAGACATGAAATATCTTCTTTCATAAAAACCCTACATGTTGTGTCTTGTCCTTGAAAAGATTCTGACATTACCATAATTGATTAAGACTAGTATGTGTAAATCAAATTTATGCTTAGGAATATCTACAAAGAAAAGAACCAATTGTAGTATATCAATGATGTGACTAAACATTCACCCAAATTAACAATGTAAAAGGACAGTTCGGTGCATCAAACATTGTGTATTTAAGTAGGATTGGGAGAAGGACAACGCCCCTAAAGGGTGCGATATAGACAGTTTATCCTGATACAAGTATTGATGACTGATTTTATGACTTAAACCTATAACCTATATAGGTCACACAAAAATAATTTTATCGTTATTCCAAGACTTTACTTCAAAATTAACAAAGTGTAATGAGAATAAAACTTATGTTTTCCAACATTTTGGGACATGTTTTCAAGACCAAAATAATTGCTTGAGGATGAGTTACCATCAAAGTTTGTTGTGGATGGATAAGAATTCCTCCGACCTAAAGTGATCAAAGAATTCAGATTTGAATTTTAGGAATGAAGTTGTATTTCGTACGGAGTACTTTACCTCTAAAGTAAAACTTCGAGGCGCGAACCGGATTAGTCAAGCCCTAAAATGAATATCGAATATCGAGTGAGAAATAAGAAAAAAACTTACTCGTACCTATTGTTTGCACCTTAAATGAGAAAAGTCTATGTGCAAACACATAAACATCAGATGCGGATAGTTTTTAAGCGTGATTGGTGTAATAAAAGTAAGATATCAACGATTAACCTAAAAAGACTAGTATGCCCTTAATAGGGTGTTATTACTATATACCCTTTATATTTATAAGCGAAGTAATAAAAAATGGCTTAACGCAAAAAAAAATAAAAAATGTTCATCTACTTGTAGTTAATTATGGAGTAAAAAGTCTTTATATAAATTATGGAGGGGTAATGTATCTCTAATACCATACTATTGTTCCCTAGACTTCCCAAAAATGCCTTTAATAATAAACATATATTTTAACTTGATTTGTATTTATTGTTGAGTACCATTTGATCGATCAAATAAAAAGGAATTTTTTGAGCCGAGATTTATTGAAAATAATATCTCTCTATTTCCATAAAAATACGAATAAGATCTGTGTATTTTACACCTCGCTCTATCGTCGTTTAAGATTTGATGGATCAAATAATTTCTCTTGTATCTCCAATTTGTTCAAACATTTGTAAAATCTTTATGAGATAATTGCACTTTTTAGTTCTTAGTTAGTGATAAATTCTGACTTTTGATGCTTATAATATTTGGCTATCCACATTTTAACTCCAAATTAACTAAAATGTATGTTTTTAGTCCTTTAATGCTTATATTATTCTTAATATTAAGTATTAGTGCAAATTTAACATAACACGTTGATAATTAAATGGTTTAGTACTTAATCATTCACTAACTTTGTGAAGTATAATAGTCTCAGAGATCAAAAGTGCATATATAAATTAATTAAAGATTAAAATATACTTAACCAAAAATATATGAAATTAATAACAATTTTCTCTTATACTTAAACTAAATAACTAATTATTTGCTTAAGTTTTAGGTATCTGTCTTTGTCTTGTACCTATCAACAAATTAAACCTTATTTTTTTGTCTTTAATTTTTCAATTAAGTGACTACTTTACACCTCAACCCAATCCCATTGTACACTTTAATTTTGATTATTTATTTTCTTTAATTTAATTATTGCCCCATCTAAAATTATAAAATAGGGTTTTGGTAGATTAGTTAAAATATCAGTAGCAATTTAAATACTTCTCACATATATACTTTAATTCTTCAAAGATTCTTGATTCTTAAAATTATATGACAAAGATGGTGCTAGTGATTGTGTTTTTCAAGTGATTAAAAAAATTAAGAAAATTCTAGTTGGATAGTAGTGTATAATACTTAATTCTTTAATTTTCTCTTTTGATTTTTAATTATTGATGTTTCTCTCTTTAATTAATATACTTAATTATTTGGATACCCAAATCCAAATGAAATCGAGACTCTTTCATATGTATCAAATAACATAATAAATCATCAAAGTAATTAAATAATTAAGGAAAAGAAAGGGTGTGTTTGGTATGGAGGAAAACATATTCTAGATAACTATTTTTCAATTTTCTCATGTTTGATTGGTCAGAATATTTTTTCTTTAAAAAAATAAATAATTTAAACATTAGGAAAATGACTTTCCTAGTGAGAATAGAGAAAAACAGTTCCATTTTGTGGCATGCATGCCGATTGTCATCTTCCAACCTCCAACAACCCCTCGCCCTCACACCAAACCCCATCCCTCCCCTACCCCACCCCAATCATCCCGCCCGGTCCAATCCACTCAGGGGCATAGCCACATGTAGTGACGGATGTCCAATCAAACACCCTTCGTTGAACAATTATATTAATGTATAAAAATTTATACGAAGCACATAAGTTGAAGATTATTTTTCATACGTATATATTAAATCTTGGACACCTTTAATAAAAAATTTGGCTTCGCCACTTTATCCACCCCCGACTCGTTGCACCCACACCTCACACACACCCAACCCGACCCGAGCCCTATCACCTCATCCTTATAATGTTTGTCTAGATTATATTTAAATATTTATCAAACACAAACATTAGAAAGTAGGTAGTACTTTCTAAGAATACATATTCCTCCATACCAAACATAGTCCTATAAAGATAAAAAGAAACACAAGTTGGAGGGAATATATAATTTAGATCCAAACAAGGATTAAAAAAAACCTACATAGAGGAAAAGAAGAAAAAAAGATCCAAGTGTGAAAAAGTTAAAAGTCACAATATTAAAAAATCAATAAGGAAAAAATAATAATTCTAGAGGAATGTTGAAGATTATCACAACAAACAATACAAGAATATAGTAATAATAACTTAGTGGAGTAGAATGGTAAAGTGTAAAGAAAATTAAACTTTTTTTTTTCACAATGACTAATAAAATATTCTAGTCAACTCTTAGCAACATGTATATATTAAGAGGAAATAAATTAATAAAATTAAGAGGATGACAAGAAGATAATAACTAGTAAAATATAAATTATATATTTTGCAATCCACCAAGAATTAATAATTTATAATATGCATGCAGTGTTAGATAAGTGTATTAATAATACACTTTCTTTTTGGTTATTAAATACACAAGATTTAATTAAATTAAACTTGGGATTAGCTACATATTAGAAGTAGGTAGGTAGGAGATGACCCCTTTTATTTGCTTTATACATTATTGTTTTATTATTGAATAAAAATACAAATGATTAAATAAAGAAAAGAAATGGTTTTAATTTTAAACTAATAAATAATACTATATTAGTATTACCAAGGAACCAATGAAATTAGGACTAAGTGCAATCATGTCAGATTTATTATTCTGATCTTTTTTTGTGAAAAAAATAAATATTGTTATCAACTTGTACACCTGACAACAGTATAATAGATTAGGTTTAACAAACAATTTTCTTTTTTCTTCCTCTCCCCCTCCCCCCCTCCCCACCCCCCCCCCCAAAAAAAGGTGGTTATGAAAATAGGTGGCAGGTAGGGGTGGTAAATAAATGGATTGAGTAGAATTTAGGCGGGCTAAAATATACTGAGAAAATAAATAGGTTATTGTTCTATCTTGTCCAAAATTGCATGAAAAAAATGAATTAGGTTAATAAATCAAACAATATGTCACACTTCAAGTAAAATTTGTAACTTGTGATAAAAAATTTGCAACTTCGATTGCATATGTTGGAAGTTGATTCTGAAGTGGCTAAATTTTCAAAAAAATGTAAATGGGATCCCAAAATCGACTATCCGTGCACAGTATAATGTATTTAAGGAATAGCCCAATAATCAAGTGGTCACAATTTGAATACAATGTTTTGTATCCAAATCCTATTGACCTTGTAGCCATTCCAACTCAATTAGTCCGTTAATTATGTGAAAGAAATGGACGTTAAAATATCTCGAGTGTTTATATCAAATTATTTTAACTATTTACGATTTAATAATTTGATTTGATGTGAACATCCGTATGAGTAAGTGTGATCAAACTTTAAATGCACTAATATGAAAAGAAAGCTTTATTTGCTTTAAATGCACAAAACCAATAAACAAGCCCACAAACAGGCCCAAGTAAGAAGCCCAAGAAAGCTTTATTTGCTTTTATTTCCACAGCTTCATTTGGATGTCAAAAAGTCTCATAATTTTCTGTGAAAATTAAAAACCGTAAAATAAAGTCAAGAAACATGAAAAAAAATGTTTTTGAAGGAAAAACAGAAAAAAATATTTTTGAAATTAAGCCACAAAAGAAATGACTAGTGGAAATTGGGGACTTCTAGAAAATATTACTCTCTTTGTACCATTTTATGTGTCTTAGTTTGATCAGACACGAAATTTACAAATATATATATATAAAACAAAAATGTTTTGAATTTTATAGCCTTAAATAATGTCATGTTATTCTTATAAAGAGCGTTACTAATTGAAAAATGAAAATGCTGGAATTAAAACAACAACAATGTACCAAGTGTAATCTCACGAGCGGGGTATGAAGAGGGTGGTGTGTATGAGCATTACCCCTACTTTATAAGGGTAGCGAGGTTGTTTCTGATGGACCCTCGGCTCAAGTAAATCATATCATACAAATCTCCAAAAAAGATATATTTCACCTCCCCAACTACCCTGAGAGCAATTAGAGAAAAAAAAAGGTATAGAAGGATAGGTAACTAATCTAGCGTTAGATCATAGATTTTGTATCATATTTTAAAAATTTATCTTCAAATATCTGTTTGGCCATGATGAAACTTGATCAGATTTTAAAAATTTATCTTCAAAATATTCTCAAATTCCAAAAACTAAGCTCAAACCATTTCACTTTCACCCACGAAACACAATTTTTTATCACGTAAAATGTTGTCTAAACACAACTCCAGAAACTCAAATTTTCAAATTCAAGTTTCGACTTCAAAATCTATGGCCAGAGGGGAGCTAAATGCTGGAATTAAAAACTTACTAAATCCAAAAGCAAATAGTTAACGTTATGTCATTCACCTTGTCACCAACATTAATCTTCATAAGCTCAAAAGGAGAAATAAACAATAATTGGTTTCAAAGTCCACTAAAATCTACAACATAACTTCTTGAAATTTAAGTACCACTAAATTATTGTCTTATTTCTAAAGCAATAAATAAATAGTGATTTTTATTTACCCCATAGTATAAGTAGGGGTTGGCAAATTGATCACAGTGGTCTTGACTTTAGTCATCATGTTAATGCTGTTAGTAATCCCTTGTGATCCAATTCCACTGTCCTTAATACCCTGTTTAAACAAAATTAATCACCTTCATTAGTACGAAATTATCGCGAAGATAATCAAGATTAAGTCATTTAGAATATGGAAATGGGCTTGAGTCAAGGGTCCTTCGAAAACGGCCTTTTCACCTATACGAGGTAAGGGTAAGGTTTGCGTACACTGATACCTTTTCCAGACCCAACTCGTTGGATTTCAATGGATATGTTCTCGTAAAATATGGAAAATGGAAAAACACTAGGTGATTCTTCCCATCTGTTCTAACCTTGGTGGTTAGAGTTACCGGGTACCTATTGCTGTGGGAGGTGGCAGGTATCCCGTAGAATTAGTCGAGGTGCGCGAAAGCTGGCCCGGACACCACCGTCATAAAAAATAATAATATGGAAAATGGAGTTTACCTGGAATGGGAAATGATCCGGTCCACGAGCCGGAGCTGAGTTAATCTGAACGGTTCCGGTTTCCATTGCATCACTGATCAGTATTGCTTTGTTGATGTCTCTGGTGAACACACAACCCTGTAGTTAAGAGCTGAATCTATCAGCCTCAGAGCATATTTACGGAGTCGTTTGGTTCACGTGCTAGTTATGTCGTACAAGAATTGTTTATGCGGTGAATAATAACGAAAGGAATCATTATAGGGTGAATAATAACGCGTAGATTGTTTTGAATGTTATGTTAGATTCTTGCATAACTTAATGCGAGTATTATTTACTATGGTTAACCAAACACTGCATTTAGTTATACTGAGGTTATTTTTTCGTATATAACCAATCAAATGTTGCATTAGTTATGCGGGGATTATCTCTTTCTAATTCCTCCAACCAAACGACTGACTATTTTTTTTTCTTGTGATAGATGGAGAGGAAAATGTACCTGCAGACCGAAATTGCTAGCATTGCAGTGGTGAATTCCTTCTTCGACAGAGTTGATCCGAATAACGGGCAAAACTGGACCGAATGGTTCTTCCCATGCGATTCTCATGTCCGGCCTAACGTTGTCTAACAACAAAGGCCAGATGAGGTTGCCTTCTCTCTTGTATGGCTGGCAAAATGTTGCATCTTTCTGCTTTGCGTCCATGACCAACCCCTCGATGAAATTCGCGGATGACTCGGAGACAACTGGAGTGATATCACAATCATCTTCCGGTGGCCCAACGGTTAACTTTGCCACTTTGGCATTTATCTTCTCAACAAGAGTGTCTGCAACTGATTCCATCACCAACACGACCTTAACGGCCGTGCATCTTTGACCACTGTGATAGACAAGGATATCGACATATCACATATTATACGTGTAATATGAACTCTACAACATAAAGTGACCACCTATCGCATTCATATCTTCGATGGTATTAACGAGAAGCCATCGATCACACGAACAAAAATGTTACTTTAAGTGTGAGTGATAATAAATCAGGCAATACATGAAGTGAGTATATCATTAGAAAAACCTACTAATATGTCGATTTCGTTAAATGCATACAGGGGATGTTCGTTTTTATCGCCTAATACCAATGCAGTTCCGACAATTTGATAAAAAATACACTAACATGTTTTGTTTTGATGATGAAAATGACATTCACACACCTGTATGAAAATCCTCCTTTCACAATGTTTCCGGCAGCCAAATCTAAATCAGCATCCTCGAGCACGATACAAGCGTCTTTTCCTCCCAGCTCCATCTGTAGAGGGACCATTCCTGCTTTCTTCGAGATAGCAACACCAGTGTCTCCACCAGTGAAACTAAATAACGTAAACAAGTGTACGGTTATGCGTGGATACACAGATATCAAGAACAGGACGAAGGAACTCGTTTACTCAGTAATGTCTCGGTTGCAGTTCAAGAAAAAAGCATAAATTCAAACGAATGCAACGATGATATAGAATATTACCTTATACAGTTTACTCCAGGATGCATAGTGAGAAAATCGCCGATTTCAGAACCTTTTCCAGTCACACAACTGATAAGGCCTTTAGGGAATCCAGCTAAGTGGAAGCAATGCACCATATGCAGGCAAGCCACAGCACCCTGTTACAAATGATCACTCAAAGTAAGTAAAGCCCCGTTGGTACTTTTTTCTCGAATTTAAATGATCCCAGGGCGAATCCAAGATTTTAACTTTATGAGTCTCGATTCTAGGAGAGGACAATGATTGAGTTCGGGATAGATACTTCATACATATTAAGTGAATTTCTTAACACAAGTACATAATATGGGCAAACGTTACTGGTTCTGTCGAACCCCTAACTTGTGGTGTAGATCCCGCCCCTGAATGATGCTTATATTATGCATTTACAGAACTCCTTTAGTGGAAAATTAAAAAATTAAAAAATACAAAGAAACGCGTCATCATATAGTATATAATTGATGAATCGGAGAAACTATATAGTAAGAGTTTAATGCTTTATAATACAGCTAATTTTAGTGAAGTAACCAGCTGTTTACTGCAAAAATAATAATAATAGTGAAGTAACCTGAGTTGGCGGCTTGAGGACTAATGAGTTTCCAGCAATCAGTGCAGGAGCAATCTTGGAAACGGCAAGATTGACCGGATAGTTGAAAGGCGGAATGGCTAGAATCACACCCAACGGGATCTGTACTCCGGGTACGTGAAGGCCATAATCATCAGTATATTACCAACAAACTTAACATCAACATTTTAACTATAAAATGTGAGTTGCAATCTGTATTTTCCTACTTATAACGGAAAATTTACAGATAATATGAGACATTGAGAGGTTATAGGCTGATGTTTTGAGTTTCTACATTTTCATCCAACTTTTTATGATTTATCTTCGGACTAGTACATATTCAGGTAAGAAAATGTTCTCATAACCTCGCCTGACTTGAAATCGGTTTATGTTGCCTTCCTCTTTAAATAGACAAACATGAAACATTTGTCTTGACGGGACATCTTTATAGGTGTTGGCTTCACTCGTGAAAAGACAAAACTGAACACTGAATACTCCCTCTGTCCTAATTTATGCGATAAACACTTTCCTTTTTAGTCTATCCCGAAAAGAATGATACTTTTCCATATTTAGATGCAATGAACTTAATCTTCTTGAACGGCTTTGTTCCTCTATTGAACTCCGTACTCAGTCAAAGTGCAACACATTGATTGGGACCGGGGATTATCTTTTTAATTTCCTCAAGCTTGTCATCGTCATGTTATCTGAAGTTCCAATTTAATAAGTCTAGTAATATTCCCTAAGCATATTCTTTATATGCCAATGTTTAGATCATGTCAATTTTTAACATCTCTTTCTTGACTTCTTCTAGTCAATACTTAGAAGAGAAAAACTTCCGTCCCCGTCTTAGTTATTTTCTTCTCGTTGTTGTAAGAACCTAATTGGTTTTCTGGAATTATTTTATTCGCCTAAGTCAAATCAAATGTCCTGGCAATATGTAATACCACTGCAACAACATTTCCAATGGGTAACACAAAGTCGTAATCCATTGAACAAGTTCATCGATCCAACATTTTATATACGTATAAAGCCAACATGCTTTGCAAAACAATGACCGGAAACTACTAAAGTAGTAGCCAAAGTCATTAAAACATCTTGATCCTTTGACATTCAACGCAAATCGATCATACTTTATACTAAAGCAAGATTAAATTAATTAGGCAAGAAATGTACCTTGGAAGTCAGGCAGTATTTGGTCCTTTCATTTCCAGGGAAACTATCAGATACCAAGAACTTACCCTCCCCAAGAATTCTAACTCCTTCTTCAGCAGTGTAAGAAACCAAATCTCCAGACCTCACAACCTTCATCAAATCCACAACGTTATCAGCCGATAAAGCAATTAATTTTTTTCAGAAATCGTACAATATTTTACGAGTTTTAAGTTCTATGTACGGACAGCGTAAAACATATATATATACAATCAGGACACGACATGAGTTATTAGGTAATTACAAGTAAATCTATGTTATAAACATTTGACCGTAAATGGTGAAAATGGTAACCAGCATCCTATCACAAGTTAAACAACAGTAATAGTTATAAGAGTGTCTATGTTGCTCGAACTCTCCAAAATGTTGCTGCACATGTGTCAGATCCTCCAAAAATGCTCTACTTTTGGAGGATTTGACATGCATCCGGAGGCATTTTTGGAGAGTCCGAGTAACATAGGTCAGCGTATATGTTGCTCTGAATCTACAAAATGTTGTCGCACTTATGTCGAATCCTCCAAAAGATACACTACTTTTGGAGGATCCGACACGCATCTGGAGGCATTTTTGATATTGCTTCGAATCTACAAATGTTGTCGCACCTGTGTCGGATCCTCCACAAATGCACTACTTTTGGAGGATCCAATACACACCTGGAGGCATTGTTGGAGAGTCAGAGTAACATAGGTCAGCATATATGTTGCTCGGACTCTCTAAAATATTGTCGAATCCTCCAAAAATGCACTACTTTGGAGGATCCGACACTCACCCAACAGCATTTTCGAAGAATCTGAGCGACATAGGACTCACTCAGCATATACAACTTAAATTCTTCTTTTAGTTAATCGATCACGAGGTACCTCAGTGACAGCATCTTTAGCTGGTTTTGCAATTTCTTTTACAAGGCATTCAGCAATAGGGGCTTTGTGTTCTTTCAAAATTGCAGCTGCCTTATGAAGTAACTCTGCTCTTTTCCATAGTGGTGTTTTAGCCCATGTTTTTTGTGCTGCTTTTGCTATTTCCATTACCTTGTTCACCTCTTCTTGTGTACATGCTGCACCAAAAAAAAAAAGAACAAAAATCCATGAAATCCCACACTTATTTGTTGGTTAATTTCTGCAACAAATTCTTGAATTTCTAATACATGGACAAGAAAACACTTGGATGCAAAATCAAGAAATAGTCCATGCATAAATTCTTTTACCAATGTATTAGTAGTAAAGAGTTTACGTTCTATGCACTGAAAGTGTGAATTCATACGATCAGGTCACTTATGAGGTGATTATTATTTATCGGTATATTTCTACGATAAACATGAACAGATGACCTGATAAAAACTACTCCCTCCATTTCAGTTTGTTTGTCTTACTTTCTTTTTTAGTCCGTTTCAAAAGAATGTTTCTTTCTTTTCTTGACAACTCCTTAATTCTAACTCATGGCATGTTTAAGACCACAATATTAAAGCACATTTTGATACATTTTACATATCTTTAGTTTAAGATCACAAGATTCAAACGTCTTCTTTACTTTCTTAAATTCCGTATAAAATCAAAATCAGACAAACAAACTGAAACGGAGGGAGTATAACAAGTTATATTGATAGTTTAAAACTTAAATCCGTTAGGATCTAGAGAAAAAGATAAAGAGAATCTAGTACTAGAAGTTGTTGGCTGTTTCCCACTTCCCAATGTGACCAATGATCGCTACGAGTTCGACCGAACCCAATAACTTTTATTCAGACAGAGTACTTGTATTAAAAAAAATCATTAAATATGTATACATTATATTTAGAACTCATTAACACTTGAAGTTGTCCTTCTAAAATACAGAACTCTTAGAGTTAAAATCTTGACTCTGCCACATGCACCACAAATTCCAAAGCACTTTGCACAAAATTCAGGGAACCCGATAAACATTGGGAAAAAAAGGTCTAGTACACTAAGCTCTCGCTATGCATGGGTCCAAAGAAAGGCCGGACCACAAGAGTTTCTGAGCTCCCGATATGCATGGGGTCTAGTTAAAGGCCAGACCATAAGGGTTTATTATACACAGTGTTGCCCTGCATATCTGCAAGAAGCTGTTTTCGAAGCTCGAACTCAAGACCTCCAAGGTCTTATGAACTTTACCAGTTACGTCAAGGCTCCCTTCAACCCCAGAAACATATATATGACAGAAAATTCTTCAAAGAAGAAGCTCAAACAAGCATCAACCTTGATATTTTCACCACACACACATACAAAAAAGTTCCAATCTTTTTTCCCTTTTTCTTGAAAAATTCTTGAAAAAAAAATGATTCTTTTTCTTTTTAGAATGGCCGAACTACAAGGATTTATAGTACGCAGTGTTACTTTTACTTTGTACTTCTGTTGTAGGTTATTTTTACAGCTCGAACTCATGACCTTCGCGTCATATATAACCAACTTTACTAGTTACGTCAAGACTCCTTCAACCCCAGAAACATATATATATATAACAGAAAATTCATCAAAGAAAGAAGTTCAAACAAACATCAACCTTGATATTTTCACCACACACACATACAAAAATGTTCCAATCTTTTTTCTTGAAAAAAAATATTTTTTTTTTTTAAAAAAAAAACATACCTTGAACCTTGTACTGTGTCTTTCTTGTAGTAGGATTAACAATAGCAACAGATTTTCCAGAAGCTGATTTTTTCCATTCACCTTCACAATAATATTTGTACACTTCTCCATCAATTATCTCTCCAAATACTCCATTTCCAGCCATTTTTACCTATGACACAATTATTTTTTTAACAAAAAAAAGTTATTTTATTTTTTTAGTGAATTTAGAGTGAGTGAGTTATAACTGAAAGAGTTGAGTTTCTATAAATAAATATTGGAGAAAGGTGAACCACAAACTTTTAATATTGAACAATTTTGAGACATGGATTTTGGCTTAGGAATTTGACATTGTTTTTGGTAGTTATTTACGAGATTGCCATTCTGTTATCTAAGTAGTTAGAAATTAAAAGTTCGTTGAGACACGTTTCATATTTGAACGGTCCACTTGTAAAACTCTCATGGCTTTATTACCTTCTTTTTTTTTCGGCCTTTTTGATATTATATTTTTTTTATATATAATTTGATTTTTTGGCTACTTGAATCGAGGATTTTTAAACCGTTGTTTTACCTTCACGAGATAAAAAGTAAGGTATGTGTATACTTTATCTTTCTCCGACAGCATCTTTAAGATTACACTGAATATTCACATAATAAATTTAGAGTCCAGTTCTTTTTTATGACCAATTTCATTCATCATATTTCAGAATTCAGTTATTAGCACTTGAAGTCATTGTTCTAAGATCAAAATCCTATATGTGCCTTGCACGAGCAGCTTGCTATACGCGAACCTTAATTATTACTCCCTTCGTCTCAAATTTTGTGATGCTCTTTTCTTTTTAGCTAGACAGTCCCAGAAAGAACGATATATTTCTATATTTAGTAATAATTTCATTTTAAACTTCTCATTTTACCCTTAATGAGACGATTTATAACTATACACAAATATTCATTGTTTAAGATCATAAATTTCAAAAAATTATATTTTATTTACAAATTTCGTGCCCAATTAGACTCCTCGGTGGAGGAGTAGAAGCGCTAGTCTCCTTTGATTAACTTGCTTGCGCCTGCCGTATATCATCACATAAATTGAAACGGAGAACAGATTATGATCATATGTCAGCAAGGGTGGTTAGATAATTAAGATAAGAATGGGGTTTCCATAAGCAAACTGTTGTTTCTTGAATTGGAAAGGGATATTAGATATGTACAAAGATTGAGTTTCTAAAAAGGTCAGCAGCCCCAAGGCAGTTGGAAGTTAGAATTATGCCAAAAGGATTGCAAAAATGTACATATATATCTCATCCTTTAATTTCAAGGGCGGAGTTAGAGTATAGTTTACGAGTTAGATCGAATCAAGTCGTAGTACTCGTCCAAATCTTGTATTTATTTTAAGAAATTTATTGAATGTGTATAGATTATTAATTTAGGATCCTGTAATTTAAAATGACTAAAATTCTGAACCTCATTAGGATTGGTAAGGTAAGGTCTTGCTTGTACTTATTCACATTGAGGATTTTATTTTATTTTATTATTAATAAAAGGCCGCTAGACGCTCTGTCTAGTGATATAAATTCATCAACAACAACAAAAAGAAAGACTATAAAACTCTGAACTCATAAACTTCAAATCTTAACTCCATCACTCTGAATTCCTTCAATTATTCAAACATATCCATACCCAAGTATGGGCATTTGGTTCTATCCACAGTCCAAATTAGCTTTCTCTTATCTTTTTTCCTCTCTTTGCATGGTCTTTTGCAAAAAGGTTGGGTGTAAATGTAATGAACCTTCCTCATGAGTTGATCTTTTGTTGGGAAATTTTAAGGCATACATATTGTCACGATCCAAATCGGGCAATTAGACCACGACAAGCAGATGCGAATTTAAGATTTGAAGACGACGAGTGCACCACTGCACCCGCCAATAGCTAATAATGCACGTTATATAGTTAAAGCATGTCACTCAATACCGATTCATGTTATATTTTTATTAAACATAGAAATATAAAACTAATGTACTAACGTATAAATATGAATTAAATAGCCATAATAGGTAAAGTTTGATTTGTGGAGTTCACAACTTTGCACCATAGGTGTACGTGCACTCTCATGTACGTGGACACGTGGATCCGCCTCTGACGACAGAGAACCTGACGAGCTATAAGGCGCACCCCCTCTAAGTTATAACATGCGAAGAATGACAAATATATAAAGATAAATAAAATGAAGGTTATACTTAAAATTATGTCTCGCCTAATATGACTTGTGAAAAGCGTAACCTTTTATTTTTCTTTCACAGAATATCCTTAAGTGGGAAAAGAGTTAAGTGTTTCGAAATTATCATATTTGTCCAAATCACCTTTTTTGTTTAATTCTGATTTATACGAGTAGGCCTATTAAGAGAGGTAAAACGTTTTTTCAAAAAAAGTTTTTTATTTCTAGGTTTAAACTTGATATATTAATCTTTGATTAAGATTGAAGGAATCTTAATCATTCCATCCCATCCTTTATGGATAAATATGAAATTTCAAAACCATTAATATTGGAGTAAAAACTTGTATACATAATAGTCAATATGTTAAATGAACATGGGAGGCCATCATTGTTAAAAATTAGCTGGTTGAAAGGGATATTACTTGGCAGTAGGGGCCAAAAGTTATGCCCTCAAAGGAGAGTGTGAATAAAGTCATAGACTTAGAGGTGGAGCTAAATCATTAGCTACGGTTTAGACGAATTCGGTAACTTTTATGTAAAACTATATATTTGTATTAGAAAATCTATTAAATATGTAGTTGTGAATCCAATGGCCATAAATTTCAAAATATTTTTGGCAAGTCAGTTTTAGGTGAATGTTCAACATGTGTTTGACATAGTTTTTGAGAAAAAATATTTCACTTTTTAAGAAAAAAACATGAAATATAATTTATACTATAAGTTCTAAAAACTATTTAAAAATACCTATAAATTTCTATTATCATTTTATAATAAACATGTTACATGATAACTATGTTTACCACTGGTGAGTTGACCTATATGCATAATGCACACATTTTTATTAGTACGCCAGGAGACAAGAATGAAACAATTGAAAATTATTGAAAGAGTTAAGTCCTAAAATTGGATGTTGTTACACATTGGACAAGTATTGCGTATTGTATTTGAGTTGTATATATAGTTGTATATATAGTTGTATTGAGGAATAAAAAAAAAGATATATTATACTTGGCAGATATATTATAGTTGGAAGTAATAAATAGTGGGTTTTCTTTATAAAATATAAAAGTTTAGGGTAAATTTTAAAAATACCCAAAAACTAGAATTTGGCCCCAAAACTGTTTTTTTTTTGTTTTGTTTTTGGGATCTTGGATATTTTGCCAAAAATTGACAAATTGTATGCCAAACATTTTTTGCCAAATTTTTTCTCAAAAATTACTTGCACTCTTTATAGCCAAACGAGTCATAAGACTAGTTATTAATTCAAAGGTAAATACAGACCAATCCCATAAACTTCAAATTCTATCTTCGTCTCTATAGACTTCTTTATCTTCTTGGAAATCATGTAAATAATCTCCAAACACATCAAGGAGAGGGAAGTGTATACAAGAAAGGGACACCTTTTGGACCATATATAGAGTGTTTGATGACTTTGTGGCTCATATGCTTTTGTGTAAATCAACCTCTTGTGAAAGTGTTTTCAAATTCTAAGGCCTCGGAGAACCACAAAGGAGAATGTGAATGAAGTCATAAACTCAGAGTCGGATTCGAACGAATTCAGTAACTTTTATTCAAAACCATATTCATATTAGAAAATTTATCATCTATGTATAAATATGTAGTTGCGAAACCAATAACCACGACGATTTGTGGATTCGTTGACAAATTCAAATCCCATAAACTTTAAATTCTACATCCGTCTCTGATGAACGTCTTTATTTTTTTTTGAAAATCATGTAATAATCTCCAATTGCTCAACCAAGGGTATATCGAAAACAACCTCTCTACCTTCTCAAGATAGGAGTAAGATTTGCGTACGCTCTACCCTTCCAAACTTCACCTATGAAATTACACTGAATTTGTTGTGGTTGTTCATTGTAAGTATAATCTCTAAATACATCAAGGAGAGGGA
This sequence comes from Jaltomata sinuosa, assembly GCA_003996215.1. NCBI lineage: Eukaryota > Viridiplantae > Streptophyta > Magnoliopsida > Solanales > Solanaceae > Jaltomata > Jaltomata sinuosa. The sequence goes on along the minus strand of QJPP01000617.1, from coordinate 454,426 downwards.
AAGTGTATACAAGAAAGGGACATATTTTGGACCATATATAGAGTGTTTGATGACTTTGTGGCTCATATGCTTTTGTGTTTCCAAACTCTAAGGCCTTGGAGAACCACAAATTTAGTTAGGAAGGGGTAGGTGGTGAGCCCATTACAATGATATCAAAGAGCATGGCTAACAATATTTTAGGACCACATATATATGATCTTGACAAGTGAGGCCCATCAAAATTGTTGAGTTGGAACCTGTCAGTGTGGTGATATAAAAATTAAAAACATGAGTTGGTTGTCTTTAACAAACAAGACCAAGTGACCACACCCCCTTTAAAATCTTACTACTATCATTTTGTCATACAGTTTACTAGAAGAGATTTAACGCGGGTTCAAGTTTTGGGTATGAAATCATTTTTGATAAGGAGTTTTTGCCTTTTAAAGTTAGACGTGTCGACGCGAATTCTAATGAGTCATTGGTACTTATGTCCTTATTTGTGTTGGTCTTTAATTTACGCCCCTCATAACAAAAAAAAAAGATAAATTGGGTGGCATAAGTATATGTTTTCGTATTATTATATCTCCCAAGTTATGTTTTACATGACTACAGTTTTTAAAGAACTTATGGCTCACTACACATAAGTTCAGTTGTTGAGGGCAGACATTAAAGACCATCTCATTTAAAGGGTAATTCATGCAATTTCAACAATCCAGATTAGTAGTCGAACACGAAAGCGGGTATCGGACACCGGATGAAAAACCTTTAAAAAATGAGTTTTAACTTATATGCACTGGCAGCGGCTACCAAGAGCTGTGGTAGGATGAATAAGATTTCTTTATCTTTAATCAAATATTTCGGGTTCAAACCTTAAGGATGAAAAATTCCAATAGAAAGTATTTTACGTTTAATAGGCCTTAACGCAATACGAATTTGAATTAGTCGGACCGTAAAACAGATATGTGTAACTCTTTATGTAATACTCGTGTAACGATTTGTAAAATCAATCACATTTTGGTATCTTTAACAAACTCAATAACTAGACCAACACAATTCAAACTCAAACAACCAATAGATGTATTTAACTAACTCGTAATTGGCATTTCAAAGGAATTTAAGAACTGAAAGAGAATTGAAGCACATAGATGGAAGAAAGGGATGAGAGGCAAAACTCAGAGAAAAGAGATGAGAACTATTATAATAATATATATGAATTATTTATGTAACATACCGAATATCGTACCGAATACCAAAATAATATAAAGCATACATCATATATCATATCAAATACCATAATACCAAAATTACGGTATCAAAAATTTCGGCTCGATATAGTAATTCAGTAGTGTTTCTCCATCAAAGTCCATGAAACAAGAGAAATGAGGAAGAAGGCCGGCCCATTATGGAAGATCCAGGCCCATGCCCACAGAAGAAACCCAACACAGAAGCTAATTCTCCCTCATAGGCCTCAGAAAGCTTCTTCGTTGTGTCTAATATGGCGGAAGATTAATATAAAATTGGAACGATACAGAGAAGATTAGCATGACCCCTGCGTAAAGATGACACGGTCAAATCGAGAAATAGTCCAAATTGTTGAGTAAATGATGCCCCTTTGTGACAAGATGTTGATCACCAAATGAATGAAATATTTTGTCTACGTATAACATCCCACACGCTGAGTTAGTCACTAAGGTCTTATACAATTTTATGTTGGGTGATTTCGACAGTGGGGTCCGTATTACCCGAAGTATTGGAGTGATCTAGTAATCACAAAGTGGCCTAGAAGTTCCTACTACTATATACCATACTACACTTGGCTCATATGAAACGAGCCTTGTCCACAAAGCAGGGGGGTCTCATCTCGCTTGCTTTTAGTGAAGTTTCTGCTCCAATAAACATAAGAGATTTGGTCAGTAATCCGTTACAAGTGTGATAAATTATCAACAGGCTCTCCGAGCACGTTAAAATTTTTATTATTGATTTGTTATTAGGAATTTTTGTAGTCAAAAGCAAAATTTGCACAAAATGTGTCGATGGCTGCAATTGCCATGTTTGAATTTGGACACAAAATGTTGGGAGGAAAGGTAAATAAATTGCAAGAGGGTCCAAAGACTTCCATCTTGGCTGCTGGAAACATATAACATAAAATATGTTGCGACCACCAAAGAACGTGGTACAATGGATGGGGTTGCTTTTTCTTTAATCAAAGATCTCGGGTTCGAGCTCTAGGTATGAAAATTAAAATCCTTTGTAGGAAGCACTTAACTCGAATGGACCCTACGTGGTGTGAACCCAAATTAATCGGGATCCAATGCGAATACCAAACACCGAATGGAAACAAAAAAATCATAAAATATGTTGGGACTTGTTTTTTTATTAACGTGCCACTGAGAATAAGTTTGAAATTTTTACACTATTAAATCTCATAAGGTTTAAAGTTATATTCATTGTCAGTTTGAAATATTTTTATTCTATTAGGTGACACCAAAATACAAACATTAAATTGAGCTATTAGTTTTATTAACACATAGCTCAATAAAATTTATCTGCCTAACACATACATATCATTAAATTGAGCTATTAGTAACCAAGTATATTGTTCTAAATTGATTTTTTTTTAAAATTTGTTCTTACTCGATATGTGAATTGGAGCTTGATTAAATTAGAATATGCACATTGCAAGGTTCATTTCTGAGGGCATGGTGCTCCCAATAAAAAAATCATTTTTAGAAGCTCGAACATAAGACTTTTGATTAAGAGTGAAAGAATCTCGATCATCCTACCATAACTTATGGTGTTTTAAATTGAATTGACCAACTTGTTGTCCTGGGGTCTGAGAAGAATAGCATGTATATAGCCTTATCTTTACTTTGTGAAGGCAGAAAAATTATTTTTTGATAGACCCTTAAACAGCGACGCGAAAAAATAATAATCCTGTTTTAGCAAAAAAATCTCCCTATGCAAATGCCCTAACATACAAGGAAGTCCCTATAACCAATTAAAATATAAAGGCCAGCCCATTTATTGAATATGATATGTTCAACAACTTGTGGTTCAAATTTATCTTATCAACTTATATATACTTATTATAACCAAATATTCATTTAAACAAAACCAAAAATAATAATATTTTCATAAAAACTAAGAAAATGTTGGGAAAATTTTCAGAGCAAATACAAATAAATGCACCAGCAAGTGAAGTGTGGAATCTATATGGCACTAATGAATTTGCAAATTTTGTTGTTGAAAAACTCCCACATATTGTTGAAAAAGTTGAGTTGATTGAAGGCAATGGAGGAGCTGGTTCACTTGTGCAAGTTAGTAAGTTACTAATTCACTTCAAACCTCATAAAATTCATCTACTGGTTTACATCAAATCAATGAATATAAGATATGTGTCTTGCATATACATAAATATCGCAATTATCTCTTCTTCTTTTTCCTTCCACTTGTTCATACTGGCGAGACTCATAGTAACTACTAATTACTTGTACCTGATGTTTACATCTAATCAATTAATTTAGATTTAGCAATGAAAAATTGAAGTGAAAATAAGTACCACTTAACCATGATTAAACATTGAATGTATAAATACAAGACACTTTATATTTCTCGATTTAGTGTAAATATCAGGTGGAAGTAAATTTTTACCCATATTATAAGTTAAATTGTCTATTCCCTTAGTTTTTCTACTTACCACAACAAACACATTATAGTTATTTACCCTCTAATTCTACTTATTATATGACAAACTTATACTTCATCCATTCCTCTTTGTTTGACAGCCTTATTAGTCCTCTTAAAAACAGAAGACACATTTCAATTTATTTTCTTAATGAGAAGCTTTTATAGCTAGGTAGATGCTACGACACGTTTAAGGCCATAAGTTTCAAAAAAAATTGTAGCCGCACAAATATTATGAAATATTTAAGACCATAAAAAAATTTAAAAAGTTTTGTTATTAGCTGTTGTTTTTTATACTTCTGTTACTTCTTTCGTTGAATTGCTTTGGACTGTTTTTTCTTGAGCCGAGGGTCTATCGAAAATAACCTCTCTACCTCTGAGGTAGGGGTAAGGTCTGCGTACACTCTACCCTCTCCATATCCCACTTTGTGGGATTTTACTGAGTATGTTGTTGTTATGACTTTGTGCCAAATCAAACTAAGACATGCAATGATAGATATAAGTTTGTTGATGGTTTGATACATCATTTTTGGACAAAATATATTAGGTTTACCAGGAAATGCTCCATATAAGGAGAATTTGTGTCATTGGATGATGAAAAAAGAGTGAAGGAAGTAGAGATTGTTGAAGGTGGATATCTTGATCTTGGATTCGCTTTCTATGGGATCAAATTTGAAGTCATTGAGAAGGATGAGAACTCAAGCATCATCAAACTTACAATTGATTTTGAGACTAATGATGTTGAAAAAATTCAACTTACTATTGGCAACCTCCAAGCCCTTGTTGCCATCCTGAAGGCTTCTAAAGATTATCTTGAGAAATAATCTGAGCTTGGAACGATACTTCTTTGTCTTTTGAATTGTTTTGCCGGATCGATCGCTCAAGATCTTTTTTTATCATTATTGGATTTTCATAGTTTAAATGTTGTTTTCCCTTTTACTTTGTTGTTATTGCTCTTTCTAGTAGTGTATTGTATCATGATGGACTTAGTACTGGATGTTATTATTTTTGGTCATGAATAAAGCAAGATAAGGTCATTTGTTTATGTTGGTAGGAGTACTGTCAAATAGGTGGGTTCAATTAGATTTAGGCGGATCAAAATGAGTTGAGTTAATAAATGATCGAGCGGGCTGAGATAAGTTGGATCATGATAGGCTAAACATTGGATCATAGCTCAACCTGCTCAACTAATATCAAATTTAATATATATATTTGTTTTCTTATAACTTTTTTGCCAAACAAAACAAATAACTTTTTCTTTATCTTTATTATGGTTATTATATGATAAAAAATTATTTGAAGCTTTCTCATTGGTTAATTTGGGATAGCTATTTAACCTAAATCAACCTAACTTTCAGATGAGTCAATTGAGCATGTTAAAAATGACTTGACTTAACAAATGGATGGGTCATTACAGTAAGTTAGGCGAATCATAATTTCATGGGCTAGTTTTATCACCCTTATTTGAGTTAACGTTATCCTGAAAATGATAATTTATTCATTTTTTTTCGCGAGATAGCTATGAGATTGAAAGGAAATAATTTGAGTAGATATATCTTTTAAATTTATGTAGACTAACCAAATAGTAGAGAAGTTCTCAATTTGAACTAAAACAAGCAAAAGAAGGAATACCTTGCCTGTGCCCCATTCCGCAGGCTAATTCTCCCACATCGGTTGTAGAAAGCTTCTTCACTGTGTTTATATTGGGGAACATTGACATCAAGATTTGTCCCTTCGGGGACATCCGATAAAATTGGAACGATACAGAGAAGATTAGCATGGCCCCTGCGCAAGGATGACACGCACAAATCGAGAAATGGTCTAAATTTTTTTTCTCAAACAAAATCATGTTCCTTTCGATAGGTAGAACTATATGTATTATGAATGACTTAAACTTCGACCCTTATTTTTTGCTCCATCTATTGATAGGAAACTTTTGTTGTCATCATAGTGACTAATAGCCTTCCCTGAGCTCACTCCTTTTAGTTCAGGATCAGAATGATTATTTCTGTCGATGGGTTTATATCCATCTCTGAATGTTTGTACTGTTAACTTCCCTGTCATTCTTGTAACTATCACTTGTAATTTGCATAGGTGTGTTCGCCTCCTGAGTGGACGAGAAAGACAGAGCAGGCCCTCAGGTTCCAGACCCGGGAGTTTACTTTGCAGTATGAGCATTCGGTACATGTATCCGTTCGCCATCTCTACTTAAGTCTCCATCTTCTTTAATTGTGTATATGTTAAAAGCTTCTTGCTTTACAAGTATTTGATTAGTATGTTGCTAAATTTTAGTTTCTCAAGTGCATTATGAGCTTATGGTTAATTTGCCGTGAACAAACTGATAAAATAATCGCCTAACCGAGAATTCATCTTCAGATCTAAGTTCCGGAATGGACTCCCCTCAATTCGAGATCTGAAAGAAGGGTATGAAGCTTCTCCAAGAAATGCTCTCCCATGTCGGTATATGGATTCTCAAGGGCTCGAGTTCCCGGTCCCAGCCAATCTCCTTCAGGATCAAGGCCAAACATGATCCTGAAAATATCGACCTTAACCTCAAATAGGTCTTCGACTTCAATTCGAACCTGTTGTATGATGTATGACCTCGGTAGAAGGTTTGTACGTACTAAAATTTAAATATACCACACCAATCTCCTTTTGGATCAAGGCCAGATCACATGATGATGTATGACCTCGGTAGAAGGTTTGTACGTACTAAAATTTAAATATACCACACCAATCTCCTTTTGGATCAAGGCCAGATCACATGACCCTGAAAATATCGATCTTGATCTCGAATAGGTAAAAAATGTGGAAGGACAAAATAGCCGCAAAATTATAAAAAAAAATTGCGTCTGCCGGGAGTCGAACCCGGGTCTATTGCTTGGAAGGCAATTATCCTAACCGTTGGACTACAAACGCCTTTGCTCTCTACTGTCTAGTTTTAATATATTGTTTTTGTTACAACTTTGTCCATAAGGAGGATTTGATCTTAGGTATGACAATATCAACAACATGCACATTTTATATGTGTGTCTGGTTTGCTTGCACACAATTCGACTTATTCTACGGGACACTAGTTATTTCTCACCAATACAAGTATCGAATAATTCTGTTCAACAAGGCTTGAACGGATGAGAAGGAATCACCAAGGGATTCAAACCTAAGACCTTATGATTCAAATCCACTTCATTGACCATTAAGCCAGTGGTGAAGCCAAAAATTTCATTGAAGTTATTCAAGATTTAATATATATGTATAGTAAAGTAACTTTTAACCAATATAATCAGTATATATATTCTTATGTTCACTACTTAATATTTCAAAGAACGCAGAGTGTTCAACTGACCACCTTTCACTGCATGTGGCTAAGCCGCATTTTTGAGTGTCAGATCATATTTAATGTCATCTAGTGTAAAAGCAGAATATTAAATATATTTCTATGTATTAACAAAACTTGGCTTCATTTAGATGGAACTAAACAAGCAAAAAAAAGAGTCCAGGCCCAGAAAATACCAAGCAAGCAAAGCAATTTCTCCCACATCGGCTGTAGAAAGCTTCTTCGCTATGTTCCGATAAAATTGGAACGATACAGAGAAGATTAGCATGACCCCTGCGCAAGGATGACACGCATAAATCGAGAAATGGTCCAATTTTTTTTCTAAAAATTGTCACTTTGTTATGTACTACTCCCTCGGTTTCAATTTGTTTGGCCTATGCATAGAGAATATATATGTCATTAAAATGTTGTGAGAGTTTCAGTTCCTACAGTGGATTGTGGAGGTTTTACACTCGAGTCTATTGTTTGTTTCCCAATTTTGAACTTATAAGATCAGGTGACAAACATGTCAGTTTTAATGTCAAAAAGTTAGCAGGTAGTCGAGCGTGATCGAATTTTTTTTTATCAGTACTATCATTAGTACTCTCCCACTATCATATTTTTCAATTTTACATTTTTTGTTCTTTTATTTGCTTCAGTTATTGTACTATTGATTGTTGTTACTGTTCTTTTCTTCATTATTTTCTATATTTGCCTTCAATATTGTACCTCCTTTTCTTACTGATTTTGTTATGCTTGACTTGAGTCGAGGGGTCTATTGGAAACAGTCTCTCTACCTGCACAAGATAGGGATAAGGTTGCGTACATATTACCCCCCAGACTCTACTTGTGAAAGTACACTGAGTATATATGTTGTTGTAATGGAAGTAAGTGTTAATTTTTGGAAGAAGATTTGTGTATTTGGAAATTAATTGATGTTGATAACTTCTGCTTGATAGTTTCTCCTTATGTGTGCAAAGTGCAAATTAGTATATTTCCATATATTTGGACTCTTCGTTTTGCCTTGATCTACCTACGTAAAATGGTTTTACATGGTTTCTATGCTGCTCGAATTTTGCAAAAATATTATCGGGTTTTGTTTTGAAGGATCTGACATGAGTACATATGCCAATATTTTGGAGGGTTCAAGCAACCTAGCATGAGGTCTGAGGTTCAAATCTCAAGAGAGTTAAAATACTAGGTCATTTTCCCATCTATCAATACCTTTGGTGGATAACGTTATTTGGTACTTGTCTTGGTGGAGCTAGTAGGTACTCCATGAAATTAGACGAGGATTTTTCCATGCATTCTGAGGGTTAAACTCGAGACTTCTGGAGATTTGGAGACTTCTCTTGGTCAATAGTAGTTCTGAAAGGATATGAACTTGTTATATGTTCTTCTTTAGTTTTTATCTTGGTCTTATAGATTCATGGCAATGGCTGCTGAGAAATCTGAAGACAAGAAAGTGCTAATAGGAGGATAGGAAGATCACGACGCGACAACAACAACATATTTAGTGTATAGATGAGGTCCGGAGAAAGTAGAGTATACGCAAATTTTACCTTCGAGAGGTAGAGACGTTGTTTCCGAAAGGCCCTCGGCTCAAGAGATAGGTTTTTCTAGGAAGATTGAAAAACAAAATTGGAGCAAAACGGGGAATTGTTTGAGAAAAAAATTTGGACCATTTCTCGATTTGTGCGTGTCATCCTTGCGCAGGGGCCATGCTAATCTTCTCTGTATCGTTCCAATTTTATCGGATGTCCCCGAAGGGACAAACGTACATGTTAATCTTACACAATATAAACGCAACGAAGAAGCTTTCTGCAGCCGATGAGGGAAAAATTGCTTGCTTGTTGGGTATTTTCTGGGCCTGACTCCTTTTTTTTGCTTGTTTTAGTTCCATCTGAATGAAGCCCAGACTTGTTAATACATAGAAATATATTTGATTTGATGCTTTTAGACTAGATGACATTAAATATGATCTAGCACCCAAAAATGTGGCGTAGCCACATGCAGTGAAAGGTGATCAGTTGAACACCTTACGTTCGTTGAAATATTACGTAGTGAACATAAGATAATATATATATATATACTAATTATATAGGTTAAAAATTACTCCTCAATGCATATATATGTTAAATCTTGAATAACTTCAGCGAAATTTCTAGCTTTCGCTACTGGCTTAGTGATCAGTGAAGTGGATTAAGAATCACAAAGTCATAGGCTTAAATCCCAAAAAAAATAAAAAAAATTGGTGGTTCCTTCTCATCTGATCAAGCCTTGTTGAATAGAGTTATCTGATACTTATATTGATGGGAGATAGCTAGTGTCCCGTAGAATAAGTCGAGGTGTGTTCAAGCGGAACCAGTCACACATATATATAAAAATACTACTAGAAAAACAATATAGGAAAACTAGATAGTACACAACAAAGGCGTTTGTAGTCCAACGATTAGGATAATTGCCTTCCAAGCAATAGACCCGGGTTCGACTCCCGGCAGACGCAACTTTTTTTATGCATACTTTTTTTATAATTCCTCTAATATAAATTTATGATACCGCCACCACTAAATCCAAGTATTTTCTTAATACAGACATAAATTGAATGCCTTTTTGGAACCCAAAGAGTAGCGGCTACGAATTTCAAAAAAAATAATTGAACAACTTATCAATAGAGGTAAGAGTCAAAAACGCGCCTAAACTATAGTTTTTTGAGTTTCATATCTGAATTATTGAGAATGTGAGTTTCCTACTTGAACTATTACCCAATGGTAGTGAAACACGTCTAGATGCTAATGAGATCAAATATTTATCTACAAATTCTTCTGGGCGTGTTTGGCCATAAATCTTCGTCCATCATATATAATGGTTCTATTAGCTGATACATTAGTTTCTATCTCTTTTTTTAATACTTTCCAATTGATTTCTTAAAATCCTAAACTCTTTCCTCTCAAGTTGGAGATATCAATGCCACGGTTGAGAAGGTGAGGAAGAAGATGTCGGATGTCGAATGTCGGAATGAAGAATAAATTATTTTATACAGTTATAATTTTTAACCTTTCATCTTAACTTTTAACCTATTTAACTTTGTCATAGTGAAATTATTTTCCACATGGAATGTCATATAACAATTTTTTTAAACAAGAAAGATAGGGTAATACACATACCATCAAATATTAATCGAGGTGTGTTTCGCTAACCATTAGGTAATAATGTAGATAGGAAACACATACTATCAATAATTCAAGTATATAACTCAAAAAACTGAGATAATTTAAGTTTATTTTTTACTCTTAGGGGTCATTGCGTACGCGGGATAAAGTGGAATATCCCAAGATTACAAATAGATCGTACAAATTTGTTTCAAGATAAATTTATACCGTCTGCCAAACACAATACAAATCTTATCCTGGGCTTAATTCAAGATTATATTATCCCATCTTTAAGGTGAAATAAATTAATCGAGAATCATAATCCCAGTATAATTTAATCCGCGTACCCCCTTTTAACTCCTTAGCAATATGTACACAATAATTATACATACCTAAAAGTTAAATTCTCCAAAAAGTATATATATAACTCTACTTTTTTTTTTCACTCTCTTCCTTCTCCATCTTCTTGAAATCTCAAATTCCTTCACCTGCACTTCACGGGTCACACGAATATGGCACCCCCATCTATCTCCGCTTTCATCGCTTTTCTTTAATCAAAAATTAAATCTTTTTAATTAAAAAAAATACCCACATAGAGATCCCATTTGACCAGAAAAAAACCCTAGTCCCAATTTTTTTTATTGTTTAATCATTTTTTATTATTCAAGAACTGTGTATTTTGATATACCCTTTATTGAATCTTGAAAGATCCAAAAAACCTCAAGTGTTTTTTTTTTTGAGTTAATTTACATGTCTTAGATGAGGTTTTTTCGAAGATTTATGAGGGTATTTGTTATCCTCTGTTTGATTGTTGTTTCTGTTACTACACCAATCTTGTTGCTTTCTTCACATAGGCTTAGACATCTTGGCTCTGATGGTAATGATTTTGTTTTTATGCATTTTCAAGTTATTTTGATTTGTGGGGTTGTTTTTGTTTCTTGTTAAGTTGATGTGTGTTGGTTGAATTTTTGCTACATTTGGGCTGTTTTGCAGCATCGAAGGAGTTTGTTGGAGATTTGTCAATTCTTGTAAGATTTCTCTTGTTACTATTTACTGTTTCTTGCACTTTGATTGTCGTATTTTGTTGTAGTGAAACAACAATAACATACCTAGTGTGGTCCTACAAGTGAGTGTGGTCCTACAAGTGGGGTCTGGGAAGGGTTGAGTGTACACAGACCTTACTTCTAGAGAAGGTAGAGAGGTTGTTTCGGAAAGACCTTGCCTTTACCTTGTAAGATTTCTCTTGTTACTATTTACTGTTTCTTGCACTTTGATTATCATATTTTGTGGTAGTGAAACAACAAGAACTACAATGACATACCTAGTGTGGTCCTACAAGTGAGTGTGGTCCTACGAGTGGGGTCTGGGGAGGGTAGAGTGAACAAAGACTTTACCTTTACCTTGTCAGGTAGAGAAGGTAGAGAGGTTGTTTCCGAAAGATCTTACCTCTACTTTGTGGTAGTGACTGTTATTTTTTTGTAAGTATGTTTTGTTATGCTTTCTTTAGCATTTTGTCTTTACTTTACTCCCGTTGTTTTCTTTTCTCGAACTGCTTTGTAATGTTTTTACTTGAGCCGAGGGTCTATCGGAAACAACCTCTTTACCTTGTAAGTACACACTAACCTCTCCGGACCCCACTTGTGGGATTACACTGGGTATGTTGTTGTTGTTGTAACATTTCTCCTCCTTTATTCCATTTTTGTTGTGGGTATTGCTTGTTTTGGTGTTTGTTGCTGAGGGGAAGTAGATAAATCAGCATAGATTATTTTGAACATTTGGTTTTACTCTTGTACAGTGCGTTTGCTAGTAATCAGTTAGAGCTTTTTTAATAGCTGAAGTTAGTTTCTTAGTACCCTTGTTTTTTGTGTATTTTGGACTTGGTGTAAAAGATCAAGCTGTTAATGGTCCCCATACTTCCATTACCCTGTCCCTTTGTTGTGGGTATTGCTTGTTTTGGTGCATGTTGCTGAGGGGAAGTAGATAAAGCGTTTGTTATTAATCAGTAAGAGCTGCTTTTTTTTCATAGCTGAAGCTAGTTTTTGTTTGCATATTTTGGATCTGGTGTAAAAGATCAAGTTGTTAATGGTCCCCATACTTCCATTACCCTGTCCCTTTGTAAAGGCAAGGAGTGCAGAGTCTTCTGTGAGCAGAATTATCTGCTTATTGCTTGTGTCAGTTTTCAACTTTTTTTTCCCACCCAACCACCCATCAGGAGTATCAATAATGTTCCACTTACCCTCCAACAGACTCGAACCCTCAACCTACTGGTTTATGGTGGAGGTGCTCAACCACTTGAACAAGCCTCACTTTTCATGTCTGTTTTTGACTGGACCTAGAGTCTTAAGATGTTAGTTAAACTTAACTCACACAGTATATTATTTTAGTAGTAGTAATCAAATAAAAATGTTGAAGTAGTAACCGTTAACAAGTTAGTTTGATAGAAAAGATCATATTAAAGTTTAAAATTTGAATTCTTGAAAGTTCTATAAAAATGGAATCGTGTCAAAGATTTTTGAAATGTCCAAAAACGGAAAGAGTGTCATGTAAATTGAAACAAATGGAGACATGGAGTATATCGTTTGGGATCTGATTGAGATTTTTCTTATTTGGGTTTTGATTGGGATGGAGTATATTTTTATAATATGATCTGATTGATATTCTTCTATTTGGTTTCTTATTCGCTGTTTCAGAAGCACAGGATAGAGGTTCAGGCGCTTAGTGCAGTTCAACAGGTGATATAAACTTTATATAAGTTCTTACAACTGTCAAAGTCTACTTGGATTGTTACTTATGTTTGCAAACCTTTTCTGCTGTTTGGCTTAGGAAGAAGTTCAAAGCCTCAAAGAACCGATCTTGGATGTCTACCGAGACGGAAAGCAAATTTCTGCAGTCAGTTTGCATGCTGTTGATAAGAATGATATTCTGGGCCAAAATAATAATGTCAGTTTGGCAGGAAATAATGGTAATTTGATAATTCAGATGCCCTCATTTCTGTTTGTATAACTAGAAATTAAGTGTACACTTCCTACCTAATTTCAGTAACCACACATGATGCGAAGAAAGAAAGTCAACCAAGTCTACCAAAGGAAACACTGACCACAACAAGAGAAAAGGCATTGGTATGTATGGAAGTCTAATGCATGCAACTAAGATCTCGTTCATGCATTCTGAAATTTTATACATCAGTCCTTTTATTTATTTATTTTGTTTGATAAATAGACTTCAATATTTTAAATTAGTACAGTAAAAATTCATAGACGTACAGCTGGGTAGTTGACCTGAAATTTGGCGTAGTGGAATTATTGGTTAAGAGAGACACTAATGTTGTTTGTCCCGAACTTGTGATCAGTAGTACATATACTTCAATTATTGTTTGGCTAAAATAGAATTGGTGATGATTAGATATAATATCATGTGTTGTTTGCTGTCTTAGAGTTGCATATGCGTACTGCTGGATTCCTTTGTTTGGTGGTGTTTGAATTCTGAAGGGGTTTGCGTTAATGTGGTGATTGTGTTAATGTGTAGAAAAAATTTATGTCCTCATGCTTTGGAACCTTACCAAGAAAGAATTTTCTTAAATTAAGGTCAGTTAGCAAATTTAGATTTTGCGTGCTCATGAGGGCAGTGAAGCTGTCAATTCGATGGTTCGGATGAAAGATTTTTCTTCTTTTTCTTCTTTCCTAAATCAAAAGCAGGTTCGACTGAACGTTTATAAGAAGGGATTTTTTTGTGTGCTCATTTATGATTTTCACTTTCCAAGATTCAGCTGCTGTTGTGTGTAATAAATTTAGATAAAGTGGAATATTAATTATGATATTGAGGATTTAAAGTATTATTGTTTTCTCACTCATCTCTCTTTCCTCTCTCTGTGAATGGTCGAATACTACTGGTCAACTGGAATATGTTTTATGTATTTTGGTCATGTAAACTGCAAGCACATTCTGCATATGTGATCGCCTGATTTCAGTTGGTCGTATTGCAGGAAAAATCCAGACCAAAAGAGGTTCAACACGGTCAGAATGTACAGTCTCATCCACGGAGGGCATCAGATGAGAGGGTGAAGGAGATTAAGGATCAGCTGATTAGGGCCAAAGCATTCTTGAATTTTGTACCAGCGGGTAGTAACTCTAATTTCATGAAAGAGATAAAGCTACGAATTAAAGACTTGGAACGAGCTGCTGGTGATGTTTCTAAAGATTCTGATTTGTCAAGGAGGTAAGATGATGTTTCTTTCATCACTTTGACTCTTCATAAAGCTATGACACCATCTCTTATTTGGGCACAAGCTCAAACCTGGAGACATCATGGAACATGGTCGATTGGATTTATGTTAGTTGCTCCACATTAGCATTAAATCTGCTTGGCTTGAGTAGTGGCTCTTTTGAGCTATGTTCTGTACCTTTTTATGACAAGGTGTGAGTTATGTTTGTCCTTTTTGAGTCTGAACGAATATATCGGAGAGAAGGTCAAAATGGTTAAATGGAATTGACAAATAACTTGGTGGTTACGTTAATTGTACACCAGACCGACTTTAACTTGATATTGGTCAATGAGTAGTTGAGGAAAAATTGGTTGGTCTCGTAACTAAGTATTTAATGTCAGCACGTGAACACTTTATTATTATTATTATTATTAGTCTTGCAATTAAGTACTTAGTGTTGACAAGTGGATACTTTTCTTGATTTATTCACTTTGTGACTTTGTCCTGTTTTTAGTTTGGCACAGTTATTAAGTTGTAAATGGATGTTTGGATGTATTGAAATTGAAATGGGTCCAGGAAGTAACTATAAGGCTAACTTTGTAAAATAGAAGTGGTCCGGCTTTTTAAATGATAAAACTTTGAAAAAGTATTGAAGAGTGTAGATGAAAGTTTTAACTTTAGGAAAAAAAGGTCAGCCCTGTGCATACTGCATCTCGTGTTCACGTAGGGTCCGAGGAAGTGTCGCACCCCAAGGGGTGTGATGTAGACAGTCTACCCTAATGTAAGCATTAGTGGCTCTGCTTCCACGGCTCGAAATCATGAACTATATATAGGTCACACGGAGACAACTTCACCGTTGCTCCTAGACAACTTTAGGAAAGTAGATAAAATCTTGAGTTGACCTAAAATATAGGGAAGTAGATTATTTGGACTGGAAATTAAGGAGTAGTTAAATGATATATGTATGATCTAAGAATTGTTATCCTTCTAGGGCCATACAGAAGATGAAGGCCATGGGTGCAACCCTGTCGAAAGCCAGTAAATTGTTCCCTGAATGCTCAGCAATGGTGAAGAAACTTCGTGCAATGACATATAATGCTGAAGAACAGCTTCGATCACAAAAGAATCAAGCTTCCTTCCTTGTAAATCTTGCCGGAAGAACTACCCCGAAAGGCCTTCATTGCCTCTCCATGCGGTTGACCACTGAATACTTTGCCCTCCAACCTGAGGAGCAGGAACTACCTAACCAACATAAATTTCAGAATCCAGATCTCCACCACTTTGCTGTTTTTTCTGACAATGTTTTGGCATGTTCTGCAGTTGTCAACTCAACTGTATCAACTGCTCGAGTAAGCTGCTCCTTAATTTTCTTATTCTTGGCTTTTATTTTTCTTTTTTCAATCTCTTACTCCCTTTGTTTCAATTTATGTGTATTACTTTCCTTTTTAGTCCGTTTCTAAAAGAATGCAATTTTTTATATTTAGGACTCTTCTTTAGTTCCAACATCTCACCCGACATGTTTAAGACCACAAGATTCAAAAGACATTTTGGTGCATTAAACACATTTAGCTTAAGACCACATAATTCAAAAATCTCTTTATTTTCTTAAACTCCGAGCCAATCAAACCTTTTTAAAAAAATGAAACGGAGGGAGTATATTTCATCCACGTTTTATTTTTCCTTCTATATTCTTTCCTCATCGTAACTTAATCTGCAGTGATCTTTTGATGATTAAGAATAGAACACAATTATTTGAAGTATATGTCATGTTGCATATGGTTTTTAGAGGAAAATTTTCATTTAGTATCTATGTTAGTTGATGCTTACCTCTAAGCAGCTTCGGCTTCAGTGCGGAACAGACTAATTCAATTGTGCATATAAATTCACTACCGATTTATGAGAACACAAATGTTTTTTTTTTGTTGGTGTCCTCATTTCTGCAAATAGAGTTCCAAGAAGAACTATGATTGCAGTAACATTATCATTTGTAATTTATCATGCATCTGTCGTTTATGCAAGGGCTAAACTCTTATGGTTTTGTAACAGTAGCTGTAAGGAGTAACTATTGATCACTATATATTTTGAAGACAAATTAAATAACTATGGTCATGCACGGATTTATTCTTTTGATCACTATATATTTATTTGAAGACAGAAATTAAATAATCATTGTTATGCACAAATTTATGGCAAGTGTTTATGTATTTGGCAGGCTCCAGAGAAGATTGTGTTTCATATAGTGACAGATTCTCTTAACCTACCAGCCATGACTATGTGGTTCTTGTCGAATTCTCCTGGCAAAGCAACAATTCAGATCCAGAGCATAGACAGGTTTGATTGGTTACCAAACAAGGATATTCTGCAGCAGCAAGAGTCCCTTGATCCAAGATACACTTCTCCACTGAATCACCTGCGCTTCTATCTGCCTGATATTTTTCCTTCTCTCAACAAGATAGTGCTCCTTGACCATGACGTGGTTGTGAGAAGGGATCTAAGTGGACTTTGGCGCATCAACATGAAGGGTAAAGTGAATGGCGCGGTGGAGACTTGTCTTGAAGGCGAGCCGTCATTCCGCCAAATGGATATGCTCATCAATTTCACTGACCCCACGGTGGCAACAAAATTTGACATGAAATCATGCACATGGGCATTTGGGATGAATATATTTGATCTGCAGGAGTGGAGGAAGCGAAACTTGACTGGGCTCTATCACAAGTACTTGGAGCTGGTATATATCAATATCCTGTTTTTGTTAATTACTTGTGGAATTGACCAACGATTAATCGATGGTTTAGGTTTTCATATATTCTTAGCTTCCCTATAATAATGCGTATATATAGTGTTGATTTATAGCTGTTTTATTAAATATTGTTCTCGTTCTATTTGTCACTGCCTCACTTTTAGTGCATGCATTATGCAGGGAAGCAATAGACCATTAATGAAAGCTGGTACTTTGCCCATTGGTTGGATGACCTTTTACAAACATACACGTGCTATAGATCGGAGATGGCATGTCTTGGGGTTGGGATACGACTCTGGTGTCAAACAGAACGAAATCGAGCAAGCAGCTGTGATTCATTATGACGGAATTATGAAACCATGGTTAGAGATTGGACTTCAGAAGTTCAAGCCCTACTGGAAGAAACACGTTCGGTATGAACATCCCTTTGTGCAACAATGCAATATTCAGGACTAGCAATTGTATCCTTTAGCAATAGGTCGAGTTCCCACTTCACCACAATTACGTAGTGTAGGAACCCCTCACGTTCACCTTATTCTTTCACACATTGATCCCACAATTTTTCCCTTGTAAAGTCCCAACGTTTACGCCCCCTCCTGCCCACGTTTATTTCCTGCTCAACTGTCATAGAAATTTATCCCACAGTAGCAATAACTTGGGACCTGATATTGGCGTGTCCCTGAGATTCTTGTAATGCTTGGACTTGCCTGTATATTGATCTTGTAGAATGCTAAAAAGTGTTTCTTATGATTTACCAGTTTGTAAGATGAGATGAGAAATATATTTCTTTGTGACGTTGTCCTTGCTTCTTTCTGACATATATGTTGCTGGAGGGAGGGATTTGCTTTGGGAAGAACATATGAAGTGCACCTTATGATGTTTTTTTTTCAACCATCCGGTTTGGATACTCACCGGCACGACTAATTTGGATTCGCATCGTAAAAAGCCCATCATGGCTAGTTTTAATGCTCTCTACCAACGAGGACTTCATTCTCAAGTGTAACAATCCAATCCACTAGTGATATCTGCTTTGTGCTTAGGCCCGCATAAAGTTTGAAATGCATCACTATGGGGTAAGCGTGCTTCCTTAAATACGCAAGATCTCTCTCGTGTTTTGTCAATGTGAGACTCTTCTCCTAAGTTAGGGTGTCACATCAAGGTTCTTAGAAAATCAATTACTTCTGAATGCAAAGATATTTCAGGATACAAAATTTCGCAGAATTGCTATATGGATTCTGTATGCTTGGTAATCAACTAATCAATCATTGGGGAATGTAATTATTTACTAAATTTTTGCATGATTTTAAAGAATTCGAATTAAATACCAAGATAAGTTATAATTAAAATTAAGATATACTGCATTTATAAGCACAATAAACACTATACACCCAAAAGAAAAAAGAAAACAGGCTACCTTTTGTTAATAGTTATGATCAGATTTATCCTCGTTATCATAATGGACTATATTTCAGCGACGTCGTGATCAAAACGCATTCCCTTTTTGAAAGACTTATCTTGAATAATTCCTACTTCACGCCAACCCCTAACACACCTTACACCCAAAAAAAGAAAAAGTGTTACCCTTTGTTGATAGTTATAAACAAATTTATCATTGTCGTTACTAAAATGGGCTAGATTTCAACGATCTCATCCAAAATACTTCCCTTTTTAGGAAGAATTTTTTGGGAGCATCCCTACTTTAGCCTTTCCCATGATCTTCTGGAAAGGCTAAAGTATGGATGCTTACAGAAAATTCTTTCAAAAAAGGGAAGCATTTTGAGTATGACGTCATTGAAATATAGTCTATTATGATAACGACAATGATAAATCTGATCACAACTATTAATGAAGGGTAGCTTGTTTTCTTTTTTCGAGTGTACGGTTTGTGGGAATGGGAGGGTGGTAAAGTAGGGATTATCCAATATAAGTCTTTCCAAATGAGGAAAACGTTTTGATTATGATATCGCTAAAATTTATAGTCACACAACAACAAGGATAAATTTGATCATAACTATTAACGGAATTTTATTATCTCCTTGGCCTATTTTAAAGCGAAATAAATACACCCTTAGGTGTTGATGTAGCGTAGAAAGTGTAATCACTCTCTTAAAGTCATCTGAGAGTCACAAGAACTGATAAAAGATATATTATATTTTGACTTTTCTTAGTTATTTTATATAAGTTTTGGACAAGTAAAAATTCATCAACCTTTAGATCTTACCTTCAATTTGTATTGTTATCAGGTGAAGACTAAGGAGCTTAACTATCGCAACCCATTAATGAAGTGCTGCAAAAGGTGTGATGGAGACAAAGAAGCAGCACAATTGAAAATATAATAAAGAGAGAAAAATAAATATGAAAAATAAAAAAATATGATATATAACAGACAACTGGCAGCTCGTGTGTATCACTACATGTTAAGAATGTGGTTGTCTAGTTTTAAGATGATATTAATTCTATTTTAAAATAAAATCAGGGGGTAATAAGATCTTTCGAAGTATAGATGTGTAGTTGATAATTGACTAATGATAAACGTAATTTGACCAAAAAGCACAAAGAAACAGCAAGAGATACAATTGTCATTCAACAAGACTTTAGATTTGCATGTTTTAAGAAATGTGTTTGTTTGTTTGTTTGTTTGTTTATTATTTTGTAATGGAAACTCATTAAAGTTAACTATTTCATATTTGCATAATAATAGAAAATAAGCTCAAAAGAAAAGTTAATAAGCTCAAAAAAATAGTTTTCTCATTTGCTTGGTTAGAAGAGACTTTATTCTTACGGCTCAATATAAAATATTTAGTTAAAAGAATAATCGTAATTCAAGAAAACTATTAAAATTATCAAATTTCTATCAAGAGATCATGATAGACACAATAATTTAAAATTTATTGAACACTCTTATCAAAAGATTTGACTAGACCTGAAGCCTTAATATTGGAATATTATATTAGCTTAAAACAAGCGAGAGATATATTTCTAAACACACAACCGACAATAACAATATTAACTAGCTGTAATTCCACATAAATTGGGGTTGAGAACCCATAAATTAACAATAACAACATTAACTAGTCGTAATTCAATAAAAATTGGGATCGAGAAATCATAAACTGATAAACACACACAAAAAAAAGGTCTTTATTATCGTATACATCATACTACCCAGTTTAATTTTAATCAAAATATTATATTAGGCAAAAAGCAACAAGAAACGTATTTCTAAACTCACAATTGATAATAACAAACATTAACTAGGTGTATTCCAAATAAATTTGGGTCGAAAACCCATAAGCCGATATAACAATATTAATTAGCCATAATTTCAAATAAGTGGAGGTCATATACATAATACTACAACAACAACAATAACAACATATTCAGTATAATCCCACAAGTGAAATATGAAGAGGATAGTGTGTACATAGACCTTACATTTACCTTGGGAAGTAGAGAGTTTGTTTCGTAGACTCTAGGCTCAAGAAAAAACATAATAAAGTAGTCCGAAAAAGAAAAAAAAACAGAAGCGAAAAATCCAGGATAAACTAGTAAAAATAGTGTGACAAAGCATTCTGAAAAAAGTAATATCTACAACAAATAATACTATGATCAAAGTACAAGAAATAATACATAGTAATAGAAATTGAAAAAGAAAAAACTACAAAAGTAATACTACGACTACTAATATGAAAGAATAAGTGAGATAACACTCCAATATCTTCTAGTCTTCTATCCTAATATGTGTCTTTCATAGCCTCCTATCTAAAGTCATGTTCTCGGTAAGTTGAAGATATGTCATATCCTGTATAATAACCTCTCCCAAAAAAAAATCGGTCTACCTCTACTTCTCCTGAAATCATCCATAGTCAACCTCTCACACTTATGCTTTTGGGGCATCCATGCATCTCCTCTTCACATGCTCGAACCATCTCAGTCTCACTTTCTGCATCTTGTCCTCCACTGAAGCCACTTCCACCTTGGCCTAGATATCTTCATTTCTAATATTATCTCTCCTAGTAAGTCCAGACATCCATCTCAGCATCCTCATTTCAACAACTTCGATCTTATGAACGTGAGAGTTCTTGGCTGATCAACACTCTGCTCTATACGTAGTTGGTCTAACCACCACACTGTAGAACTTGTTTTAAAGTTTTGGTGACACCTTCTTATCACACAATTCTCTAGATGCGAGCCTTTATTTGATCTATCCTACATCAATACGATGTGTGACATCACCGTCAATCTCTCCACTACCTTGGATAATAGACCCAAAATACTTAAAATTATTTCTCTTTTTTATGGCCGAGGTATCAAGCCTCAATTTCACGTCAGATTTAGGCAATGCATCACTAGACTTGCACTCCAGATATTTTTTCTTAGTCCTGCTCAACCTGAACCCCTTAGATTCTAGCGTCCCTCTCCAAACCTCCAACGAGTCTCGTCATATACATAATACTAATTGGAATTTTTAAATTATTGATGGTAAATTTCACAATATTAGAGTTACACGGACTAGAATAATTTAACTTCTATTAAAACTTTGGATATTAAGAAACTATACAAAGAATTTTTGAAATTGTGAGTTTTTCTCATATCAAAATTAATGTATTTCTTTCTCTGTTATAGAGACAAGTGGTGAGTGGAATGACAAGTGGATAATAGTAATTTCTTAGCTATTAAATAAGTGCATCGGCCAACAACCATTGAATCTCTTTCCCAAATTAGTTGTCTTTTAGCTATAAATTAATTTTTTTGGTAATTTTATAACTCAAATGTATAGTAAAAATATGATATTTATATATAACAATTCTATTATTTCTTTAAGAGACACAATATCATTTGTATTTTTTTATTGAGCTTTTAACTGTAAAAAATATCTTTTTGGTAATTTTTTAACTTAAGTCTTCATTTTCATTTAGAAAAAAACAATATATGATATTTACATATAGCAATTCTATTATTTTATTTTAATAGAATAGAGAATACGAAAGGAATATAGTTATATATTTACTTTTAAGTCTTGGTGACATATTTTAGTCGCACACAATCTCTCGGATGCGAGCCTCAATTTAGCCTAGCCTGCTCCAATACGATATGCGATATCATTTTCAATCTCTCAGTTTTTTAATTGCAGACCAAAATATTTGAAGCTAAATCTTTTGGGTATGATATTCATCTCCACTTCCACGTCTACTTCATTCGTTAGTTTACTGAATTTGCACTCTGAGTACTCTGTTTTAATCCTGCTTAACCTGAAACCTTTAACGGTTGTTTGGTAGTTGGTTTGTGGATGAGTAGTGTAGGTATTAAATTTTGCATAGGTAATACCATGTCTGATAGCTAGCTAGGATGTAAATTATTCATGTATAAAATTAATATGGTGTTTGGTTGCAATTTAGAAACTCGCATAACTAATACATGAATAAGTAATGAGGAAATTTATGTTTTACTTTATGCAGGATATAAGTTGGAATAACTAGTACATGAAAAATTAATTCCTGCATAATTAATATCTGCATAAAATAGTACATAATTTTCTCATAACTAATCTCTACATTACTAATACCTGCATAATTCTTACCAGCTACCAAATAACCGCTTAGACTATGAGGTCTATCTCCAAACTTTCAGTCTATCATTAACTTTGCCGCACATCTCATCGATCAATACTATGTCGTCTGCAAATAACATATGTCGTCTGCAAATAGCATACACCATGACACCTCGTCTATAAATAAGGGTGTCAATCGCGCCGGATTGACCCAGAATCGAATCGGCCCGGACTGGTAAAAATTCGATCTGGCCCGGCCCTCAGTTAAAGGGTTGGGTTGGTCTGGGCCGCCTACTATAACCGGAATCGGCCGATTCAATTTTTGAACCCGTAATCTAGAACCGGTCAAAATCGGTTAACTGACCCAACCCAGTTTATTAAATAATAAATAATTTATATTTCATTAATAAATTTAAAAAAAAAAAAAAAAATTATAATGGAACCGCGTCTGGCTCGGACCGATATAACCCGGAACCGAATGAGTCACTTAAAACCCTTTTAGGATCAGACCAACTGGACCTGGATAGGGCCAACCCGGTAACCAACCCAGCCCCGAACCTGTCTGGTTCAATTTTTGCTGACCCGGCCCGGCCCACTAGATTCTCTTATCTATAAATGGGCTTAGAAACCCATAGCATGAGTCGGCCCAAATATAAAACCAAACGGGTCGAGTTTCCCATCAAACAAATTTCAGAAGACAAACTATAAACACCAAAAAAATACGATCTTTTTGCCCTTTTCAAGAAACAGAACTCTTCGATTCCTCTTCAACTCAGGTGATTTTTCTGAAATTCTCTTCAATTTCAATTCATAAACCCTAAAAATGGAACCCCAAATGCTCAATTTCCCAATTTTCATCCAATCACCAGAGCTTCAGATCCCCACCCATGTCCTAAATCTTGAAAACCCTAACCCCAATTTCACCCTGCAAGACCTCAAATCATGTTTTCTTGATAAAACCCAGAAATCATTAGGTTCAATTAAGGATTCTGTCTATTTTACATTTGATGGTCGACCAATTAATGATTCAACTTTGTTATATAATTCTGGGATTAGCCCTTTTTCCACTTTGGTCCTCCGTTTTCGTCTTCGTGGTGGTGGTGGTGATGGTGGTGCTACGGGAGCTGAGTCCCGAGACTGTTATCTTAAGATGTATGCTGTTAAGAAACCGGATAAAATTGACCCGAATGAGGTTAGGTTGTCTAGATGGTTGAATTGTGCTTTATCGAACGAGTCGTTAAAGCATCCGGTTGTTGTTGATAAGCTTGGGAATTTGTTTAATAAGGAAGCTTTAGTTGAGGCTTTATTGAAGAAAAGGGTGCCTAAGCAGTTTGGTTATATAAGGGGGTTGAAAGATATGATACCGGTTGAGCTGGCAGTGATTCCGGGGAAAGAGGATAGAGGGCTTGGTGATGGTGAAGGGATCGGGTTTCAGTGTCCGGTAACGGGGTTGGAGTTCAATGGGAAGTATAAGTTTTTTGCTTTGAGGGGTTGTGGACATGTTTTGAGTGCAAAAGCTTTGAAGGAAGTGAAATCCTCAGCTTGTTTGGTTTGCCACAAGGAGATTGTGGAGAGTGATAAAATTGTGATTAATGGGAGCGAAGAAGAGGTTGCGGTTTTGAGGGAGAGGATGGAGGAAGAAAAGGCGAAATTGAAGGATAATAAGAAGGTGAAGAAAGGGAGGAATGGGGATGTTGCTGTGACTGGTGAAGAGGTCCTGGGGGCACCACGCTTGAGCGGAATGAAACATGAGATTGAGGATAAGCCAGTAGGCAAGGATGTGAGGAAAGTTGAAGGGAATGGTAAAGTTGGCATTAACAGTAAGATTGAAGTTAAGGATGTGAAGAATAGTGCGAGTAACGGATCAGTGAAGAGGTTTAAGGCTGTCGATGTAGCTCCAGCTCATGCTACAAAGGAAGTCTATGCCTCTATTTTCACTTCTTCAAGAAAGTCCGACTTCAAGGAGACTTATTCTTGCAGATCTTTGCCCCTTGGAAGAAACTGATAGCTGTTTTTGTTGAGGTGGTCTGCTAGTGTCTTGGACTGGTTTTATCGTTTTAGAATGTTGTTTCACGAAAGATTGTTGCATGCTAGACCACTGTGTCGTAGATGTTGCCTCTTGCCATTTGATTCAGTCGGCACTTTATTTGTATAAGATAACATTGTTATTGTACATTTGATATTGCTTTTCAATGTCTGCTTGAAACACTATAGTGGCTTTTGTTCACTCGCTTATGCCCGATTTCTGTTGATTTCTTATAAATGATTGGTACTTCTAGCAGTTCTGGTCATTATGATACAGCTCATTCAGCTTTAAGATAATGTGATGACCGTCTTGAAGGTGGTTGGCTATCTTCCCAGATCATTACATGCCTTAATTTAACGTGTTGCACTGGTTTGCCTGAAACTTGGCATTCTCATTTAGTTGGGTATAATGCTCAATCCTTGTGGAGGCTTTAGTGATCAGTAGTATTCAAACAAGAACCTTTATTTCATCGTAGCATGGCAGACTATCTTCTGTCAAGAAGATCTTCGCTAATGAAGAATGGCTTCTTTGTTCTCTAGATATTATTTATCCTTCGTGTTTACCTTTCTTAATTCTGAGTGCAGCTGGGGAAGACATATTCTCAACAAGGTTTATGCAGTGTTTTGTCATGACAATTTTTTTATGGTTTCATGATCTTCTTGTATGTTTTGCTGCACTTGAGCTGAGGGTCTTTACCTCCACGAGGTAAGGGAGGTGGAATTACACTAGGTATGTTGTTGTTGTATGGTCTTCTTGTATATCGCTTTGTTGTTGTGCCTTGGATCTTTGTTCATTCCAGTGGCTCGATTTGCCTATCCTATAGATTGCGTTTACCAAGTCGTGATATGATTTGCACCTACCAAATCACTCGACTAACTGGTCATATATCGATCTGAAAATTTTATGATCATCATTAATTGTTAAAGACTGTCGAAGGTGTATCGGAAACAATCTCTCTACCTTGACGAGGAAGGACCAAGACTGGGTGCATACCACTCTCCCAGACTCAACATGTAGAATTATACTGGATATGTTGTTATTGTGTTAATATCTAATAGGTCAATTGTCTTGAAATGAATGCAGGTTTTCATTTAACACATCATCCTCTCCCTTATCATCCAAGCTAATATTACAAAGAAAGTCTATGCCTCTGCATTCATTTTGTATATTTGATGGTTTTGACTTATATACACTCAATTGATGTTGGATTATACTGGATATGTTGTTATTGTTGTCGATGCATGAAAGAGATGTTGATGGACATGCTCTTTGGAGTACATTATTGAATTTTGACTTTCTTTGAGTATGTTGTGTTCATTCTCTCCATTTTTTCTCCTTTTTTCCTGTTTTTATAAATTATGGAATTCTGCTTAACTACTTATCTTCAGTTAGCTTTAGGGACCAAAATTAAACTAATGCAACAGATAATCGGTGTGTGAATTTTTTTTTTCCACCCTCAAAGCCTTTATATTTTTAGGGTAACTTACGTAAAACACACATTTTTGGGAGTTAATTACTCTTTTTTCCACCTCACTTCGCTCGGATACATCACCCCAAGACGTGATACATCGCCTCACCTCTGGATAATTACCATTGATACATCAGGGTGATGTATCAAGAGGTGAGGCGATGTATCAGAGTGTTTACATGTGGTATATTAAGTAATTAAAATAAAGTAGTGAGAGAGTTAATAAATATGGTAAGGAGGTATGTCTCTTTTGTTAGTTTAACCATATTTTTAACAATGAGTGTCGTTAAGTAGGTAGCTGAGTGTTATCACACTTTTGTAGAAAGAGGTAGGGACTAGCCTTTTTCTCACTCCGTCTCTTGCTTTTCAATGTGTATTATAATCAATTGCTTTATTTGCTTTTAATTTTGCTATTTTGTTTTTCTTGCAATCCTGCTTTGAACGTTTATTTTTTTTGCCGAGTATTTATCAGAAACACTCTCTATCTCCCAAAGATAAAGGGGTAAGATCTGCGTATATCCTACTCTTTCAGTCCCTATTTGTGAAATTACTGAATTGTTGTTGTAGTGTCATTAAGTAATTTGCAAATAAGGACGGAGTTAAAATATAGTTTACGGGTTTAGCCCAAATAATTTTTGTCTAAATTTGTTCAAAATTTTCTGAATGGTTTAAGAAATTCATTTAATATATATTTTAAAAAATCAAAACTCAACATCGGAATAAACTGTGAACTCATAAACTTTTAACTTTTAAATCCTGGCTAACGTCCACCGTGTCTTCACCATGGCTTCCAATTGTTTTTCTAGCCCCTGCACTCTCGATTTTGCTAACTGAACACTTAAATTATTTAGAACTCATTATTTTAAATCCTTTCTTTCATTAATTAGTGGTTAGTTAGCTCTTAATACGGTCATAAACAATTAATCTTTGCCATTAAACGTGTTAATTAAGTGGTTGGTTAGTTTTTAATACGATCACAAACAAGTAATCTTACACGTTATATCCATGCAGAAGTTGCTTTACAGCAAAGCATATTGAGATGCCAATTAATATAGCTGTAATTATGATAAAAATATCCATTTTATTTATTATTTGTATCGTTTTAATTTATATGACACTATTTGATTAGACATAAAATTTAAAAGAGAAAAAAAAACTTCTAGATATATTTTTATAAATTATTTTATTAAAGATGATCATAAAATTCATTTTGTAAGATTATATTGAATATATTATTGTATTTTATTAAAGTAAGAAAATTAAATTATATTTAAAATTTAATCTAAAAAAAGGTACATGATGTAATCCTCTGCGCGTGGTCCAACTGAAATCTGGATAATGATGTGTTATTCAGCACATAAATGAATAAAAATATGACTCGTTTAATTCGTTTAAACTAATTACAATAATAATAATAATAATATATTTAATAAAATTTTATAAGTAGAATTTAAAGAAGGTAAAATGTATGTAAATTTTATTATTACCTCGTAAAGATAAAGAGATGTTTTGAAAGACCTTTGGCTCAAGTGTAGAAATCTAAGTACAAAGCAAGAAGATAATACTGAAGAAAACATAGCACTATTAAGGGATGCAGTACAAATCGTACAAGAAAGGAACAAGAATAACAACAAAGAGTGTGATAATCGAGACACAATAAGCAACAGATGATGATAGATATCAAAAGCAAGCTACAAGAATACAGCTAGTACAACGACAAATACTAGCAAGTCTAAATCCTCGAAAAGCTAGATAATATCTCACTATCTACTAACATTTTACCTTAATACGCGTTCTCCACACGCTCATATCTAAAGTTATGTCCTCGATAATTTGAAGTTGCTTCATTTCGTGTCTAATCATCATCTCTCTAATACTTCTTCGGTCAATCTCTACCTCTCATCATACCTAGTACTATATCCAACCTCTCGCACCTCCTCACTAGAGCGTCTGCAGATCTCCTTTTTATGCATATCCAAACTATTTCAATCTCGTTTCCCTCACCTTATCTATCACGGAGGTCACTTTCACTTTAACTCTGATATCCTCACTCTTGATCTTATCGCTCCTAATATGTTCACACATCCACCTTAGCATTCTTATTTTCACAATATTCATTCGATTTATTTCGACTCAATTTATTTTAGCTCATAAGAATTATGCAGTTTAAATTAATACATGAATTTTTTTATCAAATTCAATCCAACCTTCCCACTTAGCCTCCTAAAATATCCGTTAGTCACACATTTCGGACATATTCATTTTTAATGAAATTGCGCAACATACGCGTAATCAACATAGTCTTACATTTTACTTCCTCCGTCCCGTTTTATATGATTCACTTTCCTTTTAGTCAATCTCAAAAAAAATGACACAATAATAATTTAACTTTAAAATACCTCTTTTACCCTTAATGAAATAATTTATAACCACACAAATATTTGAGACTCATTTTGAACCACAATATCAAAAGTTTCTTTTCTTTCTTAAAGTTTGTGCCAAGTTAAACTAGGTCATATAAAATGAGACGGAGGGAATAATAATTATGGTATCCTTTCTAACCTTTGTTGCCACGACACGTTTATACTATTCTATTCCTCCCTCTAATCCCAAATCATTCATCAAAATAGTAAATAGCCCTACCCCAATCATCAAAATACTGGTTCGAATTATTTTAATTGTCATTTTTATTAAAAATAATGATTTAAAATAATTATTATTTTAAAAAATTAAAATATAATTAATTATTTATTTTTATTTTCATCCTTAATTATAAATATAAAAATATATTAAATAGTAAAAAATAATAAATAAAAATAATTTAATTAAATTATATTTTAATTAATACTTTTTTTAAAAATATGACAAGTATAGTAGTACAAGATAAAGTAAATAGCCTCCCAATTCCCAAGCTCCTCTTTACAACTCAAATCTAGAACCCTCCATCTTCTTTCCTTTTGGTCAAAAATAGTCCAAATTCAAATTTGACCTTTCTCTCCTTTTTCCTATATATAAACAAAATCCTTTTCTTCACCATCTTCACATCACAACCATGGAGATACCAAACAAATTTTCATTTCTACTATTCTTCTTCTTCTTCTTCTTTGTTGCTCTTTTCCTTCGCGATGTAACATGTATCGGTGTCAACTACGGCACACTCGGTAACAACCTCCCTCCTCCAGCTCAGGTAGCTCAGTTCCTCAGGGACAAAACCGTCATTGACCGTATCAAGATATTCGACATCAACCCTGACATCCTTCGCGCTTTTGCCAACACAGGAATCTCAGTTACCGTCACCGTACCTAATGGCGAGATCCCGAACCTCCTGGATCTCGCCTACGCTCGACGTTACGTCGAGTCGAACATAAGGCCCTTTTATCCCCAAACCAAAATCGATGTAATACTTGTTGGAAATGAGGTTCTTCATTGGGATACACCTGAAGTTCAAATGAAGTTAGTCCCTGCAATGAAAACTTTCTACCAGGCTCTTGGTTTGTCCGGGTTGAAAGGTATAAAGGTCTCTTCAGCTCATTCACTTGGGATTTTACTCCGGTCTAATCCACCCAGCGCAGCCCGGTTTCGACCGGGCTGGGACGTGGGCATTTTAACCCCAATGCTTCAATTTCTTCGTGAAACGAAATCCCCATTCATGGTAAACCCTTATCCCTACTTCGGGTACAACCCGAAGCAGGAGGATTTTCTTCTATTCAGGAAGAACAGAGGAGTATACGATCGATTTTCGAAAAAATGGTATACGAATTCATTCGATATGTTGTTGGACGCTGTGTACATGTCTATGGTGAGATTGAAATACCACGACGTAGAGATTGTTGCTGCGGAGACAGGGTGGCCATCGCAGGGTGAAACGTACGAGCCGCAGTGCACGGTGGAGAATGCGGCGGCGTACAATGGTGGATTGCTGAGGAAGTATAATTCCGGTACCGGAACGCCATTGATGCCGCACCGGAAAATAGAGACTTACATTTTCGGTCTGTTTAACGAGAATACTAAACCCGGGTCGACCGCTGAGAGGAATTTCGGGTTGTTCCGGCCCGATTTTACTCCGGTTTATAATATCGGAGTTTTGAAAGGAGAACAGGTAATTTAAATTTTAAACATTAATATTATTTTTGTGTGTTAGATTAGTGTTCTTGCTAGTTGTTGTTAGCTTAAGTTGCTCCGATTCTCCGAAAATGTAGTTGCACTCGTATCGAATTCTTCAAAAATACACTATTTTTGAAAGATTAGACACGCATCCATTGCTCGAATTCTCCAAAAATGTTGATGCACCTTTGTAAGATTCTTCAAAAATACACTATTTTGAAGGATCAGACACGCACTCGTTACTCCGATTCTCTAAAAATGTTAATGCACCTGTGTCGAATCTTTCAAAAATTCACTGCACCCATCGATATTTTGAAGAGTCGGAGCAATACAGGCTGTTAAAGTTGATTTCCTTCTCTTGAAACAACATATAAGTATAGCGGTTTTGTCATGTTGAGTATAATTAATAAACATATATCTCATTAACTAATGATTTAAGTAGATCAACTTTAGTGATATTGTAGTTAATTTAATTAAAGTTAGGAGGGGTATTTAAGCCATTTATTTTATTGGAATTATGATTATGCTAGTATAGCAATAATTACAAGAAGTTTTTTGTAAATAGTTTCTTTGTCTTTTGGCTTGAAGAATCTTTTTTTTTTCCTAGTTGAGTACAGCTGGTTGTATTTGCATTTTCCCACTATAAATAGATGGGAATATGTTCTCCATGTGAGGGGCTCTTGGTTTCACGTGTAAAAGACCGCTTAAATTTAAACGAATTAAAAAGAAAAGTAGGATAAATAAATTAAAATGATGGAGTAACTTTTATTTTTTTATAGTATTAAAAATAACTTTTTTTTTATTTTTGTGTGTTTATTTTAGAATAATACGAGAGGAGAAGTATTATTTTTTAATATATTAACTATTCATTTTTCAAATTATTTCCTAAGTTTACTGAAAATATATTTAATTAAAGTATGAATAGAGGTAATAGATTTCAAATGACGACATTAATACGTATACTAATTAATTGTAACTAGATTTGTTTTTCTTACTCTTGATTTAATAATACTCCCTGTCCTTACGTGACATACTTTCCTTTTTAGTCTGAATGTCATCTTACTATAATTAGAAAAAGTTTAATTTTGAATTATTATTTTTTGCCCTTAATAAAGTGATTTACAATCACACAAATATTCAAGAATTATTTTGGATCATAAATTTTAAAAATTTTCATTTTTTTTAAATATTGTGTCAAGTCAAAGGATATCAGATAAAATGAGACGTAAAGAGCAAGTGTCTATATTTGACCAAAATAATGTCAATTAATCAGTGTGATACACGTGTCATGCTGGGAAAGAAAAAAGTTGACACCTGTTCCACCTGCCACCACATGTTATACTAATAATTAAATAAAATTTCTTCCTTGGATTCCCTTCCATTATTAAAAAAGATGGCTACAATATTTTTCAAATACACCAAAAAGTGTAGCATTTGCTGGAAAGTTCCTAAATGAAAATGTGCTGTTTTTTTTCATTCGGCATACGGTACTCGTATTGAAGTTTGATTAAATTTAAATTTACATCGAAAAGTTATATATCAAGAGTAAAGCTTTTCCTAAAAAAAGTAATTTTATATTTAGTGAACTCAAACTCAAAACCTATGATTAAGTCAGAAGGAGTATTTACCGCTCCACGCAATAACATGTGTTGTTTCTAAAATGTCTTTCAACGGTCTTCTTCACTACTTTCTAGAAAAATTGAGAAAGAAATCGATTTGAGCATCATCTTTCTTTCGATCTTTAATTTAAATTTGAATCTTGTTTTTTCTACTTTAATTATTCCTTTTGCCTTGCTTGCCCCATAATTTAAACTTGAGTCTACTTAAAGTTAACTACAGTTTTCTTTATTTGGGTGGGTAGTCGGGATAAGGATAATAATCTCGTGATATTTATTAGATTATTTTATTTTATTTTTGATAATAAGTATATCCGTTTCAAGATGAGATTCGATATCTCGCTTTCTTTAAAAAGATTTAAACTTATTGCCGGAAAATCTATACATTGCAATTCCTTCCTCTTTTTTTCTTCTAGATCATGTTAATTAAATCATGTACATATATGTGGGTTAAAAAAAATTAATACTTTCTTTGTCCATTTTATATAACATACTTTTCTTTTTAGTTTGTTCCAACAAAAAATGACATATTTTTAATATTTAGTACAACAATTTAACTTTAAAATATTAATTTCATTCTTAACGGGATGATTTATTTTAAATCACAAATTTCAAAAATTCTCCCACATTTCTTTAACTTCGTAGCTAGTCAAACTACACCATATAAATGGGGACGAAAGGAAGTACTAAACAAAGGGAATATATAAAAATGATAATTAGAATTTGAACGTGTAATTTGAATAGCTTATATATATCAAATTTGACTAGCTTCGTCGTTGGATTTATCGATTTTACTCGTCCAAGTTTAACCCAATTCATTCATTTATCACCTCTAATCGTTTACGTAATCTTCATTCAGTCATTAACATTTATTTTTGTAATTTCGATACCAACAGGCTCACCCAACACCTTCATTGCCCTCGCCAAAAACTGGCGGAGGCAAGAAAGGGCAACCAAAACCACCAGTAGTAGTACAAGACAGAAAGTTCTGCATGGCAAAGGTTGGAGCGACTGATGCCCAATTACAATCCAACATTAACTACGTGTGCAGTCAAGGAGTTGACTGCACACCGATTCAAGCAGGCGGCCCCTGCTTCAATCCCAACACTATTCGATCTCACGCGGCCTTCGTCATGAACTCGTACTACCAAAAGGAAGGCCGCAACAACTTCAACTGTGACTTTGCTGGTACTGGTGTCATCGCCTCCGCGGATCCAAGTAAGTTTTTACTGCACGCACGCCTTTGTTTTGTAACGTAAAAATCACAAGACACTCGCTGTAAAAATTGCAGGAAATCTAACCCTTGCGATGAACTAAAACATTTTTTTAAAAATGAATTAACTTGTCATCCATTGTGATTTTTGTTGTTGTTGTTATGGTGAAAGTTTTTGTGATTTTTATGTTACGAAATAAAGTTGCACGATTTTAGCGGGAAAAAATATATAATTATATGATCTTTTTATGAAACTTACCTACTATGTATTATATATACGATCATTGTATAATCTAATGACTTTTTTTTTTTTAATTTTTTTTTTCTAGGTTATGGCACATGCAAATTTGAATCTTGAATGTACGTGCAGCTGAGGAAGATTTGAAGGATTAATTAGTATTGACATATAATCTTTATTAATGTTTAAGTACTTTGGTGTCACAAATTAATCTAATTATTGTATTGGTTTGGTATGTAAACGTTCTTTTATGTGATTTAATTTGCCTCATTTATTAATTTCCCTTTTCAATTTTATTAAGTAATCTTAAATATACATACTTATGTCGGGCTTGTAGTGGGATGGATAGAATCTTTCTATTTTTAATTAGAGTTTTTTTGGTGGAGTCCTAGATATGAAAAAAATTATTTGGGAGCGCTCCCCTCTTAGCTATGCCTTATGGTATGTTGCCCGAACTCAAATTAGTCGAAGCTTCAATATACGTGATGTCAAATTAATTGAAGCTTCAATACAAATAGTGGAGTATTAGATATGACCACTTGACCAGATGAAAAATAAAATAAAAAAAGCTTCAATACTACTATATTTTTTTCACCTTTCACTGAGCTAGTATCTAACTTCAAACTTTGGAAATCTTCCCTAATACAATAGTCATAACATCAGTTTTTTTTTAAAATTAATTAAGTCTGTCAATGAAAATAATAGATATGCATTATTTGTTAAAACAAATGGTGAGGATATATATGTACTATTTTTTTAATTAGAGATATATTTATTCTAAATTACAAAATTAAGGGGTATATTTATACCTTCTTCCTAAAAAGAATTTGCCCCCTTCCTAGATCAACATGAAAAACAATAATTGTCTTTTCTTGATATATATTAAAAGTAACAACTAAAAGTGAAAATCTATTATTGGAATAGTAGACATGTAAAATAAACGAAGGGAGTATTATTACACAACATTTGAGAATGACTGTTATAGAGGGGTAATTTTACAAAGAATATATTTTGCTATGCCATTGATGTTATAGATAGAATGTTGTTATATAAAAGTAAAATATAACATGAAAAATTGATTCTGAAGAAAATCAGGCCGTTATAGTGAATTGTTGTTATTATAAATGACCGTTATAGAGAGGTTTGATTGTATACACAAAAACTAAAAAACTTACCTTAAATATACAATATAATTTTTTTTGTCGAGAGGGTTCTGGTTAACACCCTTGGCCCCCTAGATCCCTTCATGTGTTGAACTTCCTTTGATTTCTTTGTGTATTTATTTTTTTATATTTTAAACTGTCTTAGTAAAAATTCTGACTCCACACCGAAGTGCAACAATCAATTAGTAATTAAGAGGTTGTATAGTAAAATTCATTGGGCTCTTGAAAATTATTGGATGTAGCAATACAAGCATATTGGATCTGACTTCTTAAACCCATATTAGACCTTTTATTTGGGCTTCTATTCCATACAACAAAATAAATTAAAATAGAATAGGTACCAAAAAGTAATTTGATAAAAATAAGTAAATACAAAGCAATTATTAAACTAGATAAAACCAATACTTTTGATGAATAACAACTTCAAATAATTCGTTCTGCTATTTGTTTTGCATATTGTAAAGTGAAAATTTTAAGATGATAATAAAATGAGTAAATAGTAAAATGATAATAGCAAATAAAATAATGATAAGATGGAGATAGTATTATATTAAATTTTACTGGAAAAATAAAATAATATTTTACCTTGTAAAATAGAAGCTCAAACAAATAAATTAAAAGAAATAAGAGGAAGGAGTATTATTGACAACATCTTGTTCAATAATGAATTGCTTAGGGGCTACAATAGCAAAGTAATCTCTTATTATGTTTGTTCTCAAGGTGGGTTTGAGAAAAACTCAAAATACACTTGATTGAAATTTTCTCATGAGAGTGTTGATTGATTTATTAGGGTGTGTTTAGTATAGAGAAAAATGTTTTTCGTGAAAAATAATTTCTTGAGAAACAAGTGAAATTTTTATTTTCTAATGTTTGGTAGGTAAGCAAAAAATTATTATCTCAAGAGTATTTATATGTTATCTAACAAAATATTATGGGGAGGGGTGAGATGTGGTGGGAGTGGAGGGTGACGGGTGACGGGGGGTGGGATGGTCAAGGGGAGGGGGTAGGGGCGTTGAATTGTGAGGAAGAGATAATGAACTTACAATCTCACTTATGTTACTTGTTTTCTCTACTATGATTAAGAAAGTCATTTTTCTCATTTTTAAAAGACTTGTTTTTCTAAATAAAATATTTTGACCAATCAAACACGAAAAAACTAGAAAACATTGTTTGAAAAATATTTTCCTCCATATCAAACACACTTTTCAGCTTTTTTCAAATTTGTCTTACGGATAATGAAGTGTGTGACTATTGCTTCTCATTCTTTGGTTATAAATGGTGAAGTTACTGAATCGAGAAAGAGAGACATAAGACAAGCTGATCTCACGTCACCTTACTTGTTTCTCATTGATAGGAAATATTTGCAAAGAGAATTTAATTTGTTGGCTATAAATGGGAATCTCAATTTTCATCTCAAAACTGTGAAATTCTTGGAATTATCCACATTTGTTTTGCGAAAAAGATATTTATGTTTTATAGAGCTGATATAAGTTGCTGCAACAAATCTTCCAAAAGTTTTCATGTCAAAAAATGCCTTTGACTTACAAGCTAATGGCGACAAGAGTTCAATTTATATGGTTGATATTTCACCTGATGCAAAACATAAGGTGATGTAAAAGTTGGGTTTTGTTGAAGGATCACTTTCATTTAAATATTTAAGAGTTTTATTATCTTCTAAGAAACTCCTGATTAATTAATGTTGACATCCTACTAAGAAGATCACTTTCAGAATCAGTCGTTGGTCTTCTAAGTTACTTTCCCATGCTGAAAGATTGTAGTTGATTAAGTTCTTCAACTGTATTTAAGGGCGCCTTAATATCTTGCAAGAAAATATATTTGCCTCAAATTACTGTCAATTTGAATGTTATCAATTTATACATGTAGATTAAACTGTTTAACTGAAATAACCATGTAATGTAGCTATGAAGAAAGACTGTTTATAGGTTTGATACGTCCAAAATAACTACTACATCAAGAATCATAGCATGAAATTACTTTTCATTCCCAATAATGCAACTTGATTGTTTTTTTTGAAAATGAGAAAATTCATTTTGTAGTGAGTACTTGTTTGATAGACTGTTTTGCATCACCTGCTCATCCATCGTCATCAAAGAGTTCCCTCAAAGAGTATCCTCTTGCATTTCAACCTTCACCTTAGATTTAAATTTATTATATGTCTAGCTGCTCATGAAAGACTTGCCACAATCAACAGGTTGCAAAACGTTGGCCTCCAAGTGTATCAAACTTGTTATTTTTTGTGGTTTAGTCGATAAAATTTTTGAACACTTACTCTTTGATCGTCAATGCTAATCGAATTGTAATATCAAAGTCCTATTTGTGATGGATAGTCAAAACTCAAATGAAAATGTAATATGACATAAAAGATGAATACGTTGGTAAAATCTGTTTAAAAAGTCGTATTTACTCATGTGTTTTTTTAGTTATATTTTTGTATTACCTTCAATATCATTG
This sequence comes from Jaltomata sinuosa, assembly GCA_003996215.1. NCBI lineage: Eukaryota > Viridiplantae > Streptophyta > Magnoliopsida > Solanales > Solanaceae > Jaltomata > Jaltomata sinuosa. Next base: position 417,503 of record QJPP01000617.1, on the reverse strand, counting down.
TGTTACTGCTACATTTTCTGTTAGACATTATTGACTCGAAAGATAGAATGAGTTTCTGTACTTTGCAATAACACGTCAGAAATTTGGTTCCAAAATCAAATTACATATCTTCACTTAATAACATATGATTATTCATGCTCCTCTGACTTGAATATAACACGTAATAACCTTAACTTTCATCCGTCCTAATCCATATCAATTATCTTAAATCAAATTAATCATTGTATTCTCAGAAAATCAAATTTGGTTACACTTTACCCACCTTACTACCATTTTTTCCCACCTTTTTCTAAGGTACTTCAACCTCAATTTTTTTTTGGAAATCTTCCCTAAATAGTCACATAGCAAACAAAATTTGTACCCTTTTTTCTTGAAGAGACCCTTATGAGTCGTTTGGTGTGAGGTATAAGGTATAATAGTCTCGAGATAAAATGCAGGATTATTTTATCCTGTGTTTGGTTAGAGATATTAGTTAGTCTCGAGATTATTTATTTCACGATTTATATCATAGTGATAAAATAAGTTTCCCATACATTAATCGGATAACTAATTTCAAAATAGCTAATTTCGAAATTAATTATCCCGAAATAACTTGTTCCCAGACCAAACAACCCCTTAAAAACCATGTTGAAGAGTACAAATTTATACCCTTCTTAAGAAAGCCCTCAAAACCCTCTCTTTCTCGCACTTCCCCTCTCTCTCTGTAGAATGGAAGACGACGACGAATTCGGAGATCTCTACACCGATGTGCTCCGCCCCTTAACGGCGTCGTTTCAGTCTCAACAGTCGCCGCAAGAAGACGAAACTGCCCCTAAAGCCGCCGCCGGTGGCGGCGGCACGACCCGACCGATCGATCTGAACATCAACAGCGATGACGAGGAGATTCTATACGGAGCTCCGAATCCGAACCCGAACCCGAACCCGAATTTTGCTGTGCAAGAAAAAACCCTAGCTTTGAGGTTACCCGAATCCAATCTGAATTTGAATTTCGGAGCTGGAATTGATGAATCGGATTCGAAAGCTAGGGTTTTGGAGAAGAGTGATGATGTTGTGAAATTACCGAATTACATGGATGAAGAAGAAGCTAATATTGATATTGTAGTTGAAGAAGAAACGGATGATAAAGATCAAAATTTTGAGATTCCTGGGTTGTCGATTTCAGGGAATGTTGGAGATGGTAACATTGAGGATGATTGGGATAGTGATAGTGAGGACGATTTGCAGATTGTATTGAATGACAACAATCATGGACCAATGGGTATGGAGAGAATAATGGGTGTTGGTGAAGAAAACGATGAGGACGATGAAGACGGAGAGCCATTGGTTATCGTTGCAGATAACGATGGCCCGAGCCATCCACCAATGATGGAGGAGCAAGAATGGGGTGATGAAGGGGGTGCTACTGCTAATGGAGAGAGAAAAGAGATGCCCGACGCCTTAAAAGTGAATGGAGCACCTGGAGTAGCAGGAAAAGTTGGGTACACCAATCACGCATACCATCATCCGTATCATTCCCAGTATAAGGTCAGTGATGTTGTACATCTGGGGGTTTGTGTTCTCCCCATATTGTTTGATCAGAAAATGCAATGTAAGATGACTTGTAATTTCGTTATAGTATTGTGGTCATTAGTGATGTTAAGGCCGATGGCGTTGATTGTATGCACAAGCTGTATAAAGAATTGTACTGATGATAATATTATTAATGAAATTTATTTCATAATTTTGTTGGAAATAATTCCTGTTTGGTCAATTCTATAGCATGGTCATGCTTTAATTTATAGGTAGATGATGCTTGAAATGTTCCAATTCAAGGCATCCGCAAAGGCTAACAGTACTCATCCGCAAATTGAAAAACTTACTAATGAAAATCTCCTCTATGGAAAAATGTGAGTGGATGTGTGATGAACTCTAACTAAACAAAATCCTAAGTGGTCGCATGTCGGTGCACATGTTTATCGCCACGCGATACATTGGATGCTGCTGTTCTAACAGTACTCTCTAAAAGCACTTCAAAGAGTGGGCAACTGACTGTTGTTAGCACCTTTTTTAAATAGATAAAAGCTATTTTTGAACTATTGCGTAACTGGCTGTTGTTAGCACCTTTTTGAATATATAAAAGCTATTTTTGAACTATTTATCACTGGCTGCAAGTTGTATCTGCTGCTGCTATGTTAGTAGGTCTTGAGAATGTAAATGGAAAATTTCAGAAAAACTTACGGATATTAGTTAGTTGGACCATTCCTGACTTTTGATCTCTTTTCGGTTTAGCTATGCTTTGTCTCTAATCAGCACCTTCATTTTCCAGACGGGCTGGACCTGTGCAAGTAGGTCATTAACCAATGAAGCCTATTCAAGTCAATCTGGTTGCTTAAACTGATAATGATATATACTGAAAGAAAGATGCGTTTTCTAATGCTGAGTGATGAAGTAAAACTTTCAACTAGTATTTGGTCAAATATAAAGGAAAGAAAGATAAATAAGAACTGGTAAAGCTGATAACTGTTTTATTTCGGTTGCATAAAGTTTATCACAAGTAAGCTACATATACTAAACCTATTTTCAGACATCTTAATAAAAGTGAAGATCTAGTTCATATATCTCACTTTACTTGTTGAATCTGTGAAAGCAATGTTTTACGTGCTTATCTGGTGAGATACTTAACACATTTGAACTGTTCTTTGGCCACATATTTACTCTTAGCTTGTTTACTTGATGAAATCCTTCAGAACTGCTAGCTTAAATGCCCGATTTTGTTGTCTGTTTCTTGTTAGATGATTGGAAGATGTACTATGTATTTTTTACTTTTACTGATTTTAAAAAAGATTTACTATATATTTCCTTTCTGGATTCTTTTTCTTTTTGCTGTTCTGTCCTGATAGTTGTTCCCTGTTACATTATTTCGACAGCTGATAATGAGTCTCTTCTCTCTTTTTTTTGTCTCATGTAGTATGTGAGACCTGGTGCAGCTCCTATGCCTGGAGTTCCTCCGTCGGGTCCCGGAGGATTACCTGGTCAAGTCCGCCCCCCTGTCAATGTAGGCCCTGTTGCTGGACGTGGTAGAGGTGATTGGCGACCACCAGGAATGAAAGGTGGCTATGGTATGCCCGGCTGGGGAGGCGGTGCGGCTGGGCGTGGCTTTGGGATTGGGCTGGAATTCACTCTTCCTTCGCACAAGTATGTTTCCCTGATTTATAACATACTTGAATTTGCTATTGTTTCTGTGTGGTGAGGTTTTGTATTCACTGTTATGAAGGAATCAAGTGTACCACCTTTTTTCTAGTTACACTACTTTGCTGGAATTTATTTTTAGTATACCTTGTGTGTTGATTCTGTAATTTAATTTGATTAATGTCATTATGTGCAAATCTTCCGTCCCAGTCATAAAGCATGAGAATACTTTAGTTCCTATGTCCAAAATTCTTTGGAATTTTAGAGTTATATAAACTATATTTACAGAATAATATGTTAACAAGATGCAGCCAATAATCAATAACTCTTCCCACCCCTTATATTATGTCGCTATCTGCAGCTGCTATAAGAAGTGTTTGCTTTCCGTAAAATTTCTCACATAACTTGTTGTTTTTGATCTCTATAAGGAAAGAACTTGTCCTCATGTTGTGAAACTCTGAGGGAAGAGGGTAGTTAATTAAGCTTGTGGTAGATCTATGAGGTTAAAATTCATGCTATTTATGTGGTATGTCCATGTAATTTCGGCTGTATAGAAAAGATGATGGTATGAATGTGTTGGAGTGTGGTGAAAGTATTATTGTGCACAATGTCAGATGACTACTTTTCATTTGTTATGTTTTTTTTTTTGGGGCAAATCATGTATTTACTGGAAAGGTCAAAGACACTCAAAATGCTTATTTAGCCTTGTACACTGGCAGGACTATATTTGAAGTTGACATTGACAGTTTTGAAGAGAAACCTTGGAGACTTCCAGGCATTGATGCAACAGATTTCTTTAACTTTGGTTTGAATGAGGATAGCTGGAAAGATTATTGCAAGCAGCTGGTTGGTTAACTATATTTCCTATCCTTGTATTAAGTTTCTTTGTGAATCCATGCATCAAAAATCCTTAAAATGATTCATAGTTTTAAACCTTGTTGGAAGTGTTTTGATTTCCAAGTTCTCCCTAAAATGTAAATTTTGCTTGCTAAGCTAGAACTGTAAAATTTCAAGTCAAATGTCTTACTTTACTTTCTAGTTTGTTTAAAAAAATGCCTCTTTCTATTTATGGTAACTCTCTAATTCCAACATTCTACACGGCTTGTTTAAGACCCTAAAATTTCAAAAGGCATGTTGGTACAGACAGACACATCTCAAAAGTCTCTTTTATTTTCTGACTCTGCGCCTAATCAAACTAAGTCGCTTGAATTGAATTGGGGGGAGTATGATTTTATTAGGATGCTTTACATAAAAAATGTACAACTGGGCTCTGCCCCATCCTCCTTTCTTTGTTCTGGTTGTCATGGGTGCTTTCCAGCCATGCCCCATAACCCGTTGGTTGGCCCCATGGCGCAGTGGCTAGCCTCTCAACGCTTGCGAGGCATTGTGCATGCATGAAGAGAGCTAGGGAGAAGGACTGTTTTGGAGTGCAACCATAAAATAGCAAAACAAATGCATTGTTTAGTATGTATGAATGCATTGGTTCTGCAGAATGGAAATCTTGAAATATGATAATCAATCTTTGCTCCAGGAACAACTTCGACTTGAGTCAACTATGCAAGGAAGAATTCGGGTATATGAAAGTGGGAGGACAGAGCAGGTAATGTAATGCTTATGCATATGAAGATACTATCTTCAGCAAGACGTGCGTGTCTAAGATACTTATCATACTTCAAAATTGTTCTTATTCTTATTTGGTATGCATTTTAGGAATATGATCCAGATCTTCCCCCAGAACTTGCAGCTGCAGCTGGTATTCAAGATATTCCATCCGAAAATTTGAATGGTAAAACTGATGGAACTTCAAATGACCTAGCAAGAGGATCAATGCGCATGAGACCACCACTAGTATGTATTTTGAACTCAAGCCTTACCTTTAGAAACTTTTCTGGTAGTTTGTGGGCCTAACGTTCCAACTTGGCTATTGGGTGAATTAACCATAATATGTAATGAATACCAAAGTTTCAGATATTAGTTGTCCTATTTACTCACTGATATGATATTCTACTAGCCCACTGGAAGACCGATACAGGTTGAAACCGGTTCTGGTGATCGCCTACCATCAATTGATACCCGACCACCACGACAGCGTGACTCAGATGCAATTATTGAAGTGAGTGATCTGACCCTGTCTTTCTCTAAATCCAAAAAGGAGGTGTCTATCAAAATAGAACAAAGAGGCAGAATTTCATGCTGAGATCTCTCTGCATTATTTTCCCCCTAATTTTTGTATTTTTCTAACAAAACTCTGGTGCTTCTCATTTTCTACATTTTGTTTTATTTATTTCTCTTGTTATTTTCTTGGATGAACAGATTGTGTGCCAGGATGATGACCAATACACAGAGAATGACAAGAATGAGGTGCAATTGGGCAATATTCCTTCAACAGAGGATTTTAGAGGTGATGCAAGAAGAGGACCTCTGCAGGAACATGTTCAAGAATCTGATGGTTTTCAGCATCCTTATAAGAGCCACAAGCAAGAACTCAATGCTAGGAGAACACAGTTTATGAACCCTGTAGGTGATCATTTAACCAAAGAAGATGGGATGGGTCCGTTCTCCTCGGAGGCTCCTGGTCAGTTTGTTTCTGATTCTGGAGGACAGACTTCTGCACATGACAACAAGAATTATGTTTCTCAACACGAGGAAAGGTACTGTATATGTTGCCTAAATAATGTTTTTACCTTTCAGAGTACGTGGAACTTACTCTTTTTTCCTGTTTTAAATGGTAACTTAGATAGAAGCAGCATAAGGTTTCACTTATTTTTTGGTGTTTGCAACATTCCACTGTCTACCATGAAAAGAATTAAAGTGTCAAACAAACCGTCAAACTATCCTCATCATTCAAATGCCATTAAGCATTAGATACTCCAAATGTAGCTGTGTCTACTGCCTATCATCTTGATGTTTTGGAGAATACTCACCCGTTTCAAGCCATTGGTGTCTTTGGTTCAATGTAAAGCTTACAAACATGGCTGTTGCACCAAGTTCGGTATTATAGTTGCGAAGGGTCGAGGGGGCCATTTTATCATAGTTGCAAAATTGAAATAAAAGATTTCTCAATTATAAAAAGGTACTAACTATAATATCCCAGCTTCAACACTAAAGTAAAAGTAAAAAATGCTATGGTTTGCTAAGCAAGTTGATGGAAATTTATAGGGAGAGGAAGAAAAATTCCATATGATTTTCCATTAATAGAGTGCTAAGAAAAGTTCTATTGTAGGTTCTTGAGAAGAAAAGAAATCAGATCACGTATATAGTGTCAAAAATACATGAGAATAGTGGGAGGAGATCCCGTGGAACATGTATTGGAGGTATGTTACATTAATTGACGTAACTAGCCAGGGAGTTACAAAAGATGGAGTTTTTTATTAGCACTCTTAAGGGTTTTTGGATAAGTGGCAACATAAAAGATTTTACTATAAGTAGAAATAAGGTGTATATATATGAAAGTAAATTATTTATATAATAATTAACATGTTTGACAAATTAATATTAGCGATGGGTCTTACTATGACTTCTTCAAAAAAATCTTTATCCACCTATATTTATAGAACTAGAATCCCTCTTTTTTCCGATCCAGTTCCTCTACCAATGCGAACCCTAGTTTAGATTCAAGCATGCTACACTTTCTGATTATTGGGAGAACCCAAGCACTTAGTTAGTTAGTTTAGCTTTCACAAAAGAATGATCGCGAGTGAGAAGACAAGGTTGTGATGCCTAAATGAGAAAGTCAATATCTATTGTGGGAGAACGACATGATATCTAAAAGTTAAAACACATTCAATCAGATTTGCTAAAATGAAGACGTGATAGGAGGGTGATGCAATAGGAAGATACATGAAAAAATGAGAGAAATTTCTATAGAACTACTATGAGCGCAACAATGGGAACGAGTAAATGTTGGCCTTTAAGGCTTAGCATTTCCACAAGATAAATGTACTAGAAGTGGCCCACAAGGCTTTGTTAAGTGGTAAAGGTAGAGGGACTTGTGACTTTGGTCACAGGTTCGAGCCTTGCGCCATGGGAACTAACCCTGGTATTTAAATGGAGAAGGGTAGATAGGCATGCTCACTATCCCGAGTTTTGAATGCTGCAGTTGTTCCTAAGATTTGTCCCTAGACAGATTTCTCGGTCATAAAAAAATGAATTGTAGTATCAGTGAGAATGTCAAAATGGATGAGTCGTCCTACGAGATTGGACACGATTATAATGATTACTTTGGATAGTGGATGCAAGTAGTACACACCGAGAATGAATTGAGAAAAGTTGTCTTATATGGATTGTCTGTATCGACGACATTGTGATGATTGATGAAGATAAAAGGGGACGAGGCAAACTTGAAATTATATAGAGATAAGTTGCTTCAAAAGATGCACAATCCCTTAGAAGTAATATGGACTTAGCTAAGAACATAACACAATGTCAACAAAGGAGATCCATGTAGGCAAATACCATATAGTCGGGATTAAAGCTTAATTCCACCACCGGCCCTTGCGCCATGGTAGATTTTCTACATCACACCCCTTGAGGTGCGACCCTTTCCCCGACCAGGTCAAGCGTTTGTTAGGAGTCCTTTTATTCTATTCCGGAACTTGTAGTGTATGAGAGTAAGAGTGTGTTTGGCAGTGCAATAACCTAGAGGTCAAATTTGATGCACATTATAAATCTTGTTGCATGTGTCGTGAGATATTTATTTTCAATGTTTCAGATTTTTAAAAATTATTTAGCTTGTTCTGAACCAATGGTTTCCCTAGACTATGATCGATCTATTTTTGGACAAACGACTTCGAGAATCTGGGAATCTCTGGTTCATATCACCATTCTTATGAAGCTCTTTGAAAAGCTTCCCATCTTATTTGGATGTCTTAAGGGAGTAAAGTTTAGTCACAGATTTATGCTAACTTCCCATTTACTCTTGCTATTTGTTAAAAAAGTGTTCGTCCGCTACTTCTTTTCTTGGAGTGCATTGCCTGGTGTTTTCCTAATGTTGTCTGTCTCTACATTTTTTATTCCAGGGGAAAAAAGGGAAGTCCACGCGACAGATCACCTGACAATACTCCCAGCAATAGCAGAGATAGACTCCAAGTTGATAATCAGAAGGAAGAATCATTTGAAAGTGTTGATCGTACACACAGTCCTGTCCCTCCTTCTCCCACCACTGATAGACCTGCTCAGGAGCAAGATACGGAAGATAGAGATGATATCCCTGATCAAATTGTTGGAGCAGACACAAACAGTGAAGTTGACAGAGAGGAAATGACTTTGGATGCAAGAACTGATAGTGAAGCCATGAATGATGAATTTTTACATTCTGCAAAAAAGCAAAAGTTAAGTTCACGACGTGAACAATCTTCTCCTCAAGAAACTGATGATGGAGAAGACTCCAAGGCTGGAAGAAGTAGCGAGAATAGCAAAGTCCAATCTGGAAGTAGTAGAGGTTATCGCAAGTTACGGGATGATATGGAGGAGGAAGTTGTTCAAGGTGGACGTTCTATGCGCATAGATAATGCCAAAAAAGCAGTTGCCAGAGACGAGGATAGAATCCGAAAGAAAGCCCGCAATGAGAAAGAAGCAGAAAAGTACCCTGTGGTAGTGAAAGGGAGGGAAGATTCTTATTCCCGTAAAGGCGTCGATGGTAGTTCAGCCCATTACATTGACCGACGAAGGGAACGCGAATATTCAGAGGGAGCATGGCAAAGAAGGGATGACGATCTACAGGGGAGGAGAACTAAAATGGAAGAACCACGAAAGAGGGAGCTTATTGATGAAATTGGATCCAGACACCGCGGCAAGGCGAGAGAATTTGAGGGAAGTGATAGAGAAGAACGCCATTTATATAGAAAACAGCCGGAGAGCGTTACTTTAAGGCCTGATTATGATAAGGATATGGGAGCAAGGCACAGAGACAGGGATGAGTTGAAGAGGTACGATACCTTGGATGATCGCCACAATAAAAGAAGGAAAGAAGAGACAAAATTAAGTAGGGAACACGTTGACAAGGAGGAAACCTTCCATTCCCATGGAGAAAATATGGTTCGGAGAAAAAGAGAGAGAGATGATACCTCAGATCACCGAAAGAGAGATGAGCCGATGAGACTAAGAGATGATGAGCAGCACTATATCAGGCATAAAGAAGATGGAGTGTTTCAGAGGGAGAGGAGTGATAGACAGCGAGAACGTGAGGAGTGGTATAGGCTTAAACAATCTCATGAAGAGACACTACCAAAAAGGGAGAGAGAAGAAATAAGGGGCGGTATGCGGGCTGGACGTGTTCCGGAAGAAAAAGCTTGGGCTGGTCAATCTAGAGGGAAAGATGAGTACAGAAACTCTGATCAGCATTCAAAGGATGTGAGGAATGCTGACCATATAAGAAGGAGGGATCGTGTTGAAAATGAAAGTCCTTCGAGGCTGAGGACACGTGAGGATGAAAGAAGAGCAAGGCATGATAGGGTGAGCTCACGTGAAGATCGTGTTCCCAATGCTTCTGATAACTCCAGGGTTAATGAGAAAAGACACAAAGATTATTTAAAGAAGGGTAAAGAATTTGAAGGTGATCACAACTCCCAGATGGCTTTGAACATGAACGAAGACGAACTGATTGGACAGAGACATGAGTTGGTAATTACCTACTTCATGTATTTTATACCAAGAGTCTTCAAGTTTTTGTTGTCACGTTGCAATAATGATAATGATTTACGACTCTGTGTCCGTGAAGATAGGGATAGCAAATTTTACTCATAGTATAACACATGCACAGCTAGTGCGGTGGAAGACCTTTTCTGAAGCAGACTTTCCTGAAATCAAAATAAAATGCTTTCTGAAATAAAGACAGTCAAAAGGGAGGTTGTAACAAATAAATAATACATGATAAGTAACACCTCAATCCAAACTAGCTAGGTGGCGATATTTTGCCCAAGGGTGTGGCAGTCAATGAAATAGATTGAGAACCATGAAGTCTCAGGTTTAAATCCTAGAAGAGATAAAAACACTAGGTGATTCACGTTAGTTGGATAGATATTAAGTGGAGACCAAAAGATTCACGTTAATTGGATTCTCCTTTTTTTCTTTGTTTTTCTGAATCGGGGGGTGAGGTGGGGGTGGGGTATGGCGATAATGGTGGTGGCTGGACCAACTTTCACATCAACAAAGATACTTAGGCAGATAGACAGAGATCTCTGACGCCTCTGCTATGACTTGAACCTTGGTTCTCAAGGTGTTTACTTCAACTCTTATTGTTAGGCAACCCCTTGGAGGCTCTTACAAGTTGGTTTCTTCTAATGTTCATGATAAGTTGTTGAAGGTAAAGACAAAAAGAGACTGCACGGTGAACTATTTACTGGAAATTCTAGTAATTACAAGAGGTCTGGTACTCGATTACACATGGTTAGGTACTTGGACTCTTTCAGCATTAGGCGACTTAAGAAACTTTTGATATTTCTATTAACTACTTGTTTTGAGTTTAGTTTTTCTTTAAAGTTATATACAACTGTGTTCAGCGTTACCTAGTACTTATATGGCTGTATGGATGGAAAGTAGCTAATCTACACACGAATAGTCGAGGTACGAGTAAGCTGGCATGGACACCACATTATTTAAAAAAGTTATATATATTGGTGGCATCTGGTTAGCTTACGTGTTAAAAATATTAGGAGAACAAATGGCTGAATGTAAGGGAAAATAAGTGGTGACCGGTACTAATGGGGCTTGAAGGCAAGGTTACGTAGAAATTTCAATTTCCTTGTTGAATTTTTTTCAACTATCTAAACAAAATTAAATTATCCTGTTGATGTGATAGGGAGGTCTTTACATACTACTTGACAGAACATCTCATCATTTATATAGACAAGAATATTAGAGCTTAATAGTTTTTTTAGAAAATATTTCATTAATTTATACGGAGGGAATTGTCAATTTTTTCAGACACACCTGCGCATAGCGGGAGCGTTAGTGCACCGGGCTGCCCTTTACACTCTTTTGTTCCTTTACTCCTAGGTCTTTTTTGGACAGAACTCACTTTCTGATGCACTCAATTATGGTAAGGGTTATTTTGAGGTGAGAAATAATTATGAGGACCATTTTGAAACTTAGTCGTAAACCCTTGAAGCTCGTTGTGAGCCCAAATTCAAACTTAATTTCAAAATTGACTTGGATTCTTTGATTTTTGTAAGCTAGTACTCTCCAACATACTTGGTCATTACAGAATTTTCTATTGACTAGATTGTAGGTACTTAATCATGAGCTAATGCTGTGGGACAATTAAAAACTAATTTCTGGATGCAAAAGGTGCATTTGGACTCCAAACAGATAGTTAACATCACGATGGGTTGACTGGAATTATTGTTCTGAAAAACTAAGTTTAGATCGTTTTGGAATTCTATGCTTTCAAAACACAACTACCAAACACTAAGTTGGCACAAGAAACTTAAGAAGCACACATGATTTAATTTGCATAAATATCCAGGCACAATCATATGTGATCCACATTACCCTGACTTTAGTTTAGATCCATGGAGTTTAGTGAAACAATGATGTCTGAAAAGAGGAATCTGGATCTATCAAAGATTCAAAGTATGGTTGGTGTGGGGGTGTAGAAGGCTATTCTTCAATTTTCTAATTTAACCTCCTATAAGTTGCATGTTCCTTTCCTGGCTTATCGTGAGGTTTTCCTTACCTTCAGGTCTCGAAGGGAAAATTGGTGCAAGGAACAAATGAGAACAAGATCCACAGGAATCGCCAATCCTCCAAGAAACATCAGGAAGCAGGTTCATCAGATGATGAGCAGGAGGATTCCAGGAGGGGACGCTCCAAGTTGGAACGATGGACAAGCCACAAGGAAAGAGACTTTGGTATCGATGCTAAATCATCTTCCTTGAACATGAAAGACAACGATGTACACAAGGGCACCGGTACTTCATTAGCTAACAAAAATCAAGATGAAGCTTTAAAAATGGTCGAAGACAATCAACAACCTGCTGCTAACAATAAAAATGGAGGTGTCCCTGAGATTAATAACATAGAATCAAAGCCTGTGGAGGATAAACACTTGGAGACAGTTGAGAAGTTGAAGAAGCGGAGTGAGCGCTTCAAGCTTCCAATGCCTAGTGAGAAAGAAGCTCCAGTAAGTAAAAAGGTGGAAGGTGATCCATTATCCTCGGTCCAAAGTGAAATCCCTCCAGATTCAGAGGTGAAGCCTGAGCGTCCAGCACGGAGGAGGAGATGGACAAGCAATTAAATGAGAATTCAAGGAACATCTTTGTTTGATGCCTTATTTCCTCCTCGTGGAGTATATGTCTCCTCGGCTAATGTGTTTCCAATATGCACAACTTGAGGAGCACGCCTGTACTGCTGTTGTCTATTCAGTATGTGAGGTTCGTTTAGACCTCCCATAGTAGATTTGGGAATATGTAACCATGTTGAGATTATTCTATTTGGTTTTCTTAATTCTGTAATACATGTATATACCAGTAAGCATAACATCATAGTGGCCCATTGTTGGGGTGCCAGAATTACATTTTTGGGTATTAAATGACATTGAATTATAGTGTATGAGTAGTAGTAAACACTGTATTCCAGAACCATAGTTAGTGACTATGGCTGATAACTATGCCCTCCATGGTCATTCTTCGTTGAAGACCACTCTCTGCAAGGAGTCTTCTCTGTTTGCTGTCACTTTTTTGGACTACAAATGATGAGACTTCAGGAACTGAAACTCGGGGTCAACAAGATGAAGGAGAAGCAAATTTCAGGAGAATCTGGAACTAGGAAACAGGGAACTGAAATTGCCCTTGCCCGTGTAGTATGTATCGTGGTAAACTGCTTTGTCTCTTGGAAAATTTATTTGTTCCGTGGAGCACAAAGTCAGAACGCGTTTTTTGTATGTTGTGTTAGAGAAAAGTATGTCTTGAGTTGCAGAAATTTATAACAGACGAGAAGAAAATCTCTTGACCACGCAGATGTCCTATCTTGTTTTGTAGTTTTTCAGTTCTTTTTAAACATGAGGCTTATCGATCTGCTTACCAAGCAAATGCAGAAATGTTCCTATGTATAGAGTTCTGAGTATTCATGGAGATGCAAGTATTGGTATGCAGAGAGTGAACTTCAAAAGAAGTTAGATTTAGCTGATGATTTTAGGCAAATGAAATAAGATTGAATACTCTTTTCAAAAGAAATAAGCTGAACAAAGCAGAATTGGTCAAATTGACTCTCGAGAAGTGAAACAGGACAACTATTATGAGATAAAGGGAGTGGTATTATAGCCAGTTTGATGCTTGTAGTTCACTACAACAAAAACATGCTCAGTATTGTCCGCACCGCATACTTTAGGTAGAGAGATTATTTCTGATAGATCCTCGATACAAAGGAGCAGGATTAAATAGAGACAATGATAGCAAAATAGTATGAATATAAAGCAAATGAAGCAACAATAATAGTAAGAAATGAACAATTACGATATTGCACGAATACTAAATCCTATTACTCAATAAGGAGAAGATGAATAGAGGAGACTAGTCCCTTGTCTTTCCTATGTAAAAGTATCATAACATTTGGCTATCTACAACACTTCGATATGAGTCATGTTCTGTCTAATCACTTTCCCCAGTTCTTTTTTGACCTATCTCTGTTATAGTCAACCTGTCACACTTCCTTTTCACATGCCCAAACCATCTCAATCTCGCTTTCCTTATCTTATTCAACACCGAGTGTATGAGTAGTAAACATGCATTTTTTATTCCTTTTGCATATAAAAACTAATATTTTTTTTGAAATATAATCATTCCGTCGTTTAATTATCAATATGTTATGTTGAACTTGCATTATTAACATTACACAATCTTTAAGAGGAAAGCACTCCCTAACATGATTTTTTTCATACCCAAGGCTCGAACACAAAATCATTGATTAAAGGTGGAAACTTTAATCCATCTCATCACGACCCTTGTTAATTAAGGTCAGATGTACTTAGAGACGAATCCAAATTTTAAGTGAACTCGGTTACATATGCTGATTGTTCATCTACTTCAAACGCTCAAAAAGCCACTATATAAATTCAGTTTGATTAATAATATATATGAATAGAAAGACTTCATTCGATCATTTCTTCTTTACTTGTTCACTATGATTTAAGAATTAGTCGCACCAGAGAGTAAGTAAGAGATTCAGAATGCAATATGGTTTCAAAGGATGAACCAAATATGAACAGTTTCAATAAGATTTCATTCTTGAACAAAAATTTAATTTTTGATTCATCTAATCTACTCTATAACGAAATAGGAGAGTATAAGTTCCATTTTTACCCCGAACCAAAAAGACTATTTGCTACTCAATTCTCAACAAATACATCTTATATATTTAATATAAATACAGAATATACGCGAAAGTTATTGAATTTCCAAATACCCCCTCATCTCATGCTTTAAATTCACCCCTCGGATGTATTGAGTTTGAGTACATGTCATAAGGATCAATATCAAAATTTATGAATAATCGAAGGACAAAAGTGTTATTCTCCCATTTTTTTTACAAGGATAAGCTTGAGCTTAAAATGACTAAATTACCCTTGAAGACACTATCAATTTTAGCAAATACTTAGGGAATGTAAGGACATAAAAGTAAAATGAGTACACTATAGGGTACTATAAAATCAACCTCTTCCAGCTAGATTCATTTTATTATGAACTCTAGACGGAAAAAAATAAAGAGGCAAACAGAGAGGTATTGGGGAGTCTTTAATGGTGGTTGCCCTCTCTCCGTTCGCCGGTGATTTTCCTTTTTCCGGCGAAAAAAAAAGTAAAAAATAAACCACCATTTTATCTTAAAATGACTAAATTACCCTTGAAGACACTATCAATTTTAGCAAATACTTAGGGAATGTAAGGACATAAAAGTAAAATGAGTACACTATAGGGTACTATAAAATCAACCTCTTCCAGCTAGATTCATTTTATTATGAACTCTAGACGGAAAAAAATAAAGAGGCAAACAGAGAGGTATTGGGGAGTCTTTAATGGTGGTTGCCCTCTCTCCGTTCGCCGGTGATTTTCCTTTTTCCGGCGAAAAAAAAAGTAAAAAATAAACCACCATTTTATCTTAAGGGGTCGTTTGGTTATGCTGTTGCATTGAAAATTTTCGATGAAAGTCGGAAGTTTTCTGCAGTATCTATACATATATATATATATATACACACACATATGGAAATGAAGGGTTTAGGGTTTAAGATCTGACCCTTTGGCTTCTTCTTCTTCTTCTTTTTCTTTTTCCTCATCATCTTTTTGTTGTTGTTGTTGTTGTTGCTGTTATGGATGAGGCTGTGATGATTCAGGTTGTCTAGAGTTCATGGGAGCAAAGGGGAGCTGGGTCCGTATCTTGGCGGGGCGACCCGGAGGTCTGCAGCCATGGCGGATGCATTGTCACCTTTGCTCTGATTATACTGATCTGAGCCTTAAAATTGGATATATGCACATGGGAAGAAGGGTTTAGGGTTTAAGATTTGACCCTTTTGCTGCTTCTTCCTCATCATCATCATCTATTAATCTTTGTGTTCACCGTCGATTTGGGACAGTTAGATTTGTTTGTTATTATTGTTGTTGTTGTTGTTATGGATGAATGCTGTGATGATTAAGGTTGTCTAGAGTTCATGGGGGCAAATGGGAGCTGGGTCCGTATCTTGGTGGGGCGACCCGGAAGGTCTATTTTTAGTGCAGCTGAGGTCTGCAGCCATGGCGGATACATTGTCTCCTTTGCTCTGATTATACTGATCTGAGCCTTAAAATCGAAAGTTTCGGCAGGAAGACGGGTTTAAGATTTGACCCTTTTGCTTCTTCTTCTTCGTTTTCCTGTTCATCATCATCATCTATGAATCCTTGAAAAGGGTTTTTGTCGTGGTTGAAATTGTTGCTATTATTATTACTATTGTTGTTGTTGTTGTTCTTATGGATGATATGATTAAGGTGTTTAGAGTTCATGGGGGCAAAGGGGAGCAGGGTCCGTATCTTGGCGGGGCGACCCGGAGGCCTATTTTGTAGTGCAGCTGAGGTCTGTAGCCATGGCGGATGCATTGTCTCCTTTGTTCTGATTATACTGATCTGAGCCTTTATAATCGGAAGTTTCTACTGGAAAAAGGGTTTAGGGTTTAAGGTTTGACCCATTTGCTTCTGCTGCTGCTTTTTCCTCTTCATTATCATCATCTATGAATCCTTGAAAAGGGTTTTTGTCGTGGTTGAAATTGTTGCTATTATTATAGTTGTTGTTGTTGCTGTTAGTGATGAGAGGCTGTGATGATTGAGGTGTCTAGAGTTCATGGGGCAAGGGAGCTGGGTCCATATCTTGGCGGGGCGACCCGTATGGCCTACTTTGTAGTGCAACTGAGGTCTGCAGCCATGGCGGATGTGTTGTCTCCTTTGTACTGAATATACTGATCTGAGCCTTAAAATCAGAAGCTTCTGCAGGAAGAAGGGTTTAGGGTTTAAGATTTGACCCTTTTGCTGCTTCTTTTTCCTCCTCCTCCTCATCATATATTAATCTCTGAGAAGGGTATTGGCCGTGGTTGAAATTGTTGCTATTATTATTATTGTTGTTGTTATTTTGAGCTGGGGTTTCTATCAGAAACAGCCTCTAGTGAGGTTGTGGTATGGACTGCGTACACTCTACCCTCCCCGACCCCACTTTGTGGAATATACTGCTGGGTATGTTGTTGTTGTTGTTGCTATTATGGATGTGAGGCTGTGATGATTGAGGTGTCTAGAGTTCATGGGGCAAAGGGGAGCTGGATCCGTATCTTGGCGGGGCGACCCGGAAGGTACTATTTGTAGTGCAGCTGAGGTCTCTGCAGCCATGGCGGATGCATTGTCTCCTTTGCTCTGATTATACTGATCTGAGCTTTAAAATTGGAAGTTTCTTCAGTATACATATGCACATGGGAAGAAGGGTTTAGGGTTCACTTGTGGGATTTCACTGGGTATGTTGTTGTTGATGTTGAAGAAGGGTTCAGGGTTTAAGATTTGACCCTTTTGCTGCTTCTTTTTCCTCCTACTCATCATCTATTAGGGGTTGTTTGGTGTGAGGTATAAGGTATAATAGTCCCGGGATAAAATACAGGATTATTTGGTTAGTTCCGGGATTATTTATCCCACCATTTATACCATGGTGATGGGATAAGTTATCCCATATACATGGTGGGATAGCTAATCCGGGATTAATTATCCCGGATAACTTGTTTCCAACCAAACGACCCCTTAATCTTTGTGTTTACCGTCGATTTGGGACAATTAGATTTGTTTGTGGGTCAAGAGCAAGCGTCACGAAATTATTACTATTATGTTGTTGTTGCTGCTGTTACAGTGAAAGGCTGTGATGATTAAAGTGTCTAGGGTTCATGGGGGCAAAGGGGAGCAGGCCCGTATCTTGGCAGGGCGACCCGGAAGGTCTATTTGTAGTGCAGCCGGATCTGCAGCCATGGCGGATGCATCGTCTCCTTTGCCCTAATTATACTGACCTGAGCCTTAAAATTGGAAGTTTCATCAGTATAGCACATGGGAAGAAAGCCTTAGGGTTTAAGATTTGACCCTTTTGCTGCTTCTTCTTCTTCATGATCATCATCATCATATATGGCCGGGCCGGGCTTTGAATCCTGGATAAGGTTTTTTTGCCGTGGTTGAAATTGTTATTATTATTATTATTGTTGTTGTTGTTGCTATGGATGAATGCTGTGATGATTAAGGTGTCTAGAGTTCATGGGGGCAAGGGAGCTGGGTCCGTATCTTGGTGGGGCGACCCGGAAGGCCTATTTGTAGTGCAACCGAGGTCTGCAGCCATGGCGGATACATTGTCTCCTCTAACCTGATTATACTGATCCGAGCCTTTAAATCGGAAGTTTCTCCGCTTGCTTCTTCATCGTCATCATCATCATCTTCATCTCCTCTACCCCCTCCACAATCTATGGCTGGAAATGAATCTTGAAAAGGTTTTTTTTGCCTTGGTTGATACTATTGTTGTTGCGGATGTGAGGCTGTGATGATTAAGGTATCTAGACTTCATGGGGTAAGGGAGGCGGGTCCGTAACTTGGCGGGGCGACCTGGATGGCCTATTTGTAGTGCAACCGAAGTCTGCAGCCATGGCGGATGTGTTGTCTCCTTTGCCTTTATTATATTGATCTGAGCCTTATAATCGGAAGTTTCTGAAGTATGTATACATACAAACATACCTCTCTCTCTCTCTCTATATATATATATATATATGGGAAGAAGGGTTTAGGGTTTAAGATTTTTGACCCTTTTGCTTCTTCTTCATCATCATATATGGCCGGTGTTGAATCCTTGAAAAGGGTTTTTGCCGTGGTTGATGTTGTTGTTATTATTATTATTGTTGATGTTGTTGCGTTTTACTGATGAGAGGCTGTGATGATTATGGTGTCTAGAGCTCATGGGGCAAGGGAGTCCGGTCCGTATCTTGGCGGGGCGACCCGGATGGCCTATTTGTAGTGCAACCGAGGTCTGCAGCCATGGCGGATGCGTTGTCTCCTTTGCTCTGATTATACTGATCTGAGCCTTAAAATCGGAAGTTTCTGCAGTATGTAATACATACACGCATTCATCATTCATCTCTCTATATATACAGGAAGAAGGGTTTAGGGTTTTAGATATGACCCTTATGCTTCTTCGTCTTCGTAATCGTCGTCGTCATCATCTTCATCTCCTCCACCCCCACCACAATTTATGGCAGATGATGAATCCTTAAAGGGTATTTGCTGTGGTTGATATTATTATTACTATTATTGTTATGGATGAGAGGCTGTGATGATTAAGGTGTTTAGAGTTCATGGGGACAAGGGAGCTGTGCCCGTATCTTGGGGGGAGACCCGGAATGCCTATTCGTGGTGCAACCGAGGTCTGCAGCCATGGCGGGTGCATTGTCTCCTTTCCTCTGATTATACTGATCTGAGCCTTAATGAAGGCCTATTTGCTTTGCTTTGCTTTTAGTTTGCTGACTCTTCTGTTTAGAGATTTCTATATACAGTGCTTTTTTCCCCCAGTCTTTAGATGATTAGATAATAAAAAGATTATTTTTAAAAAATTTAAAGGTCAATAGATTTGTTTGAAGTAAGGTATTCTTTTAAGTTAAAATTATTCACAATGTGTTGTGTTTCTTGCTGTTTTTCCTTCTGCTTTCTTAGTCACTATTACTTCCTCTGCTTCAATGTGTTTGTAAGAATGTAAGTTTCCTTTTCGGCAACTCTTTAATTCTAACTTTTCACATGACATGTTTATGTTTAAGATCACAAGATTAAATGACATTTTGGTACATTTTACATATTTAGTTTAAGACCACAAGATTTTAAGTCTTCTTTACTTTGTTAAAACTCTGTGCTAAGTAAAAGTCATAAAAACTAATTGAAACTGAGGAAGTATTTTCCTTTCACAAATCAGAATCTTTGTGAGCATCATTGTTGATACTTATCTGTAGGCTGTGATGATATAGGTTATTGAGTTAATCGGATTTTGGTCAACAAGAACCGTATCTTGGCAGGGCAAACCGAAATGTGTTGTAAGTGGAGTAACGAGTATTGATAAAGGTCCTAATTGAGTGGAATGGATGTCAGGGATTCATTCAACTTACCAACAAGATTATTGTTGTTGTTGTTGTTGTCGTAGTCGTTGTATGCTATTCTGGTTTGCAGCCATGGCGGTGTCCCTTTCCTTAACCCGATTTTCTGATAGATCTGAGCTTACTTATGTTCTCAACCAAGAATAGTCTGTCAGAGTGAATAACACTCGAGAATAAGAATGAGGCAGCATTGTGATGGGCAGTTTCTAACTATGGTTGCCTCCCATCTGAATGCCAATGATTTCTCAATGATTTGCTACTGTCATTGCAAGAACCATTCTTTTAAAACTGTGCTATTTTAGTCATAATTCTTTCCCTTTCAAAAATCACAGTTATAAGAGCTGTATTGTTGATGCTTATGCGTAGGATGTGATGATAAAGTCCTTGATTATTGTGTGTTTGGGTCAACTTAACTGGACCTGTATCTTGGTGGTGCATGTGGAACCATTTACCAGTAAGGTATTTTAAGCATAGATCTATAGGTATTAGATTGAAACAGGTCCAAATGGAGTGATACCGATATTGAATGAGTTGTATAGTTGATCCCTCGTGGTTAGTTATTGAGGTATGGTTGTTGTAAACTATCATGGTTTGCAGCCATGGCAGTGTTCGTGTCTAGGCTATCATGATAAGTTTCTTGACCGATGGATAGAACCAAGCTGTTCTTGGCTTACTAATGTAAATATATGGCCTTTAGGTAGATATATTATCTTGAAGTTGTTCCCCTCTAGCTAAAGTTCACTGATTCAGGTGTTTTCATCAGTACAAACCTCAGCTCAGTTGATTCTCTTATCAAAGGAAGTTCACAGTTTGCAATATTCATCCATTTGAAGTTCTTGAAGTCGAGCAATGAGCTAAAATGCTGAAAAAGAATGAAGCACGAGTTTGAATTGAGACTCTGTGCGCGCTATTGTTTTAAGGTAGTGACCAAGGTTTCCAAGAAGGATTACATTTATGTAGATATGCTTGATCGAGGTAAGCTTATGCTATCGGGAGAAAAGTGGCCAAGCTCAAAAAGGATTCTTACAATGTGAAGCACAGGTTTGCAAGCAACGGGAAGAACAACTGGAGTGATGCGAAGCTTTTCTTAGACAAATTTTTGTGTGCATGAAGCTCTGTAGAAGAACGTCGAGCTTCTACTTCACTGTAGATTTTAGAAAGTATTGCTCTACAGTATTATGTTTTCTAGACGTTCATGAGCAGATTACATTTTCCTTCTCTTTGTTTTGTTAATTTTGCCATTCTTTTATGTGTAAGACTTGTACCAATTAGCTGAATTGTTTACATACTTGTATGCTAGTCCAAACAGAAGAAATACACTTGAGATATATGGGATTCATTTTGTTTCTCCAGTACCTGATTTTTTATCAGCTTTTAGACGTTAGTATTAGTATAAGAATTTCTAAATACTTGATATGGATAATCACGATTCACGATTAAAGACAAAATTGCTCCTAACACTTTGTTTGGATGATTGTTACGTATTGTTTTATAATGTATAGTATTGTATTGTATCGTACCATATTGTTTTAATGAATACAACATTTAGATAAGATTGTATCATTTTTCATCATTATATAATCTCACACATCAACAATTTGAAGGATAAACATATAAGAAAAGTAGGGTAAATAATAAAATAAAATTATTAAATAATAAGTAAAGATAAAATGAAAAAAATAAATACAAGGTAACAATGTGATTATACCAAATTGATAGTTACATAAAATGGGACTTTTCGTTGTTGCCTAACGATGGATTTTAACTATACTAACAACACAATACAATATAATAGGTAACAACCATTCAAACACACTCTAATACACCAAATCAAACAATCAACCTTGAGGCATGGAATCGTCATTCTCCTAAGCTCTTTTCGTTGAGATAAGATAAAAGATGAGGCTTGCAAGTTCATTGCTTGAAGTATTTTCCTCTTAGTTTAAGCTCTTGGATGATATAATCCATCTAATCAAAAGGACGGAAGGATAGACAGTCTAGGTGTATAAGGATGAAGTAAAGATTGAAGTAAGCATGGCTTGAACGCCTCTGAAATTATGAAATCCTCTTTTAGGCATGTTCTCACTACTATACTAGTGAAAGGAGTTTGTCGACTTTTGTTTTGCTAGTGGATTAATGAATTAGAAATAATCACAACATAACTAATTTCAACATAATTAATCTTAGTATTACTAATAATTCAATACTATTCTTATACAGATTTAGAATAGAATGACGAAATTGCCCTTATATCATGTCTTCGTCCAATCTAGATAGGTTCTTCAACATTTGCAAGGACATAAACGTAAAAAAAGAAAGATACAAAAGGTACTATAAATCAACCCAAGTTCATGGAATTCTTTAAAAAATGGTCTAATCACATATATTACGAACATTTTTGAATTGACTTATTTTAAGTATTTTGAAGCTAAATTAGCTTTTAACGGGTTGTTTGGCTTGAGGTATAAGGTATAATAGTCTCGGATAAAATACAAGATTATTTTATCTTGTATTTGGTGGTAAGTAAGTGATCTCATATATATAGTGGGATAACTAATCTCAGGATAGCTAATTCCAAAATTAATTATCCCGGAATAACTTATTTACAACCAAACGACCCCTAAATATACTACTACTAGTCTACTACTTCATCATTGAGGCTGTGGCATGGAGCTTGCCCGTATCTTGGCGGGTCGACCCGGTATGGCATCTGCAACCGAGGTATGCAGCCATGGCTGTTGCTTTGTCTCCTTTTGCCTGATTTTATCTTTGGGTTGTTTGGTGTGAAGTATAAGTTTATAATCATTCGGGATAAAATATAGGATTATTTTATTGGTTGAAAGTATTAGTTGATGAGATAAGTTATCCCGTATACATGATGGATAAGTAATCCGAAATTAATTTATGGTGAGATAATTTGTTCCCAACCAAACGACCCGTTACAGATCTGAGCCTCAAGAGAAAGACCCTTCAGAAAACTGCTTCTGCTTCTTCACTTGTTGATGTTGCGATGATGGCAAATGAAGTTGTCTAGAGTTTGATCGGGCATTTGGAGCTTGCCCGTATCTTGGCGGGGCGACCCGGTAAGGCATTTCCATTGTTTTGCAACCGAGGTTTGCAGCCATGGCGGTTGCTTTGTTTTCCATTTGCTTGATTTTATCTTACAGATCTGAGCCTCAAGAAAAGCCCCATTTCCTTTTTGCAAGTAATTATTGCTGAACCCCTTTTTGTTAGGTTAGCTCAGAATGAGGCAGCAAAGAGAGAGTAATGGGATTTCCATCAAGGGTGGTTGCCCTTCTCTCTATGCTTTGCCTATGATTCTTCCATTTTTTGACAAACCAACAGCCCTTAGCAAAGAGAAAGAGACAAAGATGTTGTCATCTTGAGCTGAGGTCTATTGGAAACAACCTCTCTAGCTCCTACAAAGGACCGGGTTGGTTGTCCCTTAAACTGTGCATATATTGCCCCTTAAACTGCTTCTGCTTCTTCACTTGCTGACCTCTTCCTCTTCACCATTGCTAGCTTTTAATTACCGGATGAGGCTGTGATGAGGTTGAATTATCAGATTCCACTTGTGGGATCTCACTGGCTATATTATTGTTGTTATTGCTATGATGAAGACAAATGTTGTCTAGAGCTGGGTCGGGCATTGGAGCTTGCCTGTATCTTGGCGGGGCGACCTGGTATAGCATCTCCATTGTTTTGCAACCGAGGTCTGCAGCCATGGCAGTTGCTTTGTTTCCTTTTGCCTGATCTATCACAGATCTGACCCTCAAGAAAAGACCCTTCAGAAAAAGATGCCCCATTTCCTTTTTGCTAGTAATTATTGGTGAACCCCTTTTTGTTAGATTACTTCAGAATGAGGCAGCAAAGAGAGTAATGGGATTTCTATCAAGGGTGGTTGCCCTTCTCTATGCTTTGCCTATGATTCACCATTTTTTTAACAAACCAACAGCCCTTAGCAAAGAGAAAGAGACAATTAAAGATGTTTGTTTACCGGAAAAATGGTACAGTTAAATTTGTATGAGGTCAAGGACACCTGTTATTAATTTAGCTTGTTAAATCTGATTATCTGCAGCCATGTTGGTTGCTTTGTCTCCTTTTGCCTGATTTTGTCACAGATCTGAGCCTCAAGAGAAAGAATTGGGAGAGAAGACCCTTCAAGTCTTGCGAATTCTCGTTTGTTAGGTTAGCCCAGAAATGGCGAGAATGAGGCAGCAGAGAGAGTATGGGATTTCTCTCAAGGGTGGTTGCCCTTCTCTCTGCTTTGCCTACGATTCTCCATTTTTTTAACAAATCCAACGGCCCTTAAAAAAGAAAGAAATAGAGAGAGTACATTTGAGTTTGAGTTTCTTTGCATTTTTGCACCCTGATGTATGCTCAAAATGCATACACACAACTGTACTACAACAACTACGCGACCTTCAGATCTTCAGTCTGTGTCTCCGTAATGGCCATGAAAATTATTAAAGAGGCAGTGATGATGATTTTTTCTCTATTTCTAGGCTAACTAATTCGGGCATGGAGATTACCCGACCCACATCTTGGCGTGGCAACCCGGTATGGCCTGTGATTGAGACTCATTTTTGACACATTCAATCGTGTGTTGCAGCCATGGTGTGGTTGGCTTCTCTTTTGCCTTATCATAGCACAAATCTGAGCCTCAATTTGCTAAAGAAAATAGGGAAAAGGGTCAAATTTACCCCTTTACTATGCATAAGGGGCAATATCTTTTCCATGATTAACGTGGGAGATATCGAATCAACGCCCTTTTGATCTGCAGTTATAATGCTTTTCACTCGTAATGTATCGCCATTTTTTGACAAGTAACAGCTCAAGAATGAGGCATTTGAATGAAGTGTTGGACTTTTGAGGGGTGGTTACCTCCCTTCTCTGGTAAGCCCCTGATATTTTTTTAAGTTTTGCATTTATGCTAGCTACCATGTTCGTATTTTTCTGGTGGTTGTTGTAGGTAGTGATGTTGTCATCGGATCTCTGTTTGCTTGAGCTATAACACAGATCTGAGCCTCAAATTCTGGGAAATTAGAAAATTTTGCACAAATGGGATAACTTTGAGGCTGCTGTTTAAATTGTCAGTGTTGATATGATTGATGGATTGAAAGAGGGAAGATGATTTTATCAATCTTTCATTCCCTTCTGAGCTAATTAATCAGGCATTTTGAGATTATCCGACACGTATCTTGGCAGGGCATGCTGCTAGATTTTCTGGTGGCTTTGCAGCCATGGCGATGTCGGATCTCTTTTTGCATCTGTCAAGTTGAAGTGTCCTTAACTGCTGGAATAGCTCAGTTGGTTAGAGCGTGTGGCTGTTAACCACAAGGTTGGAGGTTCAAGCCTTCCTGCTACAGCTATTTACCCTTTCCCAGACCCCGCTTTTGGGACTACATTGGGTTTGTTAGTTGTTGTAGTTGAATTGTCCAAGTGATCACTGTCTAACTGGCAATTCGTGGCAAGTTTGAGGGGCTATCTATGTATTTGGCCTATCTAAAGTAACAATACAATGGGTAACAACCATCCAAAGAAGCTGTTATTGATTCGTTTGGTTAGAGACAAGTTATGCCAGTATGATTGACGGCTTGAAAGAGGCAATGATGATTGTAGCAACCTTTCATTCCCTTATGAGTTTATTAATCGGACATTTGAGATTATCCGGCTCGTATCTTGGCGGGGCATAACCCCAGATTTTCTGGTAGTTTTTGCAGCCATGGCGTCGTTGGATCTCTTTTTGCCCGGTATGTAACGCAGATCTGAGCCTCAATTTCTGGGAACTCTTATTAGTATAAATCTGAGGTTGCGGTGAGAACAGAGAGCTGTGGGGAATTTTATGGGTGGTTTTGCCCCTCTCTGTCATTCTCCGCTGCCAATGATCTCTCAAATGAAAGTTTTCCAATTGCAAAACCACCCTTAGTTGATTGATTTATTACTCCCCCCGTTCCACCTTTTAGAGGCTAGTACATATATCACAGCCTGTTTGAATTGCCTTATTTTAGGTGCTTCTAAGCTAAAATAGCTTTTAAGCACACTGACTACTTCTGCTTCTTCACCTCCTTGTTTTCACCTCTTCCTCTTCATCAATGACTCTGTGTATCCGTCATGGCTATGCAAATTATTAAAGAGGCAGTGATGATGATTTTTTCTCTATTTCTGGGCTAACTAATTGGGGTATGGAGATTACCCGACCCGTATCTTGGCGTGGCAACCCGGTATGGCCTGTGATTGAGACACATATCTCACACATGCAATTGTGTGTTGCAGCCAGGGCGTGGTTGGCTTCTCTTTTGCCTTATCATAACACATATCTGAGCCTCAATTTGCCGCATCTATGTATTTGGCCTATCTGAAGTAACAATACAATACAATGGGTAACAACCATCCAAACAAGCTGTTATTGATTCGTTCTGCTTAGAGACAAGTTATGCTAGTATGATTGACGACATGAAAGAGGCCATGATGATTTTAGCAACCTTTCATTCCCTTATGAGCTTATTAGTCAGACATTTGAGATTATCCAGCTCATATCTTGGCGGGGTATAACCCCAAATTTTCTGGTGGTTTTTGCAGCCATGGCTTCGTTGGATCTCTTTTTGCCCGGTATGTAACACAGATCTGAGCTTCAATTTTCTGGGAACTCTTCTTAGTATAAATCTGAGGTTGCAGTGAAAACAGAGAGCTGTGGGGAGTTTTTTTGGTGGTTTTGCCCCTCTCTGTCATTCTCCACTGCCAATGATCTCTCAAATGAAAGTTTTCCAAATTCAAAACCACCCTTAGTTGATTGATTTATTATCTCCCGTTCCACTTTTTAGAGGCTAATACATATATCGCAACCTGTTTGGATTGGCTTATTTTAGGTGCTTCTAAGCTAAAATAGCTTTTAAGCACACTATGACTACTTTTGCTTCTTCACCTCCTTGTTTTCACCTCTTCCTCTTCATCAATGAGGCTGTGATGATGACAAATAAAGTTGTCTAGAGTTTGGTTGGGAACGGGAGCTTGGCGGGGAGACCCGTTAAGGCATCTCCTTTGTTTTGCAACTGAGATCTGCAGCCATGGCGGTTGCTTTGTTTTCTTTTGCCTGATTTTATCGCAGATCTGAGCCTCAAGAAAAGACGCTTCAGAAAAAGATGCCCCATTTCTTTTTGCAAGTAATTATTTGTGAACCCCTTTTTGTTAGATTAGTTCAGAATGAGACAGCAGAGAGAGTAATGGGTAAGGGTGGTTGCCCTTCTCTATGCTTTGCCTATCATTCTCCATTTTTTGACAAACCAGCAGCTCTTGACAACGAGAAAGAGACAAAGATGGAGTACACTACAGTTTCTGGGTTTTTTTCCAGTCATTTAGGTTTTGGACTCTGATTTTCTTGAGCCGAGGTCTATTGGAAACAACCTCTCTAGCTCCCACAAAGGACCAGGTAAGGTCAGTGTACATATATTGCCCCTTAAAACTGTTTCTACTACTTTCAGAAACAGCCTCTCTATCTCTACGAGGTAGGGGTAAGGTCTGCGTACACTCTACCCTTCCCAGACCCTTCTTGTGGGTATGCTGTTGTTGTAAACTGCTTCTGCTTCTGCTTCTGCTTCTTCACCATTGTTAGCTTTTAATTACAGGATGAGTCTGTGATGATGACAAATGAAGTTGTCTAGAGTTGGGTTAGGGCCGTTAGGCATTGGAGCTGCCCGTATCCTGGCGGGGCAACCCGGTAAGGCATCTGTTGTTTTGCAACCGAGGTCTGCAGCCATGGCGGTTGCTTTGTCTCCTTTTGCCTGATTTTATCTCACAGTCTGAACCTCAAGAGAGAATTTGGCAAGAAGACCCTTCAAGTCTTGTGAATTCCCTTTTGTTAGGTTAGCGCAGAAATGGCAAGAATGAGGCAGCAGATTGAGTATGGGATTTCTTTCAAGGGTGGTTGCCCTTCTCTCTGCTTTGCCTGTGATTCTCCATTTTTCTTTAACAAACCAACAGCCCTTAAAAAGGAAAGAGAGAGAGAGTACATTTGAGTTTCTGGTTTCTGATTTTCTTGAGCCGAGGTCTATTTAGAAACAACTTCTCTAGTCCTCACAAAGGCCCAGGTAAGGTCTGCGTACATATACTGCCCCTTAAACTGCTTCTGCTTCTGTCGGAAACAGCCTCTCTATCTCTACGAGTAAGGGGTAAGGTGTGAGTACACTCTACCCTCCCCAGGCCCCACTTTTTTGGGATTACACCGGGTATGTTGTTGTAAACTGCTTCTGTTTCTTCACCATTGCTAGCTTTTAATTACAGGATGAGGCTGTGATGATGACAAATGATGTTGTTCTAGAGTTGGGTCAGGTATTGGAGCTGTCTGTATCTTGGCGGGGCACCCCGGTAAGGCATCTCCGTTTTGCAACTGAGGTCTGCAGCCATGGCGGTTGTTTTGTCTCCTTTTGCCTGATTTTATCTCACAGATCTGAGCCTCAAGAGAAAGAATTGGGCGAGAAGACCATTCAAGTCTTGGGAATTCCCTTTTGTTAGGTATCTCAGAAATGGCAAGAATGAGGCAGCAGAGAGAGTATGGGATTTCTGTCAAGGGTGGTTGCCCTTCTCTCTGCTTTGCCTATGATTATCTTTCTTTTAACAAACCAACAGCCCTTAAAAGAGAAAGAGACAGAGAGAGTATATTTGAGTTTCTGGGTTTCTTTGCATTTTTGCACCCTTAGGGGGTCGTTTGGTAGAGTGTATACGAAATGGCAAGAATGAGGCAGCAGAGAGAATATGGGATTTCTTTTAAGGGTGGTTGCCCTTCTCTCTGATTTGCCTATGTTCTCCAATTTTCTTTGACAAACCAACAGCCCTTAAAAAGGAAAGAGACAGAGAGAGTAGAGTACATTTGAGTTTCTAGGTTTCTTTGCATTTTTGCACACTTAATGTATGCCCAAAAGGCAATACACACAACTATACTGCAACAACTACGCGACCTTCAGATCTTCAATCTGTGTCTCCTTCATGGCTATGAAAATTATTAAAGAGGCTGTGATGATGATTTTTTCTCTATTTATGGGCTAACTAATTCAGACATGGGGATTACCCGACCCGTATCTTGGCGTGACAATCCGGTATTGCCTGTGATTGAGACGCATATCTCACACATGCAATCATGTGTTGCAGCTATGGCTGGTTGGCTTCTCTTTTGCCTTATCATAACACAAATCTGAGCCTCAATTTGCCATACCTATGTTTCTGGCCTATCTAAAGTAACAATACAAAACAATGCAATGGGTAACAACCATCCAAACAAGTTCAATCGGTTTAGAGACAAGTTATGCCGGTACAATTGATGGCTTGAAAGAGGCAATGATAATTTTAGCAATCTTTCATTCCCTTCTGAGCTTATTAATCGGACATTTGAGATTATCCGGGTCGTATCTTGGCGGGACATAAACCCAGATTTTCTGGTGGTTTTTGCAGCCGTGGCGTCGTTGGATCTCTTTTTGCCCGGGATATAACACAGATCTGAGCCTCAATTTCTGGGAACTCGACTTAGTATAAGTCTGAGGTTGCAGTGAAAACAGAGAGCTGTGGGGAGTTTCTATGGGTGGTTTTGCCCCTCTCTGTCATTCAATGCTGCCAATGATCTCCCAAATGAAAGTCTTTCAATTTCAAAATCACCCTTAGTTGACTGATTTATTACTCCCTCCATTCCACTTTTTAGAGGCTAACACATATATTGCAGCAAACATTGCAGCCTGTTTGGATTGGCTTATTTTAGGTGCTCCTAAGCTCAAATAGCTTTTAAGCACACTATTACTACTTCTGCTACTTCACATCCTTGTTTTCACCTCTTCCTCTTCATCAATGTGGCTGTGATGATGACAAATGAAGTTGTCTAGAGTTGGGTTGGGCACCGGAGCTGCCCGTAGCTTGGCAGGGCGACCCGGTAACACATCTCCATTGTTTTGCAACCGAGGTCTGCAGTCATGGCAGTTGCTTTGTCTCCTTTGCCTCAAGAGAAAGAATTGGGCAAGAAGACCATTCAAGTCTTGCGAATTCTCGTTTGTTAGGTTAGCCCAGAAATGGCGAGAATGAGGCAGCAGAGAGAGAGAGAATATGGGATTTCTTTCAAGGGTGGTTGCCCTTCTCTTTGATTTGCCTAGGATTCTCCATTTCTTTTAACAAACCAACAGGCTTAAAAAAGGAGGAGACAAAGAGAGTATATTTGAGTTTCTGGGTTTCTTTGCATTTTTGCACCCTTAAATGTATGCTCAGAAGGCAATACACACAACTACGCGACCTTCAGATCTTCAGTCTTGTGTCTCCATCATGGCTATGAAAATTATTGAAGAGGCAGTGATGATAATTTTTTCTCTATTTCTGGGCTAACTAATTCGGGCATGGAGATTATCCGATCTGTATCTTGGCGTGGCAACCCGGTATGGGCTGTGATTGAGACGCATACTCACACATGCAATCGTGTGTTGCAGCCATAGCGTGGTGGCTTCTCTTTTGCCTTATCATAACACAAATCTGAGCCTCAATTTGCTAATAAAACTAGGTAAAACGGTCAAAGACAATATATTTTCCATGATTAATGTGGGAGATATTGAACCCATGCCCTTTTGATAAGCAGTCATTATGCTTTCACTCGTAATGTTTTACCATTTTTTTGATAACAGCTCAAGAATGAGGCATTTGAGTTGAAGCTCAGAAATTCTCTTAAATGCAGAATTGAGGTCTCTGCGTTATAAGCTCTCATATTAGCAAATTCCTTTTTTTAGGTTAGCCCAAAAATAGAGAGAATGAGGCTGCAGAGAGTATGGGATTTCTTTCAAGGGTGGTTGCCCCTGTCTGCTTTGCCTATGATTCTCCCCTTCTCAACAAACCTACAGCCCTTTAGAGAAAGAAAGAGCAACATTTTTTTTTTGATACAGAAAAGAAAGAGCAACATAGTACTTCAGTTTATGGTTTTCTGGATGACCATTTATGAAATTTCCCCAATATACAAGTATACCACAACAACTACGTGCCTTCAGATCGGCAGTCTGTCTTCTCTTGGTCCTTTGCACATTTCCCGTTTACTCTCACTGTTAGTGGAAACTGGAAAGTGTTCCATTATGAATTATGATGCATTCTACTACAGGAAGGGGCTATGATGATGCTTATATGTCTTCTAGGTCTGTGCTGATCATGGAGCATTGAGATGAACCGTCCCGTATCTTGGCGTGGCAACCCGGTATGGCCTGTAATTGAGAACTTCTCTCCCTCTCATGCAATCGGTGTTTCGCAGCCATGGCGAGACTGGCTTCTCTTTTGCCATATCATTACACGCATCTGAGCCTCAATAAGAACATAAGTAGGCGTTTGGACATTATTTCAGTTGAAGTTGTGAAATTCTCTTAAATACAGAGTTGCAGACTTGTGAGGTCTCTTCAGTTAAAAGCTCTCATCTAAGCGAATTTCCTTATTTTAGCAGAAATGGCGAGAATGAGGCAGCATAGAGTATGGGATTTCTTTCAAGGGTGGTTGCTCCTCTTTGCTTTGCCTATGATTCTCCACTTCTCAACAGACCGACAGCCCTTAAAAAGAAAAAGAGATATATATTCGGCTTCAGTTTCTTGGTTTCTTTGCATTTTGTTGTTGTAATACATACTCAAAACCCGAACACAATACCACTTCTGAGAAAGAGATATACCACTTCAGTTTCTTGGTTTCTTCAGTCTGTCTCCTTTCTGGCTTTGAAAACTCTTAAAGAGGCGGTGATGATAATTTTTTCTAAATCTGGGCTAACCGATTCGGGAATGGAGACGATCCGATCCGTATCTTGGCGTGGCAACCTGGTATGGCTGTGATTGAGATTCTTCTCTCACACACGCAACCGATGTTTTGCAGCCATGGCGTGGTTGGCTTCTCTTTTGCCTTATCATAACACATATCTGAGCCTCAATTTGCTAAAAACAAGTATTATCGTTTTGTTGCTTGTATATGGAATATATCGGACCCACACCCTTTTGCATACAAGTTATATTGCTTTTCCCTCGTAATGTATCGCCAATCTATTGTCCGCAACAGCTCAAGAATGAGGCATTAGAGTGAAATGTGGGATTTTTGTAATGGTGGTTGCCTTCTTCCTTCTTGGTTAGCATATGATGTGCTTTCCTTTTTTTTTGCTTACTTTTATTTCAGTTACCACGTTGGTAGTGCCTCGCAATTATGAATGTGCGCAATTGATAAATGTTTTATCTGTGTGAAAACCAAGCAAATGTACTCCAACTTTCTGCCTTAAATTCTTGCCAGCCCTGCTCTGCTGCTAACTTGCTTGTAAATATCTCTTTTGCTTCATTGGGTTTGGGTCTTCTTGACCCGTATCTTGGCGGGGCAAACCAGGATGGCTTAAGCAGAGTATATTGTTACATGCAATTCTTGTTTGCAGCCTTGACAGTGTCCCCTTCCTTTACCTTTTATGATAGATTTTAGCCGACTTGTGTACTCATGAGTGTCACTTCATAGAGTAGCTATCTGAAATAGATGGAAATAACTTATAGATGTGCCTGGAGAAAGAGAAGGAAAATGGTGAAAAAAGCGAAAACTACTTTCTGCTGTGATGACATTTCCCTGTGCCACTCAGACCA
This sequence comes from Jaltomata sinuosa, assembly GCA_003996215.1. Taxonomy (NCBI): domain Eukaryota; kingdom Viridiplantae; phylum Streptophyta; class Magnoliopsida; order Solanales; family Solanaceae; genus Jaltomata; species Jaltomata sinuosa. The sequence goes on along the minus strand of QJPP01000617.1, from coordinate 385,130 downwards.
ACTTCCAAATACTACTCTACATCTCTTCCTTTCTTCTCTGTGTTGTTTTTTGGGTGTTAAAGGATGGTACATACAAAGAGGCAGTGATGATGATGGACTAAACAATTTAGGTGTCGAGGCTACCTAACCTGTATCTTAGCAACGCAAATAACTGGATTGGCTGGTGATTTGAGTCCTCTTTCGCATGCACTGGTACTTTCGCGGCCATGGTGTGGTTCCTGATTTTTCTGCAGATGTGAGCCTCACCTTTTTTTGGCACCCGCAATTGTGTATCCAAAGCACACATATTGGACCAAATTTATTGCTTAATCTTCAGTATTCAAATAAAAGAATGAGGAAACATAGGGAAATATGAGGATTTTTCTTTAAATATGTTGTTCTTAGTTTCTGACTTTCCTCTTCCAAATGGTAATTAGCTTGAATGGTACTGTGTATAACTTTGTCTATGGCTATCTTCTATTTTCTTCTTCTTGTTGCCTTGGCTGGGAGATTGTTCCTTGGAAGCGGTTGTAGAAGATGTTCAAATCGCATTTGCTGTAATATGCGTAAAAGAAGCTGTGATGATACTTTTGGGCTAATCAATGAGCATGGAGACAATCAAATCTGTAATTTGGCTTTGGCAACTCAACGCAGCATGTGTTAGGTTTCTCTTACATGCAACCCATGCCTTGCACCTGCAGTTTTGTATCCAAAAGCACACATATTGCTTCAAATTTCTTGCTTAATCTTCAGTATTCAAATAAAAGAATGAGGGAACATAGGGATGTATGAGTATTTTTCTTTAAGTATGTTGTTCTTAGTTTCTAACTTTCCTCTTCCGTGCAGTAATTAGCTTGAAGTTGGAAGAATTATGGCTGAATGGTACTGTCGATAACTTTTTTTTTGTCTATGGCTTTGATGACCTTGTGCATATCTTCTATTTTTTTGGTCTTTGTTGCTGCCTTGGCTGGCAGATTGTTCTTTGGAAGCGGTTATAGAAGATTTTCAAATAGCATTTGCTGGAGTACACGTAAAAGAAGCTGTGATGATACTATCGGGCTAATCAATGAGCATGGAGACAATCAAATCTGTCTTGGCTTTGGCAACTCAACGCAGCATTGCATGTCGTAGGTTTCTCTTACATGCAACTCGTGCTTTGCAGCCATGGTGTGGTAAGACTTCTCTTTGCCTTGTTGTAACATAAGTTTGAGCCTCAATTTCCTTTGAAAAACACAAACCTTTTTCTTGGTTCAGTACAGGGATATGATCGAGCATTTGACCTTCAGGTTACAAAGTTAAAAGGAGGATTTTGCATTCCTAAAGTTTCACATTGCCTGTTCTTGAACGTGTTCCTGCGTGGCTGCGTTTTCAACAATCATCGATCATCGATCATAATCATGGGCATTGAAGCTCCACTCAATAACTTCAAGATTACGAGACTAAAAAGGGACATTCACAATTTGATTCGTGAGCAACTTCACGAGAACATTGTTTGAAGCTTCATTTCTTACTGCTGATATTACATGAAAAATATGTAAAATTGATCACATCTTTCTTTTGGCTATTTCACCTTCACTCAGAAATAGACATTGATTAATAACTAAACTTTACATAACTAATCCCAAACCAAATTAGAATTTACCGTACCGTAGTTGCTTATTGTATTGAATCAGATTTTCAAAGTTAGATATTTGATATTTACTTGTAATCATCAAATTATCGAATCGAAACGAATATCAAACACTCACGCCATAATGAATTGTTTACTATATATATATATATATATATATATAGGTAACATTATGAGTGGTTTGAATATTTTAAATTCATAATGTTAAGATTCTAGAGTGAAAATCTAACCTCTATACGTGATTTTTCTAAAATTTATGTCAATATTTTTTCCGTCAATATGTAACTAATGAATTACCGTACTAAGTTTGATTACTATATTGAAGTAAAATTTACGAATTGAAACTTTGAAAGTTGGATTTTTGACACCTATTTGCAATTACTAATTTATTGATTTATGAAATCAAATTTTAAAATTATCAAATCGAAATATGTAACCACAGTAAATGCTACCTCGAAAATTACCATATGCCTCAAAAGAATCACAAGAAAGTTAATGGGGGACATGGGCACATGCTGTACACTGTTTCTCTGAATATTCAGACAAAATGACTTTGAAATTTGATCCAAATTTAAAGGCGAAATCAAGATTTTCATTGAGGGAGATTAAAATTTGAAAAAATAAATACACGAATCATTCGAAGAGTGTTCAATATCTATTATATGTACATAAAAAATAATTTTATTCATATATAAAAAGTACGTATAATTTTTTACCAAAGGGGGTTCATCCCTGGTCAAAGGCTAACTTTGCCCTTGACAATCAAGATACTCCCTTCGTTTCATTTTATGTGACACCATTTAACTTGACACGTTATTTAAAAAAAGAAAAAAAAATTTTAAACTTATATAGCGTAAAATAAATCTTACATATTTATGTACTCATAAATCATTTTATTAAGGGTAAGAAAAAAAAACTGCCACATAACCCTCTCTAGATTCTTCCATACAACAGTGTAATCTGTGTATATAAGAAGAAAAAAACTCATTAAGGTAAAAAGTGGGAAACTATTTGGTGCAAAGAAAAGGTTAGCCTAGTAAGAAAAAGAGGCAAAACAGAGAGTTTTAGGGTTTTTTCTTTACAAGGGTGGTTGCCCCTCTCTGTTTAGCCTATGATTTTTCCACACAAAAATTTAAAAGCAACAACCCTTGGATTCATGTTTAATTAATTTCCATGGAAATTAATTGAATCATTGAAAAACATGGAAAACATACATACATACATACATACATACTACGTACGTACTATATTTCTCAACTTTCCACATACATGAACAACTACAATTATACCTCTCTTTTTTGATGATCAATATATAAACAATTTTGAGGCAGTGATGATGAAGTATTCGGATTCTGGGCTAACCGGGTCGGGCATGGAGATTATCCGACCCGTATCTTGGCTTGGCAATTTTTGCAGCCATGACGTGGTCGCCTCTCCTTCGTCTGATCTCTTTGCAAATCTGAGCCTCCTCTAATTACTACTTTCTTCCTACATTTTACCTGTCATATTACACTTTATTAATATTTTCTGATTTCAATTTGAACGCTCATGTCACGTCGAGGTACTACAGAAAAAAGAGAAAAATTCGATCCAATTTATCATAATCGATTAGTTAATATGTTGGTTAATCGTATTCTGAAACACGAAAAAAAATCATTGGCTTATCTTTCTATCGAGCCGTGAAAAAGATTCAACAGAAGACAGAAAGAAATTCACTATACCTTTTACGTTAAGGAATACGTGGAGTAACTTCTGATATAATAGTAAAAGCAACAAGAAGATTTTTAAAATTTGTGATATTAAATTAAAATTTTATCAAATGTAGTATTAAAATGTCATTTTTGAATATGCCATGGCAAAAGTTAGAATTTAAAAGTTTAAAAAGAGAAAGAAGCTTTTTTTTTTAAATGAATTAAAAAAAAATAAGTCAAATAAATTAAAATAAAAAGAGTATAAAATAGAATAAATAGACATATCTATTCTATATAGCAAATCTCATGTAATTTATCGTATAAATATTTAGTTATACACACTTGAAATTGAAATATGTGAATATTAGTTGAACCCACCAAAAAATATATTTATGACTTCGTTTGAATTGATTTATTTTAAAAAAAAATTTAATTAAAATAATTTTTAAACTATTTTATAATATTTGAGTAAAGTAAAAAAATACTTCTAAACGCTTATTTTAAGTTAAAATGACAAAAAAAAAAATTAATAGTAAAAAATTAAAAATTTCAACTTAAAATAAGCTTATCCTCGAGAAAATATATATCACTAGTCAAAAGCTACCTCGAAATTACAATTTGCTTCAAAACACTCATTAATGGAAAACAAGTTCCCATGTCCCACATGTTATTCACTGTTTCAGACATTTACTTGAAATTTGTTCCAAATGTACTCCTTCCAATTTACTTGTGGACTTAACATACTTTTAGAAAAATTATACTTTCTCCGTCTCATTCTACGTGATATTCTTTGATTTAGTATGGTATTTAAAAAAAATAAATAAATTTTATAATTTAAAATAATTTTTAAATATTTATGTGGTTATAAATTATTTTATTAAAAATAAATAAAAATTTTAAAGTTAAATTTTTTCTAATTATAATAAAATAATATTTTTTTGGGGACAAATTAAAAAGAATAATGAGACGACGAAGGAAGTAAATATACTAATAATTTTATTATACCACCTTTCGAATAAAATAAATATAATATTTTGAAAAAATATTAAAGAAATGATGATAATTAATAATAAGAGTAAATTAGGAATTAACAACAATAACAATAATAACAATAACATATTCAGTATATTGTCTGAGGAGGGTAGAATGTACGCAGATCATATTCTTACTCTAGGGTGAAGTAAAGAGGCTGTTTTCGATAAATCTTCAGCTCAAAACAGTCCAAGAAAGTCACCGACGTAGATGAAACAAAAGCTACAAACATAGCCTTACAACTACTAAAAAAGCAACAAAACACTGCACTCCTTCCTACAAAGAAGCCAACTAACCTACCACCCTAAATTAGGAAACAAGTGTTAAATTATTTTTTTACTTTATAAATTGAACAAGTAATATTAAAAAAAAAAAAATTGAAAGTGATTAAAGAATATTTGTTAAATATTTACTTTTAATAAAATGAACAAGTAAAGATAAATAAAAAAAAATACAATACAACAAAGGTATTTTTTCTCAAAAATTGCCACATAACCCCTCTAGATTCTTCCATACAACAGTGTCTCTGTATATATAAGAAAGAAAAAACTCAACAAGTAAAAAATGGAAAAATTATTTGGTGCAAAGAAAAGGTTAGCCCAGTAAGAAAAAGAGGCAAAACAGAGAGTTTTAGGGATTTTCTTTACAAGGGTGGTTACCCCTCTCTGTTTAGCCTATGATTTTTCCACAACAAAAAAAAAAACAACCCTTGGATTCATGTTAATTTCTTGGAAATTAATTGAATAATGGAAACTGGAAAACATACATATACTAGTACTACTACTATATTTCTCAACTTTCCAACTTTCTACATGAACAACAACTGCTGTTATATCTCTGGTTTTTTTCTGTCCATGCATGTTGGTTGATTACTTGATTATTTTTTTTCTCATTTTTTGAGGCTGTGATGATGATGAAGTATTCGGATTCTGGGCTAACCGGGTCGGGCATGGAGATTATCCGACCCGTATCTTGGCTTGGCAAAATTTTGCAGCCATGACGTGGTCGCCTCTCCTTCGTCTGATCTCTTTGCAGATCTGAGCCTCTAGTATTTCGTCTGTTTTAATTTATTTGATCTATTTTTTTGAAAAGAATATTTATTTTTTTTAGAATTTTAATTTTTGCATATAACATATTTTAAGATTACAAAATTAAAAAATATTTTGATATATTTGACATATATTTTATTTTTAATCAGAAGATTTAAAAGTTTTTTTTTTTACTTTTTGTTAAAAATTTTGTACTAAATCAAAATTGGTCAAACAAATTAAAATGGTGTTGAGTATACGATAAGTTGATTTTAATGTTTGATGTCTGTGAAAATTATCTTTTTGGAAAAATAATATTAATATTAAATTAATGAAATTCTTTTAAGGTAAGTGTTGGTTGAAGCAAAATAATGATGATGTTCAAGACTAAAATTCAAGAGCTTTACTAGTTAAAAGGAAATTATCGATTAACGATGAATAGGTGCTAAGTCATTTTCTTTTGATCAGATAATAACAAATTAAGATTCTCGGCTTAAATAGAGCAAATCTAAATACAAACAAGAAGAAAATAGTAAAAAAAAGATAGCAATTAATAAGAAAAGTGCAATTTCTACGAGAAAGAAACAAGAGCAGTATAAAGTAGTGTGATAATTGAAACATAATAAATAATAGAAGATAAAAGATATTAGAACCAAAAACTCTAATAATATGACAAGTACAATCAAATACTCTCATCGTCTCATATTATTTGCTCATTATATTATAAATAGTTATTTCAAATTAATTGATCAATTACTAATTCAAGATGAGATTAATTAGTTTTTTCCTATTTTGCCCCTACTATTAATTCTCTTTGAAAAACTACACAAATTTATAAGTTTCAACAAATTCCTTTTTCAAAGAGCTCATTAATGCACTCGATCAAAACAAATCTATCTATAATCATTTCAAGAAATATTACTGTACTCCTATAAGAATTGTTTAAGAAAGAAGTTGCAGATCCATAAACTAATCAAGAAAATTAAAGAAAATATTCATTTTCATATAGGATTCAAATAATTTGCATGTAAAATATTTTGCCTCCAAATAATTTTCACTTGAAATTTTCAAAAAAATTTAGTTTGAATTTTTTTTAGAAGAAATTTCATTGTCTAGTGTTTAGAGAAGCAAAATGTAAAGAGGATAAAGCATGCAACTTTTTGTGTAGCAAATTGTGAAAGCAATTCCAAGAGAGAGTCTATTTATATGCCCAATACTTTCATTAATTAAGTATATTTTTCATAAATGATTTTAATACATTTATCAATATGGATAAAGGGTAAAACAATAAATTTAATCATCTTATTTATGATTTTTTAAGTATCGTGTAAAATAGAAAGTGTGCAAATAATATGAGACGGAGAAAGTACTAATGAAGGACGGTTATAATAAATTTTACAAATTTATTTTTTGGGAAGGTTATTTTATTAAAACTCTGCTCGGCGGACCAAATTTTTAAATTTGATATTTTAATATCTAATTTTAAACACTGATTATTGAAATCAAAATTTAAAAATTTCAAAGCAAATAACAAATAAATTGTTTAACATATATAGGGATAATATTAATGAGTTTATTTAAATGTCCTAATTAAACATATATCGACAAACTTATAATATTAAGATTTGAAAGTGAAGATTTTGATTTTTATACGTAATTTTTCTAAATTTTAATACATTAAATGTTGGACAAATAATAATTATTACTTATCAAAAATATTTTATCATTTAATATGTAATTGGAAACAGCCTCTCTACCTCACCTCTGAGGTAGTGGTATGGACTGCGTACACTCTACCCTCTCCAGACCCCATGTTGTGGGAATACACTGGGTATGTTGTTGTTGTTATATTTAATATGTAATTGTCCTATTATTATAATAAAATTTAATTTATTGTATCAAAATTTAATTTCTCAAAACAAACTTTAGAACTTCAATATTTAATATTTACTTCCATAAATATAAATCGAATTCCAAATGTCCACTCCTATTCTCCTACTCCCAAATGCTAATGAGGAAAATATGTGACCATAGTGAATGCTACCTCAAATATTACTCCCTCAATTTCATATTAATTATCTTCTTTTTTTTACATATTTTTAAAAAATCATAAGTAAGATGTATAATTTTATTAGTTTACTCTTTATCTATTTTTTCTAAAAATAAATAAATTTGAAACTTATAATTTTATGTAGGCTTTCAAAAATTGTTAATTATAAAATAAAAATAAAATTTTTTTAGTTAATTTTATTTTAATTTAATAAATAGATAAATATTCTAGGATAACTATTTAATGTAAAGTGAATAATTACTCCCTCTTTTTTTAAATAAGTGATTTTTTTAAGTTGAGCACACCTCTTAAAAAATTGCTTACTTTTAAAATATAAAAAATATTTTTACTACTTTATTTTTAATTAAATTTTATTATATATTTAACGTAATTGTTTTAATTAATAGATTTGATTATATAAATAAAAATAAATTTTAAAAAATATAATTAATTTATTTTTAAAAATTTAAATAATAATTATTTTTTAAAAAAACACTTATTTAAAAATAAAAGGAGTAATATAAAATTGAGGGATTACTATTTTCCTCAAAAGAATCGCGGGAATATTAAAGGGGAAAAAAAAAGAAGACAAAGTCCCACATGCTGTTCACCCAAATGACTTTGAAATTTGATCCAAATGCAGATACAACAAAGATATTAAAAATATACTAAATATATTAAAATATTTTTTAATCTTATAATCTTAAATATGACATATCAAAAATTGAAATTAAAAAACTGTTAAAAAGAAAAATCATTATTTTTTAAACCTATTAAAAAAAATAGATCATTCTTTTAAAAATAAAAAGAATATCTTTTTCTCAAAAGTTGCCACATAACCCCTCTAGTTTCTTCCATGCAACAGTATCATAAATAACAACAAAAACACAAAAGTTAAAAGGAAAGTGGAAAGTTATTTGGTTGAGAACCAAAAGCTTTCCCAGCAAAGAAAAGGTTAGCCCAGTAAAGAAAATGAGGCAAAAAACAGAGTTTTTTATGGATTTTCTTTACAAGGGTGGTTGCCCCTCTCTGTTTAGCCAATGATTTTTCCACACACACACAAAAAAAAAAGCAACAACCCTTGGATTCAATGCCAATTTCCTGGAAATATATTGAATCATTGTACCATGCAAATACATATATACTACTATATTCCTCAACTTCCAGTTTCCACTTCAACATCTATGGCAACAACTCTGTTTTCCTCTGTGTATGTTGGTTGATTTTCTCATTTTTTGATACGTATAATTAGAGGCGATGATGATAGATCTCTTTGGATTCTGGGCTAACCGGGTCGGGCATGGAGACTATCCGACCCGTATCTTGGCTTGGCAAAATTTTGCAGCCATGGCGTGGTTGCCTCTCTTTGTGCCTCGATCTCTTTGCAGATCTGAGCCTCTAACTTCATAATCAACTACATTTGGGTGCGTTTTGCCATGAAAATTGTGAGTATTTGAATAAAAAGTAATTTTTGATTTTAAAATAATAAAAAAATTATATTTGATTTACAGTTGTGTTTGACTACGAATATAAATTGGATTGTTTTTGAATTTTTGTGGTTAATTTAGAGTCTTGGTGAACAGAGTCATCTGGTACCTCTATTCTAGCCTAGATGGACAAAGTTACTTGATACCTCTGTTCTAGTTTGGATGGATGGAGCCTCTTAACTCATAATCAGCAATATATGGGGGCGTTTTGCCATGAAAATTGTGAGTATTTGAAGAAAAAAAGAGTAGTTTTTTCTTTTAGAGTGAAAAATATATTTGAAAATTAAAGTTGCGTTTAACTATGAATACAAAGTGGATTATTTTTGAATTTTTGTGAGTGATTTTGATTATTGGTAGACAGAAATCGATATGACTGTTCTAGCTTTGGTGGACGAAGTTATTGTTGGCGGAGGTGGCAGGTATCCCGGACACCTCACCACGGTCATCAAAAAATAGTGAAAACAACTTTTTTTGTGTTTTTTAAATTCCTGAAAATTTTGGAATTCAATCTCAAAAAAAATTCAATTTTATGGCCAAATGTGTTTTTTCTTCATCCAAAACTCTGTATTTTGTGTGTTTGTTGGTTGAATTTCTCATTTTTGATTCATAAAATTAGAGGCGATGATGATGATCTCTTCGGATTCGGGTCGGGCACGGACACTACCCGACCCGCATCTTGGCTTGGCAAATCACTGGATAAACATGCATTAGCTCGAACTCACAATCTCTTGTTTGCTTTTTCGTGAATCGAACTCGCAACCTTAAAGTTAGAGGTGAATGATGCTTAGCATCTGGGCAATCTCCTCTGCTCGACTGAGCCTCTAAATGCTTAAAAACAGAATCTAAAACTTCTTCATTTGAAATTTAACTCTTGGGGTCGTTTGGTTGGGAATAAATTATCTCGGGATTAATTATTTTGGGATTATCTATTTCGAGATAAGTTATCCATCATGTATACGGGATAACTTATATCATCACTGTGGTATAAATGGTGGAATAACTTATTCCAGATTTAGCAACCAAACAAGACACCAAAATTTTATCTCGGGACTATTTATTTTTATACCCTCACGCCAAATGACCACTTAAGCTTCAGACCTAAAGAATGAGCTAGGCTTCACCCTTCTTTGGTATGCTTTTTTAATTATTATTTTTTATATATATAAAAAAGGAAGTTGAATTTTGTGTACTGATAATGTGTAAACTGTTACTCAATGAGTCAATAGTTATCTTAATTTAATACAATCAATTTTTGTTAGAAAACATGATATTTTGTTTGAGTAAAAAGTTATAAATCAAATAGTTTAAATCTGTATCTCTTGGCAGAAAAGTATAATTATTGTTGCACATTTGGCTTCTATGTGATTGTTATGTATGTTTGGTGCATATTTTGTTATTGGAAGTCTACTAATCCTTTGAATTGAACCCCAAAGGATGTGGTGCAGTGGGTAGGCTTGCTTTTCGATAGTTAGATGTATTGGATATGAAGAAAATTTTGGTCTAAAGCGCTTCTCTCGAATGATTGTCTATATGGTGCGAATTCAAATTAATTGGGTTTTAACAAGGGTATCGAATACTAGGTGGAAAACCAAAAAAAATAAATGTTTGATTTGGTTTGGTGTTCATTTTATATCACTTGCATTGAGAAAATCATTTTAGAAAAATCAAGTTGAATTTGATAAGGATGAAGCTGAACTAATTTGGTTTGATTTTCGGTACACACTTTCTCCTAAGCAAAAATCGAATCGAAGTTCGACAAAATGGAATGTCCATTCCTAAGTCATGTATAGTGATAGTTCATGTATGAAAAAAGGGTACGAAAAAAGAGAAAAGAAACAATTAATAGTTAAAATGTGTGAAATTACAAAAATATTGATAATTCGAATATGTTTTTGATCATTTAACCCTTAAATCTTAACTAAAATCTTAATCTAATATCAATAAAATCCCAAAATTTATTTTAAGAAAAAAAAAACTTAACGAAATTCCTACTTTAATGTCTTGCTGACTTATTTCATTCTTTAGTATGGATATCAAATAAAAAGAAACACAAACAACAAATAATAATCAGAATTTCTTGTGTCACATTCAGAAATCAAGAAGGATTTAAAAAAAAATCTTGATTAATTAATATGGAACTTAATTTGGTTAAAGATTTATCTGCGACTAAAAATTGTACTAAATAATGAAGTAGTAGTTTTATATTTATTGATTTGATCAAACAATAAGTAATAGTATAGGTATCAATATAAAATGTAGTATTAAATACAATTTATGTCTTCCTCATCTTTGATTAATTAATCATGTTTTAGATATCAAGCTATGGATAGTGTAATGTATGGATCTTTTTTTTCATCGTACACTTCTATTACTTAGTTATAGTGAATTAATGTTTAACTTTTATCTTAATTATGATGAGTTAGTGTCGTTGATATAAATATTGAATACGGATGATAAGTTTTTAAAATCAACAAGCCATTGTGAATACAATTTCTGTGTCTAAAATATTCAAGATAATAAGGTTCAAATCTCTATATTTAATTTGAAGGGCCATATGCGTTACAATCTCTATAATTCGTTACTAGATTTACATGTGTCAACCTCTAATTCTTCTCTTCGCGGAGGTTATTTTAAAGATTCAAAAGTTGATTTTGAATTTGATGAATTTTGAATTTGATTCATCAGACTTGATTGGATCGGTTGCACATTATGAACACGTGAAATTTGTCACGAATAGGATTTGAGATTATCGTGAATAAATGATCTCAACTTGTGTAAGTTGAATCTTGATTTGTATTTCTTTGTTGATCTTGATCATATTGTATATAGGAGACTTTGAAAAAAAAAATTTAAGAGCTTTTGTAGTTTTTCTTCAACTTGTTTGAGGATTGTTTTTCAATTGATTTTTTCTTTTACTTTGTGAACTTTTTATTTTACAATGATGGAACAGAAAAGTTGTAATAAAATCAAACTCATTTGCTTTAATTTGATTAGTTCGTCTTAATGATAAATCAATCTAAATTATCATGTGATAAGCTTTTATTTAGAGTGTGTTATTTGTATTTATTTAATCGCTAATTCTCAACAGACATTCACTCAAAATATAATTTGTTGTTAAGAAATTTTCAATAAAAAAGCCATCGAAAATATTATTAATGAGCCAAATTTTGCTGAAAATTAGCGATGTTTTTGGTAGTGACACTTGGTGAGAACACTAGCTTGGAGTTCAAGTTGAAGTAACAAGTCATTTGGGATTTACCAAATGTAGTGTTTGTTTAGAGATGCAATCTAAACTTTAAATTTTGAAATTTGTGTAAATTAATGAAAAAGGTGAAATTTCAGTTTCAAGTTTGCAACTTTTTTTTTTTTTTTTTTTACAACTTAATACACAAATTTATATTTTGCAAAAAATAAATAAATTATAATTTTAAAATTTGTAAAAGGTGATTTGTGTTTGGTTGTATATTATGTATAAGGCTTTCAACAAATAGAAAAATTTGTATGCGTCCGGTTTACAAGGGTAAAATATATTCAAAATGGATAAATTTAAGCTGCTCATATTCCATATAAAGATCGCCGCATGAAAAATTCATTTTCTGGGGGAATTGTCCTTATCCGTGCCATACTTGTCCTTATCTTTACCATACGAGAGGATTATATAATAATAATAACTAGTTACTAGCATGTAATCAGTAATCACAATCATTCATTTATAAAAGGATTGTGGAGCTATGCGATTTGTTACTACACTTTAAGATATGTCAGAATTTTGTTATTGAGTCACGATTTACTCTTGATAAGATCGTATAAGAGTTGGATAAGTTTGATAGTATTTACAAACAGTGAAATTTTTATGTTTATAAAAAAAAGTACGACATCAAAAATGCATGTGTAAACATAATTTTAACTTCAAATTAATCGTTATTCAAATTAGCTAGCTTTTGACCATAAATTTTAAAAATATACATTGAAATATTCATCTGGTCACAAAATTTAATCAATTTATGAAACACATGATCTTTAAATTTTTATAAGTTCCAAAAAAATGGCTCAGATCAGTTTTGACTTTCACTCATTAAATTTTAATTTTTTTAAAGTAGAATATACATCAAGACACAACTTTGAATTTTAGAAAATCACAACTTCAAATTTAATTTTTAAGTTTCAATTTCAAAATTTATAACCCAATAAAAACTTAATAATCTCAAATTAATGTCCAAATGCCTCTGGTATATCAAATTGTTTTTTCTTCTTCATATTTGCCTCATGGCCGAGCTAAAACATTTTAAAGAATAGTTCTATACTATACTTCCTTCGGATCATTTCATTGTCACATTTTTTATTTACACATTTTTAAAAAAAAAACATCAAATAAAAATTAATTTAATTAAATTAGCCTTACTTATTACTCCTCTTAATTCTTTTTTTTGCACTATAATATCTCTTCATATCTATAATTATGAGTAAAGATGAAAATAATTAATTAATTGTATCTTGATTTTCTAAAATGACAAATATTATGGATCATTTATATTTAGCAAGGACGGTAAATAAAGCAGTCTAAGAAATATTTTAGTTGTTTGATACATGAAATAAGGTGAGATAACCTAAAATAAATTTATACTGCCTACCAAATTCAATATAAATCTTACTCTAAAATTAATCTTGGGATATCCCACTTTATCCCATCTAACGTAGGATTATATTATTTCATCTCTCAGATTGTATAAATTAATCTAAGAATTATGATCTCAATATAATTAGTCTCGAAATAATAATTCCAATACAATTTAATATGTGTAACAAACGACCGCTTAATCTTTCCATTTAACAAAACCAAATCACTTGAGCCATCTTCCACATTATGTGCCCAAAATACCCTTTTAACTTTAACCCCTTAGAAATCGTTTGATACCTGAAATAAGATGGGATATTTCATAGTTAAGTTTGATACTAAATTTATATCATATTTAATTGATGGTATAAGTCTAACACCAAATTTAGTGTAGAGATTTCATCCAACATTGAATTATTTAATACCACCTCTTATATGGTATAAAATGACTCTGAAATTATAATCCCAAGACTATAACTCCGAGATAATTTAATCTACGTACCAAATAACCCTAATAGCCTACTATCTCATGGACCCAATTTGCAAGGCCCCGTTTGGCAATGAAAATCAAAATAATCTTCGCTTTTTAAATTTTTTTAAAGTTTGAGCTGGAGTTGAAGTTGTGTTTAATCATAACTTACTAGCTTTTAGTATCTCTGATCTCTGTTTGTTCATCTTCAGATCTTATATTGTTTGGTGTCTGTATATTTGTTTTTTTGGTTTTCTTCCTTATTTTATGTATTTTACTGTTCTGAAAATTGAATTAGAATTTGGGGGAAGGAGGGGATTTTGGTAGCCAAATTGTGGTTTTCGTGATTTTTTTGGTTTCTCCTGAAGTTGGAAAATTAGAAGTGGGTCAGTAAGATTCTTGTTGGAGATTTCGTGATTTCGACATCCAAAAGGTGTTCTTCAGCAGACTGGAACAGGGTTGGTGGTACGACTTGATCGCCCCCTTTCTCCGGCCACCACTGCGCCGCCCCGCTCTCCGGTCACCATCGACCAGTAACGCCACTAGCCGCCACCCCTCTATCTAGCTGGACGCCGGTCAGATCTGCTCCGGCTAGATCTACTCCGGCCGGATCCGATTCTTTATCTTGCTCTCTTTGTCTATTTTCTTTGTGTTTTTGGTATATCTTCTCCTTGCAGGTCCTTTGCAACCTCAGATCCGGCTCAATTTCCGGCATTCACCGAGCTTCCGACGACCACCAAGACTCCGGAATCCAACCACTTTAGCAAGCAGACTGTCCTTCTCTCCTCACAGTTTGACCCCGGTGACTTCTATCCCTAGCTTTTATTTCCGTCCTCAGTTTTTTGTCTAGTTTTTTTATATTTTTTAAATTTTATATTGATTTTGACGTGTAGTGTATTCGGGAAGCAAATTATTGGCTCTATATCGTGTTTGGTAGTGTAGTTCCGGTCCCTTGTATCTTATTTTGCTTTTTTTGTAATATAGTTGTTTAGTATAGAGTAGTTGGTGGAGTTGGTTTATCCTTGATTATAGCGCACGTTTTAGTGGCTTTGGTGAATGATGGTCGAGTAGGGTCATGTCATCGGTCGCACTCGGGTTTGGGGGCGGGGTCGGGGGTGGGGCCGGGGCCGGGGGCGGGGGCGGGGGCAAGGGAAAGAAGAGGTAAGGGGGTTAAGGGAGCATCTAGGTTGAGAATAGGGTCTTGGAACATAGGGACGTTATCCGGAAAGTCCATAGAGCTGGTGAAGGTCCTAAGGAAGAGGAGGATTAGCATAGCGTGTGTCAAGGAGACTAAATGGGTGGGCACTAAGGCGCGAGAGGTAGACGGGTATAAGTTGTGGTACTCAGGAGGTGTGAGGAATAGGAATGGGGTAGGTATCCTAGTGGATGAGGAGTTGAGAGAGCAAGTGGTGGAGGTTAGGAGGGTCAACGATAGGTTGATGACAATTAAGTTAGTCCTTGGAGGGTCTACTTTGAACATTATTAGTGCGTACGCACCACAAGCGGGCTTAGATGAGGAGGAGAAGAAACGCTTTTGGGAGGTTTTGGACGAGGTAGTGGGAGGTTTGCCTGATACTGAGAAGCTCTTCATTGGAGGAGATTTCAATGGGCACATCGGGGCATCTTCGAGGGGTTATGACGATGTGCATGGAGGCTTTGGTTTCGGGGATAGGAATGAAGGGGGTGCCGCACTCTTAGATTTCGCTAGAGCCTTTGGGTTGAGAGTAGCTAACTCTAGTTTCCCGAAGAAGGAGGAGCACTTGGTTACCTTCCGTAGTTCGGTGGCCAAGACTCAGATAGACTTTTTGCTCCTTAGGACAGGGGATAAAGGTCTTTGTAAAGACTGTAAGGTTATCCCAAGTGAGAATCTGTCGACCCAACATAGACTCTTAGTGATGGATTTAGAGATCACGAAGGAGAAAAAGAAGAGGATTGTGGATGACCGGCCTAGGATTAAATGGGGTAGCCTGACTATGGCTAGTGCACGGGAAATAGGGGAGAAGTTGTTGACTAGGGGGGCTTGGGGGAGTAGTGGGGATGTGGATAATATGTGGGATACGACCGCTAGTTGCATAAGGGAGACGGCTAGAGAGGTGTTGGGCGTCTCGAGAGGTCGTTCTGGCAAGCATTGAGGGGACTGGTGGTGGAACGAAGAAGTAAAAGGAAAGGTGGAGGCAAAAAAGGGGTCATATGCGAAGTTGGTAGAGAGTAAGGATGAGGAGGAGAGGCGAAGGAATAGGGAGGCGTATAAGTTAGCTAGGAAGGAGGCTAAGTTAGCGGTAAGGCAGCTAAAACGGCAGCCTTTGAAAGCTTATACGCGGCTTTAGAGGATAAAGGTGGGGATAAGAAGTTATACAGGTTAGCAAAGGCTAGAGAGAGGAGGACTCAGGACCTTGACCTAGTGAAGTGCATCAAGGACGAAGATGGCAAAATACTAGTAGATGAGGTACTCATTAGGAGGAGATGGCAGTCTTACTTTCATGGACTCTTGAATGAAGGGGGGACAAAAGCTTTGAGCTGGGAGATTTGGCACACCCAGAGAGGCGTCGGGACTATGATTATGGTAGCCGTATAAAGGTTGAAGAGGTTAAGGTTGCGATTCGTAAGATGCGAAGGGGTAGGGCGACGGGGCCAGATGAGATTCCCGTGGATTTTTGGAAAAGCTCGGGTGAGACAGGTGTGAAGTGGCTAACCGAGTTGTTTGATGGTATTTTTAGAACAGCAAAGATGCCTGAAGCTTGGAGATGGAGCACGATGATTCCTTTGTACAAGAACAAGGGCGATATTCAGAGTTGCAACAACTATAGGGGTATCAAATTGCTAAGCCACACTATGAAGGTCTGGGAGAGGGTAGTGGAGTTGAGGTTGAGACAGATCGTGCCTATTTCAGAGAACCAGTTCGGCTTTATGCCAGGACGCTCGACTACAGAAGCTATTCATCTCCTTAGAAGACTGGTGGAGCAGTACAGGGAAAGGAAGAAGGACTTGCACATGGTGTTCATCGATCTAGAAAAGGCGTATGATAAAGTCCCTAGGGAGGTCCTTTGGAGGTGCTTGGAGGCTCGAGGTGTACCCGTGGCGTACACCAGATCAATTAAGGACATGTATGAGGGGGCCAAGACTCGCGTTAGAACTGTGGGAGGAGATTCAGAGCACTTTCCCGTGTTAATGGGGTTGCACCAGGGATCGACCCTTAGCCCGTTTCTATTTGCCTTGGTAATGGATGTATTGACGCGGCAAATACAAGGTGAGGTGCCATGGTGCATGTTATTTGCGGATGATGTAGTTTTGGTGGACGAGACTCGCGGAGGAGTTAATGCTAAGTTGGAGGTTTGGAGACAGACCCTCGAGTCGAAGGGGTTTAGGTTGAGCAGGACCAAGACTGAATATATGGAGTGCAAGTTCAGTGAGGCGACTCAGGATGATGACGTAGAAGTGAAGCTGGATACACAGGTCATCCAAAAGAAAGGGAGTTTCAAGTATCTTGGGTCTATTATCCAAGGAAGTGGAGAGATTGATGAGGATGTCACCCATCGTATTGGTGTTGGGTGGATGAAATGGAGGCTCGCATCTGGAGTCTTGTGCGATAAGAAGGTGCCTACTAAACTTAAAGGCAAATTCTACAGAGTGGTGGTCCGACCAGCTTTGTTGTATGGAGTTGAGTGTTGGCCAGTAAAGAACTCCCATATTCAAAAGATGAAGGTGACGGAGATGAGGATGTTGCGATGGATGTGCGGGTTTACTAGGAGAGATAGGATTAGGAATGAGGATACCCGAGATAAGGTGGGTGTGGCGTCGGTGGAAGATAAGATGCGGGAAGCGAGGTTGAGATGGTTCGGCCATGTGAGGAGGAGAGGCACGGATGCTCCAGTGCGGAGGTGTGAGAGGTTGGCTATGGATGGTTACAGGAGAGGACGAGGTAGACCGAAAAATATTGGGGAGAGGTGATTCGACAGGACATGGCGCAGTTGCAGCTTACCGAGGACATGACCCTAGATAGGAAGGTGTGGAGGACGCGGATTAGGGTAGAAGAGTAGTAGGTAGAAGTGGGTATAGGCTAGTAGGTAGGAGTGTTTTTCCGTAGTGTCCCGACTAGTAATCGTAGTGTCACGCTTATAGTCTCTTGTTCTTGGATTCCTTGTGGTAGTATTGTGTGGCAGTGCTCTGTTTCTGTCTGTCTGTCTGTTGCTTGTTACTACATATTACTTCCTACCGTCTCTTGTTTCTTTTATCTTGTTTTTTATCATGTATCATTGATATGCCCTTTTTAGCCTATTTTTAGGCTTTTTTGTCTTGAGCCGGGGGTCTATCGGAAACAGCCTCTCTACCTCACCTCTGAGGTAGTGGTATGGTCTGCGTACACTCTACCCTCCCCAGACCCCACGCTGTGGGAATACACTGGGTATGTTGTTGTTGTTGTTGTTGTTAAATGTATTTTTTTAAAAAACATAAAATATAATTTAAATGAGATTACTTTTTTATAAAAATAAAAAATTTAAGATTTTCTTCGAAAAATAAATTTTAAAAAGTGAAAAAAGTAAAAAGAGAAAACAGCAAAAATAGATATTCAACTGTTTTCACTTTTTCAAATACAATTTTAAATTATATTTAAATTTTTTATGACTAAACAAATTTTTTAAATAAAATAAAATAATTCTCCGAAAAAAGGTGGCCAACAAACTTCGAAGTTCTCTCCCGATTCTTTTTTACACATAGCAGAAATGTACAAAGCTCAGAGACAGTGAATGAGAATTTACAGAGAGTAGAGTAGAAAGTTCTAAAAGGGCTTTTGCTCTTCTCTACAATGCCTGTGATTTCAATTTTTGCAGTTAAACAACATCCAAACGACCCCTTAAAAGTGACCCGTATATTGGCGGGGCAACCCGGATAAGTGACCCGCAACCGGTGCTTGCAAGCCATGGCGGTGATTCCAGTCTCTTTTTGCCGTATTGCAAGTATTATAGATCTGAGCTTCAATCTATGTTGCTCGGACTCTTCGAGAATGTTGATGGGTGTGTATCGGATCCTCGAAAAAGTAGTCCATTTTTTGAAGGATTCGACATGAGTATGGCAATATTTTTGAGAATCTGAGCAACATAGGCCTCAATGGAGGAGTGAGATTACACTGTGGGTTGTTGTTGTAGTTGTAGCTGGGAAATTTTGCAGGTTGAAAAACACACGAGAATTTCCCCATGAAAGGGAAAGAGCTTAGCTCAGAGACGAAGAATGAGGGTTGCAGAGAGTTGAGTAGGAAGTTCAAAGGGCTGTTGCTCCTCTCTGCAATACCTGTGATTTCATTTTTGCTGTGAAAAAAGCTAAGCATAATACATAACGGTGCCCTTTAACTAACTTCAACTGGCATTTATGTCCTTTAACTTTGGTGTGCAAGTAGTCACTTAAACTCGTATAAATTTGAACAAGTATGACGATAATAATTGTTGGGAAAATTCTGAGGCTGTGATGATGATTTTCTTCTTTCTGTGAGCAAATTGATAGTGCAGGAGACCAATTGGACCCGTATCTTGGCGGGGCAACCCGGATAAGTGACCTGCAACTGGTGCTTGCAGCCATGGCGGAGATTCGAATCTCTCTTGCCATATCGTAAGTATTACGGATATGAGCCTCAATGATTGGCTTGCTGAGGGTATATTGAAAATTGCCTCTTTACCTTCTCCACAAGGTAGGAGTGAGATTACACTGGGTTGTTGTTGTTGTTGTTGCAGCTGGCGAATTGGCAGGTTGAAAAATACACGAGAATTTCCCCATAAAAGGGAAAGAGCTTAGCTAAGAGACGAAGAATGAGGGTTGTAGAGAGTAGAGGAGAAAGTTTAAAGGGCTGTTGCTCCTCTCTGCAATACCTGTGATTTCAGTTTTGCTGTGAACAAAAAGTTGGTTTTACAGCCCTTTTTGCAGTTAAACAGAAACCAAACGACCCCTTTGCTCAAACTCCAAAAAGAGAATCATATAGTAGTAATAATAGTAATAATTATTGGGAAAATTTTGAGGCTGTGATGATGATTTTCTTCTTTCTCTGAGCAAATCGATAGTGCAGGAGAGCAGTTGGGCCCGTATCTTGGCGAGGCAACCCGACTCTGCAACCGGTGCTTGCAGCCATGGCGGTGATTCGAGTCTCTCTTGCCGTATCGTAAGTATTACATATCTGAGCCTCAATGCTTGATTTGCTGAGGGTCTATTGAAAATCGCCTCTTTAACTCCTTAAGGTAGGGGTGGGATTACACCGGGTTGTTGTTGTTGCAGCTGGGAAATTCGCATGTTGAAAAACATATGAGCATTTCCCCATTTAGAGGAAAAAATTTAGCTCAGAAGAGTAAAGCTCAGAGACTAAGAATGAGGGTTGCAGAGAGTAGAGGGGAAAGTCCAAAGGGTTGTTGCTCCTCTCTGCAATGCCTGTGATTTCAGTGTTGTTGTGAAAAAAAATTTGGTTTCAACAGCCCTTTTTGCAGTTAAACAGAAACCAACCAAACGACCCCTTTGCTTCATCAACTCCAAAAGGAGAATCATATAGTAATAATAATAATAATAATTGTAGCGAAAATTATGAGGCTATGATGATGATTTTGTTCTTTCTTTCTCTGAGCAAATTGATAGTGCAGGAGAGCAATTGGACCCGTATCTTGGCGGGGCAACCCGACTCTGCAACCGGTGCTTGCAGCCATGGCGGTGATTCCGGTCGCTCTTGCCATATCGTAAGTATAACAGATCTGAGCCTCAACCTATGTTGCTCGGATTCTTCGAGAATGTTGACTGATGTGTATCGGATCCTCGAAAGTAGTCCATTATTTGGAGGATTCGACACGAGTATGGCAATATTTTTGAGAATCCGACCAACATAGGCCTCAATGAAGGAGTGAGTTACACTGGGTTGTTGTTGTTGTTGTTGCAGCTGGGAAATTTTGCAGGTTGAAAAACACACGGGAATTTCCCCATGAAAGGGAAAAAAGCTTAGCTCAGAGACGAAGAATGAGGGTTGCAGAGAGTAGAGGGAAAAGTTTAAAGGGCTGTTGCTCCTCTCTGCAATGCCTGTGATTTCAACTTTTTGCTGTGAAAAAAACTAGGCATAATACATAAACGTGCCTTCCAAATTTGGATGTGCACATAATAATTGTTGGGAAAATTGTGAGGGCTATGATGATGATTTTGTTCGTTCTTTCTTTCTCTCAGCAAATTGATAGTGCAGGAGAGCAATAGGACCCGTATCTTGGCGGGGCGACCCGGATGGAAGGGGACCCTGCAACCGGTGCTTGCAGCCATGGCGGTGATTCCGGTCTCTCTTGCCATATCGGAAGTATTACAGGTCTCGTAACCTCCCCAAGGTAGGAGTGAGATTACACTGGCTTCTTCTTCTTGTTGCAGCTGGGGAATTGGCAGGTTGAAAAACACACGAGAATTTCCGCATGAAAGGGAAAAAGCTTAGCTCAGAAGAGTGAAGCTCAGAGACAAAGAATGAGGGTTGCAGAGAGTAGGGAGAAAAGTTTAAAGGGCTGTTGCTCCTCTCTGCAATACCTGTGATTTCAGTTTTGCTGTGAAAAAATATAAATTCAACAGCCCTTTTTATTTAAACAGTTACCAGACGACTCCTTAATCTTTGCTTGGTCTCTCCAAATTCTCAACCCCAAAGTGAGAATCAATAATAGTAGTAATAATAATAAAAATAATAATTGTTGTGATAATTCTGAGGCTGTGATGATGATTTTCTTTTCTCTGAGCAAATTGATGGTGCAGGAGAGCAATTGGACCCGTATCTTGGCGGAGCAACCCGGATGGAAGGTGACCCTTCAACCGGTGCTTGTAGCCATGGCGGTGTTTCCAGTCTCTCTTGCCATATCGTAAGTATTACACATCTGAGCCTCAATGTTTGATTTGCTGATAGTCTATGGAAACAATCTCGTTGTTGTTGCAGCTGGGAAAATCACAGGTCGAAACACACATGAGAATTTCCCCATAAAAGGAAAAAGCTCAGAATGAAGAATGACGGATGCAGAGAGTAGAGATGAAAGTTCAAAGGGCTGTTGCTCCTCTCTGCAATGCCTGTGTTTTCAATTTTTTGCTGTGAAAAATAATTTCAACAACCCTTTTGCAGTTGAACATCTACCAAACGACCCCTTAATGTTTGCTTGCTCTCTCCAAATTCTCAACCCCAAAGTGAGAATCAGTAGTAGTAATAATAATTGTAGCGAAAATTCTGAGGCTATGATGATTATTTTCTTCCTTCTTTCTCTGAGCAAATCGATTAGGGCAGGAACGAAATTGGACCCGTATCTTGGCAGGGCAACCCGGATGGAAGGTGACCTTGCAACCGGTGCTTGCAGCCATGGCGGTGATACCAGTCTCTCTTGCCATATTGTAAGTATTCAGATCTGAGCCTCAAATGTTTGATTTGCCGAGGGTCTATTGAAAATCGCCTCTTTACCTGCACATGGTAGGAGTGAAATTACACTGGGTGGTTGTTGTTGTTGCTGTTGCAGCTGGGAATTTCGCAGGTCGAAAAACACACGAGAGTTTCCCCATAAAAGGAAAAAAGCTCAGAGACGAAGAATGAGGGTTGCAGAGAGTAGAGGTGAAGTTCAAAGGGCTGTTACCCCTCTCTGCAATGCCTGTGATTTCAGTTTTGCTGTGAAAAAATATAAATTCAACAGCCCTTTTGCAGTTGAACAACTACCAAACGACCCCTTAAGTATTTGCTTGTTCTCTCAAAATTCTCACACCCTAAGTGAGAATCAATAGTAGTAGTCATAATAATAACAATTGTAGCGAAAATTCTGAGGCTGTGATGATGATTTTCTTCTTTCCTTGAGCAAATCGATAGTGCAGGAGAGTAATTGGATCTGTATCTTGGCGGCGCAACCCGGAGGGCAGATGACATGCAACCGGTGCTTGCAGCCATGGCGGTGATTCTAGTCTCTCTTGCCATATCGTAAGTACTACAGATCTGAGCCTCAATGATTGATTTGCTGATAGTCTATGGATACAATCTCGTTACCTCCACAAGCTAGGAGTGAGATTACACTGGGTTGTTGTTGTTGTTGCAGCTGGGAAAATGATTCTCTTCTTTTTCTCTTGACACATTCAGCAGAAAACTAAAAGCTCAGAGACAAAGAATGAGGATTTGCACTTTGCAGAGAGTAGAGGAGAAAGTTCACAGGGCTGTTGCTCCTCTCTGCAATGCCTGTGATTTCATTGCTGTGAATTTTTTTTATAAGTGGGCGTAACGGTCATGTTTCATTGTGAAACTTGAAAAACACATGAGAATTTCTCATTGAAGGAAAAAAGCTTTTAGCACAGAAAAGTAAAAGCTCAGAGACGAAGAATGAGGGTTGGAGAGAGTAGAGGTGAAATTCAAAGAGCTGTTGCTCCTCTCTGCAATGCCTGTGATTTCAATTTTTGCTGTGAAAAAATTATAAATTCAACAGCCCTTTTGCAGTTAAACAGCTACCAAACGACCCCTTAATCTTTGCTTGTTCTCTCCATATTCTCACACCCAAAAATAATAATAATTGTTGCAAAAATTCTGAGGCTGTGATGATGATTTTCTTCGTAAATTCACTGAGCAAATTGATAGTGCAGGAGAGCAATTGGACCCATATCTGGGCGGGGCAACCCGGAGGGCAGATGACATGCAACCGGTGCTTGCAGCCATGGCGGTGATTCCAGTCTCTCTTGCCATATCTAAGTATTACAGATCTGAGCCTCAATGTTTGATTTGCTATCGGAAAAGGCTCTTTACCTTCTCCACAAGGTAGGGCTAAGGTCTGCGTACACACCACACTCCTCAGATTTCACTGGTGAGATTACATTGTGTTGTTGTTGTAGATGCAAAATCCGCAGGTCGAATAACACCAGAATTACCCCATGAAAGAAAAAAAGCTTAACCTAGAAAAGTACAAAGGTCAGAGAAAAGAATGAGGGTTGGAGAGAGTAGAGGGGAAGTTCAAAGGGGTTGTTGCTCCTGTCTGCAATACCTGTGATTTCAGTTTTGCTGTGGAAAATAAAATTCAACAGCCCTTTTGTAGTTAAACAGAAACCAAACGACCCCTTAAGTGTTTGCCTGTTCTCTCCAAATTCTCACACCCACAGTGAGAAACAATAGTAGTAATAATAATAATAATAACAATAATTTGTAGCGAAAATTCTGGGGCTGTGATGATGATTTTCTTGTCTCTTTGGTGGACTTGTTCGCCAGAAAATGAAGTATCTTAGGTTCCTACGTAAGAGGATGAACACTAAGCCTTCTCATAGACCTATTCATTTGTTGTGATGATGATTTTCTTCTTTCTCTGAGCAAATCGATAGCGCAGGAGAGCAATTGGACCTGCATCTTGGCGGGATAACCCGGACGGCTGGTTACTCTGCAACCGGTGCTTGCAGCCATTGCTGTGACTCCAATCTCTCTTGCCGTATATAAGTATTACAGATCTGAGCCTCATTGTTTGATTTTCTTAAATGCAGCTGGGAAATTAGCAGGTGAGAAAGGTCAGCCTAGAAAAGAAAGAAATGAGGCAGAACAGAGAGTATTGTGATTTTCTTTGAAAGGTGGTTGCCCCTCTCTGTTGCGCCATTGATTGTCCTCCATTATCAAACAACCAACAGCCCTTGAGAAAAGCAGAAGCAGACAGGATTTAAGTCATATCTACCGTAGTTCGTCTATGTTTGTGTTTTTTTTTCCGGCGTGATGGAAGGTATGCAAAGAGGTATGGAGATGACCTGACCCGTATCTTAGCGTGGCGATCCGGTATGGCCTGTGACTGAGACTTCTGTTTCTCACATGCAACCAGTGTTTGCAGCCATGGCGTGGCTGGCTTCTCCTTTGCTTGTCATAACACACATGAGCCTCATAATCTTTGTGGTCTGAAAGATGCCATGTGGAAAGTTAGAATAGAGTTGCCAAAAAGGAAAGAGACATTCTTTTTTAAACTGAAAAAAGAAAGTAACACAAAAAAATTGAAATGAAAGGAGTATTTTCTATGATTTGGATGGGAGTGGCTTGCATATGCTGCTATCTTTCTGGGCTATGTTCAATCATGGCAATTGAGAAAATATCCGACCTATATCTTGGCAGGCGACCCTGTTATGGTTTTGAATAGCAAACTGGTGTCTGCAGCCATGGCGGCGTCGCTCTTCTCTCTTGCTTTGCTCAAATACAGCAAATCTGAGCCCTCAATAACTCATTCGGATTGGAGAACCCATTACGGGTTTGCTTTGGAATTTCAGTTCTGAAGAATGAGGAATCAGAGAATTTGGGATTTTCTGTAAAGGGTGGTTGCCCATCTCGCTTTGCCAGTGATTTCCCCATTGATGACCAAAAAAACCAACAGCCCTTTGAAATTAACAAAAAGAAAAAGAAGAACAAAACAAATTGAAAAATTTTCATCTGAACACACCCCTATACTCTTCCTGCTCTTGCTCTTCCTCTGTATCTTTGTGCTGCTGCTGCTGCTGATGTTGTAAAGGGGCTGTGATGATTGCTTGCTTCCTTTCTGGGCTATGTTCATGATTCATGGCATTTAGAGAATATCCGATCCGTATCTTGGCAGGGCGACCCAGAATGGCTTTGAATAGCAAACTGGTGTCTGCAGCCATGGCGGCGTCACTCTTCTCTTTTGCTTTGTTCAAATACAGCAAATCTGAGCCCTCAACAACCCATTTCATGGTCTCCGATGTTGAGTCTTCTTGGGTGGAAACCCATTACGGGTTTGTCTCTGAAGAGTGAGGCATCGGAGAAATGGAAACTCGAAGGTGAAAAAACAAAAAAATGAGGCAAAGCAGAGAGTATTGGGATTTCTGTGAAGGGTGGTTGCCCCTCTCTGTTGTGCCATTGATTGTCCTCCATTATCAAATAACCAACAGCCCTTGTAAAAAGTAGTAGCAGACAGGATTTAAGTCATATACGGTCATTCACCTATGTTTTTGTGTGTTGTTTTTTCGGCGTGATGGCCCTTTTATCAATTTTAAACGGCGGGAGTATTTAATTAACAGCTCATTTGGATTGTTGTATAGTTTCTATGGCACCCAAGGGTGTGGCCTAGTGGTCAGTGAAGTGGGGGTTAAAGAACCCTGAGGCCGAGGTCTCAGGTTCAAATCCCAGCAGAGACAAAAAAACACTAGGTGATTCTTCCCATCTGTTCTAGCTTTGGTGGACAGAGTTACCTGGTACCTGTTGCTGGTGGGAGGTGGCAGGTATCCCGTGGATTTAGTCGAGGTGCGCGAAAACTGTCCTGGACACCACGGTCATCAAAAAAAAAGTTTCTATGCCCTTCAACTCTTTTTTTGTCTCTTTTTTTTGATGCTTCTGCCGGAGCATTGAATGTTGCCGGTCGAACTGGTGGAAGCAGTGCTGGTGAGTGGTGAGTATAATCGGTGGCTTTAAAGAGGCTCTGATGATTTTTGTCAAATTTTAATTCCCTTCTGAGCTGATTACTAGGGCATTTGAGGTTATCCTACCCGTATCTTGGCGGGGCATGCCACCAGATTTTCTGGTGGATTTTTGCAGCCATGCCATTGTTAGACTCTCTTGTTGCCCGAGCTTAACACAGATCTGAGCCTCACTTTCTCTGTCAGTTTAGTGAAACAAAAGGTAGGGACATGAACAAAGCAAAAGCTCAAAAGCGAAAGAATGAGGCTACAGAGAGTTTAGGGATTTTTCATTGAAAGGGTGGTTGCCTCTCTCTGCATCAGCCAATGATTTCTCCATTACTGTAAGAACCTCAACAACCCTTTTATCAATTTTAATGGAGGAAGTAATATTAACAGTTTGTTTGGATGGTTGTTTACATATCGTTTCAAATGGTTTCTATACCCTTCCATGCTATGCTAATACGATGCATTCTCTTTTGTCTAATTCTTTTGCCGGAGCATTGAGCGCTGCTGGGGGGGGGGGACTTTGTGGGTGAGTATATTCGGTGGCTTGAAGAGGCAATGATGATTTTGTCAATTTTTAATTCTCTTCTGAGCTGATTAATCAGGCATTTGAGACAATCCGACCCGTATCTTGGCGGGGCATGCTCCCAGACTTTCTGGTGGTTTTTGCAGCCATGGCGTTGTTGGACTTTCTTGTTCCCGGAGCTTAACAAAGATCTGAGCCTCACTCTCTCTATCAATTGGGAAACTATTATTTAGGGCTCGTTGGGTATTGGAGGCTATGATGATATTACTTCCCTTCTTTTTTTGAGTAACTCAATAGGGCAAGATAATAGAGTGACCGTATCTTGGCGAGGCAATCCGGATGACTTGTGATTTTGTGTCATGCAACCGGTGTTTGCAGCCATGGCGTTGTTTTCATTCTCTTGTCTTATCGACAGATCCGAGCCTCAATTTTACTCTTAAGGTGTCTTTGGTATGATGGAAAACATTTTCATGATGAAATCAACACTTGGTTACCATTGTATTCTCTGAGGAGAGAAAAGTTGTGAAATTTCCAGGTGACATATCTCAGTGATGATAATAATGTCACTCTCTGGGTTAACAAATTTTGCATTGAAGATGATCCAACCCGTATCTTGGCCTGGCAAATCCCAGGATGGCCTGCAATTGAGGCTCTCACTTTTTCATCCAACCGGTGATTTTGCAGCCATGGTGTGGTACTTTCTCTTTTATTGAGCCGAGGGTCTATTGGAAACAACCTCTGTACCCCCACAAAAGTAGGGGTAAGGTCTACGTGCACCCCACCCTCCCCAGACTCCACTTGTGGGATTACACTGGGTTGTTGTTATTGTTTTTGTTGAAAGGTATGATAATGATGTTTCTAAATCTGGGGTAACCAATTCGGGCATGGAGATGACCTAACCAGTATCTTAGCGTGGCAGCTCGGTATGGCCTGTGATTGAGACTTCTGTTTCTCACATGCAACCGGTGTTTGCAGCCATGGCGTGGCTGGCTTCTCCTTTGCCTTGTCATAACACACATTCGAGCCTCCATCTGCTTGAATGAAAGAAAAGGAATACTCCCTCCATTTCAATTTTCTTGTTTGGTTTTGACTTGACACATAGTTTTCTTTTTTTAAAATGAGGACTTTTGAATCTTGTGGTCTTGAACTAAATATATGTAGAATGTACCAAAATGCCCTTTAATCTTGTGGTCTTAAAGATGCATGTGAAAAGTTAAAATTAAAGAGTTGCCAAAAAAAAGGAAAGAAACATTCTTTCTGAAATGGACTAAAAAGGAAAGTAAGACAACAAATTGAAACGGAGGGAGTATTTTCTATGATTTGGATAGGAGTGGCTTGCATATGCTGCTACCTTTCTGGGCTATGTTCAGTTATGGCAATTGAGATAATATCTGACCCGTATCTTGGCAGCGCGACCCGGTTAGCAAACTGGTGTCTGCAGCCATGGCGGCGTCGCTCTTCTCTTTTGCTTTGTTCAATTACAGCAAATCTGAGCCCTCAATAACCCATTACTACAACAACATACCCAGAAATGGGGTCTGTGTATATGCAGCCTTACCCTTCAATAACCCATTTGCGTCGGAAAATCAATTATGGGTTTGCGTTTAAATTTCAGCTCTGAAGAATGAGGCATCGGAGATATTGGGATTTTTCGGTAAAAGTGTGGTTGCCCATCTCTGCTTTGCCAGTGATTTCCCCTTTAATGGATTAAAAAAACCAACAGCCCTTCGAAATATACAAGAAAAAAAAAACTTCATACCAAACACACCCTTATACTCCTCTTTCTCTTTCTCCTCTCTTTGTGCTGCTAATGTTGTAAAAGGGCTATGACGATTGCTTGCTTTCCTTTCTGGGCTGTGTTCAATCATGGCAATTGAGAAAATATCCGACCCGTATCTTGGCAGGGCGTAAACTGGTGTCTGCAGCCATGGCAGCGTCGCAGAGGGTTCAAGTACTACTACTACTGTGATACAATTGTGCCTCCAGTTGAAAGCAAAACATTAACATAGTAGTAGTAGTACTTGAACCCTCTGTCTGATTTATGAGCTTAATCCAAAGTATCCTAATACCTTGAAAATTATGCAGCCATTTTGTCAAAGTGGCAGTGATGATATTTTCTTATCTGGGCTTCGGGAATAAAGACAATCAGACCCGTATCTTGGCTTGGCAAACCCCAGTTGCTATGTGATTTAAGGCTTCTCTTTCACATGCAACCGGTACTTTTGCAGCCGCGGCGTGGTCTCTTTCTCTTTTCCCAATAATAGGTCATCTGAGCCTCAAAATTGCAAGTAGTTCTGGACATTTGTTTGGTGGAACCAAACCCATTTCACTAATTTTGAAAGCCAGCTCAGTGAGGCATCAATGAGAAACATGAACTCTTTATTTATTTATTTGTTCATTCAGTCAGTTTTGCTAGTAAGCCCAAGATTTCTTGCTGCTGCATAGTTGCGTGAACACCTAAACAACGAGAATCATGATAGAGAAAAGGTGAAATTGAGGCAGTGATGATATGGTTCTTGGCAAACAGAAGCTACAAGTTGAGCATAGCCTAGAAAGAAAGAAGAATGAGGCATCAGAGAAATTGGGATTTTCTGTAAAGGGTGGTTGCCCCTCTCTGCTATGCCAGTGATTTCTCCATTAATGGACCATATAAACCAACAGCCCTTCGAAATAAACAAGAAAAAACAAAAAAACTTCATACCAAACACACCCCTATACTCTTCTTGCTCTTCCTCTTTCTCCTCTCTTTGTGCTGCTGCTGTTGTAAAGGGGCTATGATGATTGCTTCATTTCTTAGTTATGTTCAATTATGGCAATTAAGATAATACAGCTTTGAATAGCAAACTGGTGTCTGCAGCCATGTCAGCGTCACTTTTTTCTTTTGCTTTGTTTAAATACAGCAAATCTGAGCCCTCAATAACCAATTACTACAACAACATGCCCAGACGTGGGGTCTCAATACATCGGGTCGGAAAACCCATTACGGGTTTGCGTTGAAATTTCAACTCTGAAGAATGAGGCGTCGGAGAAATTGGGATTCTCTGTAAAGGGTGGTTGCTCATCTCTGCTTTGCCAGTGATTTCTCCATTAATGGACCAAAAAAACCAACAGCCCTTTGAAATATACAAGAAAAAAACAAAAAAACTTCATACCAAACACACCCTTATTCTGTTCCTTTTTCTCCTCTCTTTGTGCTGCTAATGTTGTAAAGGGGCTATGATGATTGCTAGCTTCCTTTCTGGGCTATGTTCAATCATGGCAATTGGGAAAATATCCGACCCGTATCTTGGCAGGGTGACGCTGTTACGGCTTTGAATAGCAAATTGGTGTCTGCAGCCATGGCGGCGTCGCTCTTCTCTTTTGCTTAGATAAGAAATACAGCAAATCTGAGCCCTCAATAACCCATTATGGGTTTGCGTTGAAATTTCAGCTCTGAAGAATGAGGTATCAGAGAGATTGGGATTTTCGATAAAGGGTGGTGGCCCATCTCTGCTTTGCCAGTGATTTCGCCATTGATGACCCAAAAAACCAACAGCCCTTTGAATTAAACAAAAAGGAAAAATGAAATTGAAAAAGTTCATCCAAACACACCCCTGTACTCTTCTTTCTCTTCCTCTTTCTCCTCTTTGTGCTGCTGCCGTTCTGATGTTGCAAAGGGGCTGTGATGATTGCTTCCTTCCTTTCTGGGCTATGTTCAATCACGGCATCGAGAAAAACCCGATCCGTATCTTGGCAAGGCGACTCGGTTACAGCTTTGAATAGCAAACTGGTGTCTGCAGCAATGGCGGCGTCGCTCTTCTCTCGTGCTTTGTCCAAATGCAGCAAATATGAGCCCTCAATAACCCATCACTACAACAACAACAAAAACATACCCGAAGTGGGGTCTGGTAAGAGTGCCTTACCCCTCAATAACCCATCCGGGTCAGAAAACCCATTACGGGTTTGTGTTGAAATTTCAGCTCTTGAAGAATGAGGCATTGGAGAAATTGGGATTTTCCTTAAAGGGTGGTTGCCCATCTCTGCTTTGCCAGTGATTTCTCCATTAATGGACCAAAAAACCAACAGTCCTTTGAAATAAACAAGAAAAAAATAAAATAAAAACTTCTTACCAAACACACCCCTATAATGTTCTTGCTCTTTCTCTTTCTCCTCTCTTTGTGCTGCTAATGTTGTGAAGGGGCTATGATGATTGATTGCTTCCTTTCTGGGCTATGTTCATCATGGCAATTGAGAAAATATCCCACCCGTATCTTGGCAGGGCGACCTGGTTACGGCTTTGAATAGCAAACTGGTGTCTGCAGCCATGGCAGCGTAGCTCTTCTCTTTTGTTTTGTCCAAATAGAGCAAATCTGAGCCCTCAATAATCCATTCGGGTTGGAAAACCCATTTTGGGTTTGCTTTGAAATTTGAGCTCTGAAGAATGAGGCGTCGTCGAAATTGGGATTTTCTGTATAGGATGGTTGCCCATCTCTGCTATGCCAGTGACTTCTCCACTAATGGACCAAAAAAGGCCAACAGCCCTTTGAAATAAACAAAAAATAAACAAATTGAAAAAACTTCATCCAACCACACTCCTATATTTTCTTGCTCTTCCTCTGTCTCATTTTACTGCTGCTGCTACTATTGCTGTAAATGGGCTGTGATGGTTGCTTGCTTCTTTTCTGGGCTATGTTCAATGATGGCATTAGAGAATATCCAACCCGTATCTTGGCAGGGCGACCTGGTTATGGTTTTGAATAGCAAACTGGAGTTCGCAGTCATGGCAGCGGCGCTCTTCTCTTTTGCTTTGTTCAAATACAGCAAATCTGAGCCCTCAATAACCCATTCGGGTTGGAAAACCCATTTTGGGTTTGATTTGAAACTTCAGCTCTGAAGAATGAGGTGTCAAGAGAAATTGGGATTTTCTGTAAAGGTTGGTTGCCCATCTTTGCGTTGCGAGTGATTTCGCCATTGATGACCAAAAAAACCAACAGCCCTTTGAAATAAACAAAAAGGAAAAAAGAAAACAAATTGAAAAAACTTCATCCAAACACACCCCTGTACTCTTCTTGCTCTTCCTCTGTCTCTTTGTGCTGCTGGAGCTGCTGCTGCTGATGTTGTAAAGGGGCTGTGATGATTGCTTGTTTCCTTTCTGGGCTATGTTCAATCATGGCATCGAGAAAAATCTGACCCGTATCTTGGAGGGGCGACCCGGTTACGGCCTTAAATAGCAAATTGGTGTCTGCATCCATGGCGGTAGGGGTGTGCATCGGTCGGTTCGGTTCGGTTTTGTATATTATCGATCTGGTTTATCGGTTATCGATTTGTAAACATGCAAAACCGATAACCAAACCAATAAGATATTCGTTATCGGTTTTTGGTTAATCGGTTTTTGGTCCTTAACGGTTCGGTTATCAGTTTAACCGATAAGAAAATGCTGCTATAATATTTTTGATTTCTCTTATTTTCTTCTTCATATATAGACTACTTTCATGCATAAACATCTATACAAATTACAAGCATAAGCAAATTCAAATACGTTATTACTAAAATAAACTTATTTTCTTTCTTATTAAGTAGAAAACTTGAATACAGTAGCAATGGTAGCAATTTCTCAAAAAGAAAAGCAACACTGATAGGTAGAATGCTATCAAACCAATGACTTTAGAAAGAAAATAACACTACTAAGACAACAATTATAAAATGCAAAAAATAATAGGGTATATATTTAAAATCTAAAGCCACTATTATACAATTATGAATAAAAATATAATCTAAATATAATCTTATTGGGTTATCGGTTTAACCATTAACTAAAACCTTAAAACCGATACTGAACCGATAGCCCAATAATTTTTTTTACAAAACCGTTTAAAAACCGTTAACCCAATAACCCAATACCAATAAACCAATAATATTTTTATCGGTTCGGTTTATCGGTTAAACCGGTTTTTGCACACCCCTACATGGCGGCGTTGCTCTTCTCTTTTGCTTTGTTCTAAAACAGCAAATCTGAGTCCTCTATAACCCGTTTTTATGATCTTTGATGGTTAGTGGTCTCGGAAAACCCATTATGGGTTTGTTTTGAAATTTGTGGAACTTGATTCCCTACTTTTACTAGGAAAATCTCTTGTTTTCTTTTGTTTTTTTTTTTTTTTTTTTTTACTGTGTTGATGGAATTACATAAAGAGGCAGTGATAATGATGTTTCTATGTATGGGCTAACCAATTCGGGCATGGAGATGACCCTACCCGTATCTTGGCGCGGCAACATGGTATGGCCTTGAGACTTCTCTCTCCCATGCATCCCGTGTTTGCAGCCATGGCGTGGCTGGCTTCTCTTTTGCCTTATCATGAAACACATCTGAGCCCCATTTTCGCTTGAAAGGAAAAAAAAATAGAATCTTTTCCATGATTCAATGGTGGAATATGTCTAACCTGTGACTTTCTGCTACAAGTTATACATCATCTTGCTTGTATGTATTATCATATTTGTTCAGCATCAGCTGAGCATAGCCTAGAAAGAAAGAAGAATGAGGCATTGGGGAGATTGGGAATTTTCGTGGCTATGCCCATGATTTCTCCATTGATAACCAAAAAAATCAATAACCCTTTGAAATAAACAAGAAAAAGAAAAACAATAAAATTTGGAGCTGTTTGGCCATAAGAATTATTCAATTTTTCTGGAGTAATTTTTCACTTCATTTCAAAATCAGTGTTCTGTTATAAAAGTTTCAAATCCAACTTGGAGTTGGATTCTAAATTTGGAAAAGTGCTCCCAAACCTGTTTTCCAACTCCATCTTTATAAATTCCAAATAAGGTGCTATCTTCTCTTCTTTGCATACGTAACACGACTCCATTTTCAACTCCAACTTCATAAATTCCATATAAAGTGAAAAATATTTGGAATATATGGCCAAACGCCTACTAAAATTGTCATCCAAACACACCCTTCTGCAATATGTTCAATCATTGGATTGAGATTATTGGACCCTTATCTTGGCAGGGCGACCCGGCATTGTTTTTGTATAGCAAACTGGTGTCTGCAGCCATGGCGGTGTTCCTTATCTTTTGCTTTGTCATTAAATCAGCAAATCTTAGCTCCAATAATTGTTTCATGTTCATCGATGGTGAGTCCATTCTCGGTGGGAAAATCCATACGGATTTGTGCTGAAATTCCAGCTCTGAAGAATGAGGCATCAGAGAAATTTTTGGGGATCTCTGGGGTGTTTGACCGTCTCCGATGTGTCTATGATTTATGTGTCAAACCAATCACCCTTCTTCTATGTGTATATGCGGGTATATATACAACAACACCAACAACATACCCAGTATAGTCCCACAAGTGGGTCTGGGGAGGCTGGGGTGTATGTAGATCCTACCCCTACTTTGTGGGGTAGAGAGGCTGTTTCAGAAACTTCGCTGTAGAGATTCGAACTCTTGCTGGGAAACCCCATGTACTTAGCAGGCGCATGCCTTAACCACTCGGCCAAATTGACACTTGTTTGGATGGTTGTTTTCACTGTGTTGTTGCTTAGATAGCTATACATAAAAAATATTGGGAAGAAATTATAATCGGGTGATAAAAAGACATCAACGGTCCCTTAAGTTTACTGGTGGTAGGTCTTTAATAAGGCTGTGATGATTGATTTTTCTGAGCTAGATGGAATCAGGATTTTATAGGCCGTATCTTGGCGGGGCAGTCCCCGGTTATAGGATTTGAAGCCATGGCTGTGTTGAGATTTCTGTGCCAAAATCTTTGTTATTATCACATCTCTATTTGACCAATTTCTTGTGTTTCACTCACATCTCTATTTGACCAATGTGTTGTGTTTCAATTTTCAGCTTGCTTTCTGTTTGAGATGGGCATGTTTTGTTTCTCAGTACTTAATAGTCAACTTTTGCAATGAAATGTTTTTGCTGGGGTAGTTATTTGAATTTGGTTACTTCTATTTGAGTAGGAAATTGTAAAGCATTACTTTGTATTCTTGATAAAACCAAAATGAAGATAGGAAAATAATTAGATAAGTTAAGTTCTTTCCTATGTTTGGCAAAGGGGAGGCTATAGTAGAGTTGGAAAGAAAATCACTTTCTTGTCCAAAGTGCAAGAATATGTGCATTTTTTTTAGTCTAAGATCTTTTTATTTTAGCATGTTCACAAGATAAAGGAGATCCAGCCCAGAATGAAGAATGAGGCTGACTAGAAGTAAGCTTAGGTATTCTCGGAGTTTAGTTGATCCCTCTCACTAATTTAAAAATACTGCATGTAATTATGTTAGCACGTTACATGACATACATTTGTTCGGTTGCTCCTTAAGATTATTACGTGGAAAGACTTCTCATTATATTCCAGTCTAGATTAAGTTTTTGACATTCTTCCATATTGATGTAGTTTGTACTTTGTTTTTAGAAAAATCATGTTGTTTTTATAAGATAAAATATGACTTCTGGTAATTGCTAATTCACAAGTATCATCCTATTTCTATGTTTTGGTTAGCAAGTAAACACCATAATTCTGTGTGGTTTCTGTTCCAGGCAAAATATCAAAGAAATTGGGAAAAATTGGTGCTGTTGTGTCATGGTACTAATTGAATCAAACATTGTAATTGAGATGCTGATATGTTGACAATTCCAGGCCTTCCAATTTGCAG
The DNA here is from genome assembly GCA_003996215.1 of Jaltomata sinuosa. Taxonomy (NCBI): domain Eukaryota; kingdom Viridiplantae; phylum Streptophyta; class Magnoliopsida; order Solanales; family Solanaceae; genus Jaltomata; species Jaltomata sinuosa. Next base: position 349,618 of record QJPP01000617.1, on the reverse strand, counting down.
ACGCCTTTTCTTCCGTAATGGTGAGTTGTAGTACGTTAAAGATATTGTACCAACTTGTTTAAAACACATTGTGTTACAGATCTGTCAAATTGAGTTCTAAATATTTCTACTACGGCAACCTTTTTTTCAATAGTAATAGTTGAGTTCTATTAAGGCAACCTTTCATCAGAAACATTTTTGATGTTCATCAAATCTTTCTTCAAATTTTTTTTGCCGACTTCAGCACATGATACCAAAGCATTATAAAGCCTTTGGGGAGGGTAGAGTGTAAGGACCCTTACCCCTACCTTGGAGATAGTGAGGCTGTTTCCGATTAATCATACCTGTATATATTATAGGAAAATATATCCATCATATTTTATTACCTGAAACGTTTATAAAATCATCTCAATTTTTGCATGTCACAGACAAACAATAGCATGGTGTATTTCTGGCAGACGGACTAAAAGAGCAACTATATATTAGTATGCTGTATAACTACAAGCTTTTTCTTCCACAGAAAAATGGAGGTTGAGCCCAGAAGAGAGAATGAGGCCAACAGGGATAAGAGGGACTTTTAGGAGGCTGATTGACCCCTCTGTTTGGCCTATGATTTCTCAATTAACAAAATTAACAGCCTCCTCCTTCTGAAAACCAAGAAAACAAATATCTGGCGCCTTTTACTGGATCTTTAGTCCAAACCTTTCACAATTTCGTGTAACTACAAGCTTTTTCTTCCACAGAACAATGGAGGTTGAGCCCAGAAGAGAGAATGAGGCCAACAGGGGTAAGAGGGACTTTTAAAAGGGTGGTTGACCCCTCTGTTTGGCCTATGATTTCCCAATTAACAAAACTAACAGCCCTTTTCTTCTGAAAACCAAGAAAACAAATATCTGGCGCCTTCGCCATTAGGCGTTACTGGATCTTTAGTCCAAAACTTTCACAATTTCGGGTAATCTATGGAATAAACATTTTCTGAAAGAGGCCGTGATGATACTTGTTCATCAGGGCATTTGCACAAATGGCCTTTTCTAGGGCCACTATTTAAATTTTGTCCTCATTTCCCCCGGGCATTGAGACATCCCGACCCGTATCTTGGCTAGGCAAAAACCGGAATGGTCTGTGATTTGAGGCTTCTCTCTTTCACATGCAATCGGTTCTTTTGCATCCATGGCGTGGTCGCCTTCTCTTTGCCCCATTGAAAACTGAGATCTGAGCCCCATTTTCCATATTTCCTTCCAGACAACCCGGGAATCGAACACGAGACCTTTTTTGACGGAAAGAGATCAATAACATCTTTTTTATGCAACCATTGATTAGTCTTCAATGGAAAGTTGTTCTCTGGAATTGGGATTCTTCAATTTTATGTGTTAGACTGACATGATAACCAATTACACCAGACAACCTTTTTTGTATGCATGTTTCTGCATATGAGTATATTTGGATTTGTGCTTATGTTTCAGTCGTCTTAATTTTGTCCTCACTGGCTGTGTTCCAAAGCAACGAACTCCAAAAGGGGAAGCAATATGGCTGTGATGATAATGTTTGCTAAGCTAACTAACATTGGGCATTAGATTTTTGTTGCCTGTATCTTGGCACGGCAACTTGTATTTCTGCAATTTGCAGCCATGGCAGGTGCCAGAAAAGTCGATGCCCCAGATACAAATCTGAGCCTCCAGTTGGAAGCAAAGCATTAACAGTGCTAGTAGTAGTAGTACTTAGACCTCAATCTGGTTAATGAGGCTTAATCCAAGGTATCCTAATTTCTTGAAAATTATGCAACCATTTTCTCAAAGTGGCAGTGATGATATTTCATATTTGTTTATCTGGCTTCGGGAATAAAGACAATCAGACCCGTATCTTGGCTTGGCGAACCCCAGATGCTATGTGATTTAAGGCTTCTCCATCACAGGCAACCTGTATCTGCAGCCATGGCGTGGTCTCGTCCCAGATCTGAGCCTCAAATTGCAAGTAGTCATGGACATTGTTTGGTGGAAACCCATTTTTCACTTATTTTGAAAGCCAGCTCATAAATGAGGCATCAATGAGAAATGGGAATTGTTTATTTATTTATTTATTTATTTGTTCATTCAGAGTATTTCTCCCAGAAGCTAAAGGGCGGGTGTGTCTTTCAACACAGGATGGCTTTGCACTGTGCAATACATGAGTATTGGAGAGATGACGTGGTTGCATCCTTTCTCACGTACCCAAATTCAGCTTCCTCCACAAAATTCCTCCAAACACACCCCTACACTCTTCTTGTTCTTCCTCTGTCTCTTTGTGCTGCTGCTGCTACTGATGTTGTAAAGGGGCTGTGATGATTGCTTGCTTTTCTTTCTGGGCTATGTTCTATCTTGGCATTGAGAATATATCCGATCCGTATCTTGGCAGGGCGACCCAGTTACGGCTTTGAATAGCAAACTGGTATCTGCAGCCATGGTGGCGTGGCTTTTCTCTTTTGCTTTGTTCAAATATAGCAAATCTGAGCCCTCAATCGAAATTTCAGCTCTGAAAAACGAGGCATCAGAGAAATTGGGATTTTCTGTAATAGGGTGGTTGCCCGTCTCTGCTTTGCCAGTGATTTTGCCATTGATGACCAAAAAAACTAACAGCCCTTTGAAATAAACAACAACATACCCAGTGTGATCCCAGGTGGGGTCTGGGGAGGTCTGGGGAGGATAGTGTGTACGCAGATCTTACTCCTACAAGGTAGAGAGGTTGTTTCCAATAAACTCTCGACTCAAGTAAAAACAATACAAAGCAGTTTGAAAGAAGAAACAACGGAAGTGAAGAAGCTAAGACATAATGCTAAAGAAAGCATGACAACAAATACTAAATGGAACAGTCACTACCACAAAATAATACGATAATCAAAGTGTTAGAAACGACCAATAATAACAGAAATTAATACTACGACTACTAGTAGGAAAGACTAAGCAAGACAACCCTCAACTACTTAACCTTCTACCCTAATCCGAGTCTTCCATAATCTTCTATCTATGGTCATGACCCTGATAAGCTGGAGTTGTGTCATGTATTGTCTAATCACCTCTTCCCGATACTTCTTCGGCCTACCTCTGCCTTTCCTGTGACCATCCCTAGCAACCTCTCACACATCTGCAGTGGTGCATCGTGCATCTCCTCTTCACATGGCCGACCATCTAAGTCCTGCTTCCTGAATCTTATCCTCCATTGAGGCACTCCTACCATGTTTCAGATATCCTCCTTTCTAGTCTTATCTCCCCTAGTGTGCCCACACATCCATCTCAACATCCTCATCTCTGCAACTTTCATAGTCTGAACGTGGGAGTTTTTGACTAACCAATATTCCGCTCCATACAACTTAGCCAGTCTAACCACTACTCTGTCAAACTTGCCTTCAAGTTTTGATGACACCTTCTCATCACATAGAACTCCGGATGCGAGCCTCCATTTCATCCACTACAATACGATGTGTGACGTCCTCGTCGATTCCCCATCACTTTGGATAGACCCAAGGGTACTTAAAGCTCCGTTTCTTATGGATAACATGTGAATCAAGCCTCACCTCCACAACATCCTCATAAGTCATGTCACTGAACTTGCACTCCAAATATTCTGTCTTGCTCCTGCTAACCTGAACTCTTTAGACTCCGGGGTTTGTCACCAAACCTCAAGCTTATCGTTAACTCTGTTGCGAGTCTGGTCGATCAGAACCATGTCACTAACAAATAACATACACCAAGGCACCTCACCTTGGATACGTTGAGTCAATTCATCCATCACCAAGGCAGCCCTTTGAAATAAACAAAAAGGAAAAACAAAAGAAAACAAATTGAAAAAATTTCATCCAAACACACATCTATACTCTTCTTGTTCTTCCTCTGTCTCTTTGTGCTGCTGCTGAATTGTAAAGGGGCTATGATGATTGCTTGCTTTCCTTTCTGGGCTATGTTCAATTATAGCATTGAGAAATACTTGACCTGTATCTTGGCAGGGCGAACCGGCTACGGCTTTGAATAGCAAACTGGTATCTGCAGCCATGGCGGCAGTGCCCTTCTCTTTTGCTTTGTTAAGAAATATAGCAAATCTGATCCCTCAATAACCCATTTCATGCACTTCCATGGTGAGTCCATTCTCTAGTCGAAAAACCTATCATGGGTTTGTGTTGAAATTTCGGCTCTGAAGAATGAGGGAGAAAATGACACAAATGGTCTCTTATTTTGAGGGTATGTCCTAAATAGTCCCTTGAGTATGCACTTAACAGTTTGGTCCTTTTAAGTTTGCCAAAAGTTAATAATTCTAGTCTCCGTAAATTTTTTATGAAAGTCTATCGGTTTGATTTGATGGAAATAGTGGAAAAAAAGGAAATTAGTGGGAACTCACATCAACAACATACCCAATGTAATCCCCCACAAGTGGGGTTTGGGGAGGGTGGTATGTACGTAACCTTACCCCTACCTTGCGAAGGTACAGAGGGTGGTGAGTTCCCGCTAATTTTGGGGATTTCTGGGGTGTTTGACCTTCTCAGATATGCCGATGATTTAGCTGTAAAGTCAAAGAATTTCCCCAAAAATGGAAAAAGGTTAGCCCAGAAATGAGGCCAAACAGAGAGTTTGGGATCTTCTTTAAAGGATGGTTGCCCTTCTCTGTTCCGCCATTGATTTATTAAACAACCAACAGCCCTTGTTTATGAAAAAGCAAAAACTGGAAAAACCAAATTGAATTTAACATATGTAAACTGAGATCTCTGTCTTTCTTCTGTGTGTCTCTGTGTGTGTTTTACGTTGTTTATGAAATGTACATAAAGAGGCAGTGATGATGATGTTTCTATTTCTGGGCTAACCAATTTGGGCATTGAGATTATCCGACCCGTATCTTGGTGTGGCGACCCGGTATGGTTTGTGATTGATACTTCTTGTCTCTCACATGCAACTGGTGTTTGCAGCCATGGCGTGGTTGGCTTCTGTTTTGCCTTATCATAACATACATCTGAGCCCCATTTGCTTGAAAAGAAAGAGTGAAAAAGAATCTTTCCTTGATTCAATCTTACGATATGTTGAACCTGCGATTTTCTGCTACAAGTTATAAATCATTTTGCAGTCCTAATGTATCATCATATTTGTTCAGTATCAACTGAGCATAGCCTAGAAAGAAAGAAAGAATGAGGTATCAGAGAGATGAGGATTTTCTGTAAAGGGTGGTTGCCCCTCTCTGCTCTGCCCATGATTTCTTCATTGATAACCAACAGCCCTTTGAAATAAACAAGAAAATAAAAAGAGAAAAGAAAAACTTTCATTCAAACACACCCTTTGTGCCGCTGCTGCTGAACTTGTAAAGGGGTTGTGAAGATTGCTTTCCTTTCTGGGCGGTGTTCAATCATGGCATTGAAAAAAATCCGACCCGTATCTTGGTAGGGCGACCTTGTACGGCTTTGAATAGAAAACTGGTGTCTGCAACCATGACAGTGTCGCTCTTCTATTTAGCTTTGTTCAGATGCAGCAAATTTGAGCCCGCAATAACCCATTTCATGGTTAACCGTGGTGAGTTCATTCTCGGGTGGAGAAACCCATAATTGAAATTTTTCCTCTGAATAATTAGGCATCCGAAAAATAAGAAATTCGAAGGTGAAAAAACCAAAGAATTTCCCCCAAAACGGGAAAAGGCTAGACGAAAAATGAGGCAAAACAGAGAGTTTGGGATTTTCCTTGAAGGGTGGTTGCCCCTCTGTGTTGTGCCATTGATTTTCCTCCATTATCAAGCAACCAACAACCCTTGTGTTTTATGAGAAAATGGAAAATGCAAAATGGATTTAACTTATATACACTGTCTTTTCTTGTGTGTGTGTTGATGGAAGGTACATAAAGAGGCAGTGATGATGATATTTCTATATCTGGGCTAACCAATGTGGGCATTGAGATTACCCAATCTGTATCTTGGTGTGGCAGCCCGGTCTGACCTGTGACTGAGACTGAGACTTCTGTCTCTCACATGCAAACGGTGTTTGCAACCATGGCTGGTTGGCTTCTCTTTTGCCTCATCATTCCACACATCTGAGCCCCATTTGCTTCAAAGAAAAAAAATAGATTCGTTTGCATGATCCAATGTTGGAAAATGTTGAACCTGCAACTTTCTGCTGCAAGTTATACATCATTTTGCAAGTCCTAATGTATCGTCATATTTGTTCATCAGCTGAGTCCTAATGTCCCATTTTGTGCTATTTCAGCAGCTCAAAGAACGAGATATCAGAGAGAAATGGTGATTTTTCCTTTTGGCAAGAAATCAACAGCACCCTTTTTAATGCCAACCATTGATTAGTCTTCACCACACCATTTCAGCTTAAAGAATAACACTGTAGTGAATGACCATCTCTGACATTCTGGTGATTTCTTTTTGCTTTAAACTAGACGACCTTTTGTGCATATGCATATTTCTTGTGTCTATGATGCATTGTGCATATGTTTCGGTTGTCTTAGTTTTGTCCTCACTGGCTGTGTTTCAATCAATGAACAAAGTTGCACGTTCATAAAGTCAGAAAGGGGAAACAATGAGGCTATGATTATAGTGTTTGCTGAGCTCATTGAGTCGGGCACTGGAGTTTTGTAGCTGGTGTCTTGGTGGGGCAATCTGAATTTCTGGAATTTGCAGCTATGGCTGGCGTAAAGAATTCAAAGCCCCACATAAGCTGAGCCTCTTGCATCATTTCTCCATTACCAACGAGGCCAACAAGGGGAGAAAAGGACTTATGTGAGGGTGATTGCTCCCACTTTGCTCTTAGCCCATGATTTCTCTATTACCAAAACCAACAGCCCTCTTCTAGTCCTTTTCCTTTCTTTTCACTTTAGAAAACAAAGAAAGCAGAGCATTAAAAGCAGCAGCAGCAGTAGTAGTTGGACCTCATTCTGATTTATGAGCTCAGGTCCAAAGCACCTTAAATTCCTCGAATCCTATGCTACTATTTGTTCAATGAGGCAGTGATGATATTTGCTTATCTTGGCCAAAAGACAGGTTGTTCGGGTTTAGAGACGAGTAGATCTGTATCCTGGTTTGGCAAAAACCCGTGATGGTATGTGATTTGGGACTTCTCTATCACATGCAATTGGTTCTTTTGCAGCAATGGCGTGATCTCCTCTCCCCATAAGTAACCAACTCTGAGCCTCAAAATTGCAAGTAGTCCTTCTGGACATTGTTTGAGGGAAAAATCGTTGCTTTGGAAAGCCAGCTCATAAATGAGACATCATCAATGAGATATGGGAATTATTTATTTATTTATTCGAGCCGGGGTCTATTGGAAACAACCTCTCTACCTCACTTTTGAGGTAGTGGTACGAACTGCGTACACTCTACCCTCCCCAGACCCCACTTTGTGGCAATACACTGGGTATGTTGTTGTTGTTGTTGTTATTTATTTATTCATTCGGTTTTTTTAGCCGGGAGTCTATTGGAAACAACCTCTCTACCTCACCTCTAATGTCTACACTCTACCCTCCCCAGACCTCACTTTGTGGGAATACACTGGGTATGTTGTTATTCATTCGGTTTTGCTGGTAAGGCCAAGATGTGAAATCTTACTGGAAGAAATTAACAGTGACTAGCTCTTTCTGTAACTCCAGCTTCAGAAGATGCACATTGTTGTTGATTTTTTGCTGATATTGGTTCTCGTCTTGCTGCTGTGTGGCTGCATTAACACATAAACAGCAAGAATCATGTTCGAAATAATGAAAAATAGAGGCAGTGATGATATGGTTTTTGACAAATAGCAATATTGGTTTTGCATAGTTGAGATGATATAAGACTCGGTAACTTGGCAGGGCAACCTGTTCTAGGTTGCAGCCATGGCATTTCTGAGAAACTTAATTATCTGATCAGACAGATCTGAGCCTCATATTAAGTACTAGTAATTCACAGCTCCCTTCTTTGTTATTTTTCCACTTTCTTGGGTCGAGGGCCTTTCTGAAACAACCTCTCTACCTCCACGTGATAGGAGTAAGGCCTGCGTACACTCTACCCTCTCAAGACACCACCCGCAGGTATGTTGTTGCTGTTCAAGATTGCAATAGGAGTTGCTATTTTTCTTTTTTACATATTTTCTGTCTGGTTATAAATTATAAATATTGCTTGTATATTTTTGTTTTTGTTCTGAATTACAGAGATTTTGCATAGCTCTTCTGCCAATGGATGCCCCATTTTGCTGCGTCATGCCCTTATCTGTCTTGATTTAGACAAGCACAGGCCTATCTTAGCTCCCAGTAACCTGCTTGGGGAGACCTTTTCGAACCGCAACATGGGGAATGTCTCCTCCGTAACTATGTATGGCTAATGAACTCGTGTTTTTCTATACTTTTCTTTCTTTGTGCTCGGGTCGATAGTAGCCATGGACCTAAGACTGGATAATAGCAGTGGTGTGTGACATTATAATTCATAATGTTGTATTCATTAAAATAATACAACACTATAAATTCAAATGTTTGAATTCAACAAAACAATACGATAAAATACACTATGAAATGATATATTCAAGTTAACTTGCGTGCATTTGAACTATTTCATTGAGTACTTGCTATCTTCGATTAGCACATATCTCTTGCATGTGGCTTTCACATAGTGGACACAGAAATAAAAAGAACAAAGTCGTGTAATTTTTTTTGAAAGGTTAATTTATATCTTTACTATAAGAAAATGATATTTTACCTTCTGTTATATTATTCGTATAATATAAAAATTTCGTCAAATGATTTAAATATACCCCTCTTCCGTTAGGCATATTCAAGGTAGACTTCATCACATGACATTAATATTTTAGTGATCTGAACATCGCATGATATGTCATCTCACCGCTTCCAACCCCTTTTTTTTTCTTCCCACTTTTTCTGCCACTATCATTGGGGGTGGGCATGAATCACTGAAACCCGAATTACGAAATCAAATCGAAATTTTACTATTGGATTGGATTGAACTTTGAAAGTTTAGTATATTTGATATTATTTTTTAATTACTGAATTATAAAAATCAAACTTTGAAAATATCGAACGTTCCTCACTAATGAATTATTTACCATATATAAAGGTAATATTAACGAGCGATGTGAATGTTTTGATTGACTTATACCGACAAATTCGTAATATTATAGCTTGAGAGTATAATCTAATCTCTATATTCGATATATAATCACTAAATTATCGTATCAAAATTTGATTTACCATATGAAGTTTAATTTAACGAATCTAATTTTGAAAATTTGATGTCTACTTCCAATTACTATAAGCTCATACCTAACCACCACTGTCTAACACAACCATGACCATCTTACTTATTGTACTTGTTGGTTTTAGAGAAATGAACAAAGCAAAAAAGCTCAGAAGGGTCTTGTTGGTTTTAGAGAAATGAACAAAGCAAAAAAGCTCAGAAGGGAAAGAATGGATATATAGGGTCCGTTTGGCCATGAAAATTGTGAATATTTGAATAATATAGTTTTTGTTTTCAAAGTGGAAAGTCATATTTGAAAATTGGAGTTAATGTTTGGCCATGTATACAATTTGGAGTTGTTTTTGATTTTTTTTTGAGTAATTTGGAGTGCCAATAGTTTCTTTTGGTGTATTTTCAGATATGAAAATTTTGAAATTTAATTGCGAAACGTGTTTTTCGGAGTTTAATTTCGAGAAAAAGCAAAACAATTTCATAGCTAAATGCCCCCATAGTTGTTTTTGGTTTTCAATTGCGAATTCACAAGTTCGATTTTTGGGCCTAATTGGAAATTCCGGCCAAAATTCTCAGCTGATGAACTTGCTCCGGTCGATTTCTTTTACCGGCAAACTCCTCGTCCGGTCAGTTTTCCGGTGAAATCGTGTTGTTTGTTTCCTAGCTGGAAATTCCGGCTGAAATCTTCAAGCTGCTAAACTTGCTTCGGTCGAGTTCTTTTACCGGCGAACTTCTTCTCCGGTCAGTTTTCCGGCGAAGTCGTGTTGTTTGTTTCCTAGCTGGAAATCCCAGCCGAAATACTTAGCTACTGAACTTGCTCCGGTCGATTTCTTTTACCGGCGAACTCCCCGTCCGATACGTTTCCCGGCAAAATCCGAGTCTTGGGCTAAAATTATCCTTTATCTATTAGAGTAGGTTCATTTTGGTCCCTCAAATATAATCCTGAGCATATTTAGTCCCTTAACTTTACTAAAGTGAAGCACTTTTGGTCTTCCTAACATAATAATGTTAAAAATTAACGAAAAGGATAATTTTCTAACGGTGTAAATATGACAGTATTATCTCTTTCTTAATTGATATACATTTTCTTTCTTTCTTGTCTTCTTAATTTTTTAGGATTAATGTAGTAGTAGCTATTTATATTTGAAGACAATACTTTAGAACACAATAATCTGCCCACTCGAAAAAAATAACCATTTTCTTAATTGCAGTAACAAAATGGTCTTAAAATTAGTGGCGTAGCTAGTAATTTGGTGAAGGGTGTGCGAATTTCTTCTTAATTGTGTTTAAGAGCGTGCAAAATTAAATATATACTCATAATAGCTAATACTTAACCTCTATGAGTTTGTATTTTACAAGTCACGTGGGTGCCACATGGGTTTAACACTATTATTTTTAAACGAATTTTGTTAGGGAGATCAAAAGTGCTCCACTTTAGTAAAGTTAAGGGACTAAATATGCTCAGAGTTATATTTGAAGGACCAAAATGAACCTACTCTAATAGTTAAGGGACAATTTTAGCCCCAAACTCGACAAAATCCATTCCCCCCCCCCCCTCCCCAATAATTTGCAACTGTGGAATCTGAATAGTGGGTTCAATTCGACCCGATCGAAATTCGGAATGGGTTTTATATGGGCCTTTTCAAGTAAGGCCCAATTGATTAGGTCATAGGGGAGCAGCCATAGTATAAGAAGCACAGCTATTTAGACGAAAATGGCATAAATCTCATTAGTTTAAGTATGAGGCTGCGGAGAAAGCAGAGGGCTTTAGGGAGTTTCAATTAATGGGTGTGGTTTTGCCACTCTCTGTTATTCTCCGCTGCCGATGATCACTCAAATAATTGCAAAAAAAAAAACCCACCCTTTTCGTGAAATTTCACGAGTACTACTCCCTCTGTTTCTATTTGTTTTTACTCTCTGTGTCCCAATTTATCAGGCTATGAAGAATTCAAAGATTTTGTCTTTCTTTGGAAGATGAATCAGACATATATTTCCATTGAGCTGGAAAAGACTGTATCTTGGCATGGCAGCTAAGATGGGTTTTGTGAGAAGTGGAGGAGAAAGTTACATTTTTGGTGTTTCTTTTCTGTCTCATAAGGCTAACTGATGATGCTTGCAGCCATGGCGGTTTTTTTAAAGCTTTTTGGGTTTGTCTGAGAAAAGGCGAATCTGAGCCTATAATCTCATTAGTTTAAGTATGAGGCGTCGGAGAAAGCAGAGAGGTGCTGGGTGTTTTAATGGGTGGTTTTGCCCCGCTCTGTAATTCTCCGAAGCCAGTGATCACTCAAATGATTTAAAGAACCACCTTTTTTGTGAAACTACTCCCTCTGTTTATCTTTCTTTCTTGTTACTCCCTCCCTCCCAAATTATGTTCAATGAGGCTGCTGTGAACGCAGAGAGCTGTTGGGAGTTTCAATGGGTGGTTTTGGCCCTCTTTGTCATTCTACGCTGCCGATGATCACTCAAATGATTGCAGAAACAACCCATTTAGTGAAATTTCACTACACCCCCCTCTGTTCCTTTTTGTTGTTACTCTCTCCGTCTCTAAATTATGTTCAATGAGGCGATGAAGAATTGAAATATTTTGTCTTTCTTTGGAAGATGAATCAGACATATATATTACCATTGAGCTTGGAAAAAACTGTATCTTGGCGTGGCAGCTCAGATGGGTCTGTGGGAAGTGGATGAAAAAAGCTCTATTTTGGTCTCTTTTTTTCTGTCTCATAAGGCTAACTGATGCTTGCAGCCCCTGCGGTTTTTTCAAACCTTTTTGTTTTGTCTGAGAAAAGGCGAATCTGAGCCTAATTTCATTAGTCTAAGTCTGAGGCTGCTGTGAAAGCAAAGAGGTGTTGGGAGTTTCAATGGGTGGTTTTGCCCCTCTCTGTAATTCTCCGCAGCTGATGATCACTTAAATGATTTTAAAAACCACCCTTTTGGTGAAGTTTCACTAGGCCTCTCTGTTCCTTTTTCTTGTTACTCTCTGTCTCAACATTATGTTCAATGAAGCTATGAAGAATTGAAAGATTTTGTTTACTTTGGAAGATGAATCAGACATATATGTCCATTGAGTTGGGAAAAAACTGTATCTTGGCTTGGCAGCTCAGATGGGTGTGTGACAAGAGGAGGAGAAAGTTCCATTTTTGGTCTTTCTTTTCTTTTTGATGACCAAAGAACTAGGAGTCTTTCAGAGAGCCAAGAGACCACCCCAGACCCACGAGACGCCTGAACAGCATCTACTGCGCAGAAAGCCCAAGGGGCCACCAAAGCTGTTAATCACACTCTGGTCTCATGGCCAAATTTCATCCACCAGACTTGGTTACCTGTCTCCTTAGAAATCAAGGATACAGTGGTACGAGCCTATAGAACAGATCCTGTTTAAGTAAGGTCGTTCTTTCTTTTCTGTATCCCAAGGCTAACTGATGCTTGAAGCCATGGCGGTTTTTTCAAAAGCTTTTTGCTAATGTCAACTAACAACAGTCACCTCAAGTGCCTTCAACACCTCTACCCTTATATATGCTTTAAGAAAAAACCAAGTGGTTTTTGCTGGAGAATCATAATGGACAGGGAGGTGTTGGGAGTGTGGTTTTTGCCCCTCTCTGTCATTCTCCGTGGACGATGATCACTCAAATGATTGCAAAACAACCCCTTTCGTGAAATTACTTCCTCTGTTTCTTTTTCTTGTTACTCTGTTTGTGTCAAATTATGTTCAATGAGGCTATGAAGAATTGAAAGATTTTGTCTTCTTTGGAAGATGAATCAGACATTTCTCCATTCAGCTAGAGAAGACTCTATCTTGGTGTGGCAGCTCAGATGGGTCTGTGAGATCTGGAGGAGAAAGCTCCATTTTTGGTCTTTCTTTTCTGTCTCACAAGGCTAACTAATGCTTGCAGCCATGGCTGTTTTTTTATAAGCTTTTTGGTTTTGTCTGAGAAAAGGCAAATCTGAGCCTACTCCAACAGCAACAACATATCAATAATCTGAACCTACTGCATTGCTTTGATTTCATTGAAAGAATGATTCTTTTGTGACTTGGGAATGAATTCCTGAGTTTGATAGCATATGAATTCTTTTGCTATCAAATTCTCAGAGAAAATAGGAGTTCCTAAGGGTGCTTCTTCAATATGGGCGTGCCTAAAAATGTTTTGTTTTGACTAGAATAATGTGAAGGCGAACGTCTATTTTTTATTATTTTCTTTGTTGATAAATATATTCCTTTTTGATAGTCCTATTTTTCAATTACAATGAATAGGAAAGTTCTTGCTCTGAGATGAATGTGCCATAATGTTTTCACTTATTTCTCTGTATTTGAACTTTGTATAGAATCACGAAGCCTGTGCACAAAGGTGTATCCTTATGTCTAGAAATCCGAGGCATTTGAATGCTAACATCTATTTTTGAGTTTACTTTGTTGCTGAGATGCTTAATTCTCCTTATTGGTGAAGTTTATAATTTTGTCAACCTTATCTGTAGTTTGATCTGTAATTTGATTACTCAACTTTGAAAATAATGTAATGCAACTGCATCAGTTTATGCAGGAGCTTTGCAGTTTGTGTTATCAGAATACCAGCCAAAGTTATAGACCTTTTGCAGTTGTTGCGTGTTTTGTGCCATACCATAGTTGGGTTTTTTTGGCACACTTTGTGATTGACCTAGACAAGAAGTCATACATTTTAGTCTTCTCCTTCCATTGAATTTGTTTGTTCTGTGCATGAAGGAATTCATCCTAAATGATGAGTAATTCAAGTAAGCCATGGATTAACATCCAAATGAAGCTTTTTGTCATAGTTACTCTGATAGATATGAGACCTCTATTAGCACTATGTTATCACGATTATTATCTAAAGAAGTTGTTTTACTAGGTGCTTCATTTAGACAGGTTCTTGTTTCTGCTACCTATTATCTTAGGGGGTTCTCTTTCTTTGATGAATGGTCTATACAGGAAGTCGTACTTGATGAATGTATTATCTTAGTATCGTCATTCGTCTTGCTGTTCTCCTTCAATTAAATTGTTTACCATGTGCATGAAGGAATTCATCCTAAATGATGAGTAATCAAGTAAGCCATGGATTAACATCCAAATGAAGCTTTTTGTCATAGTTACTCTGATAGATATGAGACCTCTGTTAGCTCTATGTTGTCACAACTAGTCTAAAAAAATGTTTTACCAGGTGTGTTTAGAGGTTTTTCTAAACTGCTTATTGCTGATTATTTACCATTTTTCCTCGTAAAATTTGCCAATGGACGTGCTTTCTTTTGTTGAAAGAGTCCTTGACATTATTTAAGTTCGAGAATAGTTGCATGTTAAATGCAAAAAGAATTGCAAACAAGGCAACTTTGCCGAGGGGTTCTGTATTATTTGTTGATCCCCTCTTTTTCCCTGTTGCCAATATCATAATTGGACAAAGCTTGGAACAACTTTAGTTGATGAATTATTATGGTTTTCACTTAAACTGATTCTAAGCTTGGCTACATTCTCCATCTCTTTTGATTGAACAATTTTTCTTCTTCTGCATATGTTTAGCTTATATATTTCAGAAGTTCCTTTTTGGTTGTTTTAACTTTGTGCTCAGTCCATAGGGCTTTGGTCTAGGGATAAGAGTGAAACAATTGCTGTGTTAAGGTGCATGTGACGGGTTCGAATTATTCATTTGGGTAAGTGTACAACAGTTGATGTGTTAGATGCATGTCACGAGTTTGAATTATGAATCTTGGTATTTAAGCGGAGAAAGGTAGGGATGTAGTGCACATAGAGTTTCAAACTGTGAGCCATTATTGTGGATTTCTCGGTTATTAAAAAGCAACAGGTTTTATGAATATTGTTGATAGTATTCCTCAACTTTTAGAACCAAGTGTGAGACCATATGTTCAGCTGAAAAATTCTTAGAAAAGTACTACATAGGATATTTTATTTAAAGAAAAATGATACAAAAATATGGGAAGAATGAAATGCAGTGCTGAACTGTTTAAGTTGTTTGAGTATTCAAGAAAATTTAACCAATATGATTTGATATAATTGGTATGTAATGATGTGCAAAGTTAAATAAAAGCAAGTAGACATTAATATTAATACGTTTCTATATGTAGTAGCTAATGAAATCCTTCGAGCACTAATATTTCCTCACAAAAACCTGTGTTCATGGCTAATAATGGAACAAATTAAACTGATTGTGTACTATCTATGTCATGTCTTGACGGGTGAATATTATAAGGGCAAAATGGCTTGGGAGACTCCTGTACTTGTGTCTGTTTGTCACATGGACCTTTCTACTCATGATTTTGTCAACTGAACACTTAAACTCAATAAAACACAATATTTTGAACCCTTTTGACTATTAACCTAGCTTATGTGGTTGGATATTGTTGAGTTGGAAAATTTGGCGTTTGCACGAGTTTAAAAGCGAGTGAAAACAAATATTTTATGTAAAAATAATAATTAAAAAACTCCATCTCCTTCTTCAATAATCCCTCCGCTATCCCCACCCTCCCCCCACCACCACCACCACACCCCAACTTTCTTCTTCTTCATCTCCGATCGAATTTAAAATATTGTGTTTTATTGAGTTTAAGTATTCAACTGGCAAAGTTATTAGTAGAAGGGTCCATGTGGCAAACGGACACAAGTACAGGGGTTTTCCAGGCCATTTCGCCTATTATAAGTAAATCGATTGTTTACTATTTCATGTCTTGGCAGGTGAATATAAGAGGTTAAAATTTGTGTTCATGGCTAATAAAAGAACCAACTAAATTGATTGTCTACTATCTATGTCATGTCTTGGCAGATAATATAAGAGAGATTAAAACATGTGTTCATGGTAATAAAAGAACAAACTAAATTGACCGTCTACTATCTATGTCATGTCATGACAGATGAATATAAAAGAGGCTGAAACTTGTGTTCATGGCTAATAAAAGATCAAATTAATTTGACTGTCTACTATTTATGTATGTCTCAAATTAATAGTAAATGCATTCTCTCTTTCTCCATTTTCTGAAAAATATTCATTGAGCATGCTGACAAAATAATTGGCATTTACATCTTTCTCATTTTCAGGGATTTTGCTCTAGTTTACTAACACATCTTTAGACTAAAATCAACTAGAAATAACTGAAAATGTATCAAAAGATATAAATATAAGACTGAAATTAAGAAAAAAATCAATAAAAACTTTTAATTCGGGGATGAGAAGACCAAATTAGTAGGTTAGGATCAAGGTATCATAACAAGATTTATAAACGGCATAATATATATATGTGTCTTTTAATTTGCTCTCAGTTGACATTTATGTATTTCAATTTTGAGTGTGCATAAGTAGACATTTAAACTTGTAGAAAGTTGAAAAAGTAGACACACACGTCTTACGTGGCGTCTCACGCGAATTACAACGTAGAACGTTTAGAGAGCATTTTCTCTAAATGAATTTTATGCAATGTGAGTTCAAATTAGTTAGGCTCTAATACCAGTATCATACATCGAATAAAAAAATAAAAAAACATAAAAATAAATTTATAAGAAGATATTAAAAATAAAATATTATTTTATATTAAGTGACTGTAGAGAACATTTCCCGGATACTCTCACAAAAAACATTTCCAAATAAATAAAATTCATAATAAAAACACAAACTTGGATTTAAATTCTTGAAGAAAGAAATTATTTTCCAGTAAAAAGGTTACTATAATTCCAGTATTCAAGGAGTATACTGTACAAGCAAAACCATATATAGAAATGAACAAAGCAAAAAAACTCAGAATGTAAAAGAATTGAGACTAGAGTGTGAGGATTTTTCACTGAAATGATGGTTGCCATTGACCCGACCCGACCCGAATCTTGGCGGGGCATGCCACCAGATTTTCCGGTGGTTTTTGCAGCCATGGCGTCAGGGTACTATAAGCAAAAAGCTCAGAAGGTAAAAGAAATAAGACTATAAATAGAGTTTGAGGATTTTTCATTTAAAAGGGTGGTTGCCTTTGAGCTGATTAATCGAGCATTTGACCCGACCCGACTCGTATATTGGCGGGGCATGCCACCAGATTTTCTGGTGTTCTTTTTTGCAGCCATGGCGTGTTTACAGGTAGCTTGAGGGTACTATAAGCAAAGAGCTCGGAAGGGAAAGAATGATGCTACAGAGAGTTTAAGGATTTTACACTGAAAGGGTGTTTGCCTTTGAGCTGATTAATTGAGCATTTGAGGCGACCCGACCCGAATCTTGGCGGGGCATGCCACCAGATTTTCTGGTGGTTACAGCTTTAGGTTACTATAAGCAAAAAGCTCAGAAGGAAAAGAATTGAGGCTAACAGGGAGTTGGGGATTTTCATTGAAAGGGTGGTTGCCTCTCTCTGTATTCAGCCAATGATTTCACCATTACAGTAAGAATCCCAAACAACCCTTTTATCAACTCTTTTTTCTTCCTTTTTTTCTTCTAATGCTTCTGCCAGAGCATTCAGTGCTGCTGGTGGGAGTAGTAGAAGCTGTGGGGGGTTAGTGTCATCGATGGCTTTAAAGAGGCGATGATGATTTTTGTCAATTTTTAATTCCCTTCTGAGCTGATTAATCGAGCATTTGAGGTTATCCGACCCGTATCTTGGCGGGGCATGCTGGTTTTTGCAGCCATGGCGTGGTTGGAATCTCTTGTTGCCTGAGCTTATCACAGATCTGAGCCTCAATTTACCGGTCCCTTCGTCAATATTAACCGAGGGAGTATTATTAACAGCTCAGAGTGCTATAAGCAAAAGCTCAGAAGGCAAAAAATGAGGCTAACAGGGAGTTGAGGAGTTTCGTTGAAAGGGTGGTTGCCTCTCTCTGCATTCCGCCAATGATTTCTCCATTAAGGAAAGGAACCCCAACAACCCCTTTTATCAATTTTAAACAGAGGAAGTATATAATTAACAACTTTTGTATAAATGGGTTTTTATGCCCTTCAACTTTTTTTTTTCTAATGCTTCTGCCGGAGCATTCAGTGTTGCTGGTGGGGGTGGGGGTGGTGGAAGCTGTGGCGGTGGGTATAATCGGTGACTTGAACGAGGCAATGATGATTTTTGCCAATTTTTATTCTCTTCTAAGCTGATTACTCGAGCATTTGAGGTTGTCCGACCCGTATCTTGGTGGGGCATGCCACCAGATTTTCTGATGGTTTTGCAGCCATGGCGTTGTTGGACTCTCTTAATGCCTGAGCTTAACCCAAATCTGAGCCTCAATATTTCCTATTCAGCTTGGATTTTTTTAGGGCCTGTTTGGAAAGCGACCTGGTAATTGGAAATTGGATTTGAGTGTAATTGGGTGTAGTTACACAGTTAATAATTACGGTGTGTTTGGTATGAAGGAAAATGTTTTTCATGAGTTGAGAAACAAAAAGCAAAAAGCTCGGAAGGGAAAGAATGAGGCTAACAGGGAGTTGAGGATTTTCTTTGAAAGGGTGGTTGCCTGTCTCTGCATTCAGCCAATGATTTCACCATTACTGTAAGAATCCCAAACAACCCTTGTATCAACTTTTTTTTTTTTCTTTTTTCTAATGCTTCTGCCGGAGCATTGAGTGCTGCTGGTGGGGGTTGGTGGAAGCTGTGGGAGTTAGTAAAATGATGGCTTTAAAGAGGCAATGATGATTTTTGCTAATTTTTGTTCCCTTATGAGCTTATTAATCGGGCATTTGAGGTTATCCGACCCGTATCTTGGCGGGGCATGACACCTGATTTTCTGGTAGTTTTTGCAGCCATGGCATTGTTGGACTCTCTTGTTGCCCGAGCTTAACAAAGATCTGAGCCTCACTTTCTCTAGGTGCTACTGAGTATAATTGACGGCCTGAAAAGGGGCGATGATTTTTGCCAACTTTTTTCCCTTCTGAGCTGATTAATTGGGTATTTGAGATTATACGACCCGTATCTTGGCGGGGCATGCTCCCTTATTTTCTGGTGGTTTTTGCAGCCATGGCGTGGTTCGACTCTCATTTTGACCAGCTTAACACAGTTCAGCTTGGTATTTTTTTTTTTTAGAAAATATTTCGGGTGTGTTTGGTGTGAAGGAAAATATTTTCGAGAGTTGAGAAACAAAAAGCAAAAAGCTCAAAAGGGAAAGAATGAGGCTAACAGAGAGTTTAAGGATTTTTCACTGAAAGGGTGGTTGCCTCTCTCTGTCTTCAGCCAATGATTTCACCATTACTGTTAGAATCAACAACCCTTTTATCAACTCTTTTTTTTTTTGGTGCCTAGTGCTTCTGCCGGAGCATTTAGTGCTGCTGGTGGGGGGTGGTGGAAGCTGTGGGGGTCAGTATAATCGGTGGCTTTAAAGAGGCGATGCTGATTTTTGTCAATTTTTAATTCCCTTCTGAGCTGATTAATCGAGCATTTGATGTTATCCGACCCGTATCTTGGCGGGGCATGACACATGATTTTCTGGTGGTTTTTGCTGCCATGGAGTGGTTGGACTCTCTTGTTGCCAGAGCTTAACACAGATCTGAGCCTCATTTTATTGGTATCTTCAGGGTACTAAAAGCAAAAGCTTAGAAGGAAAGAATGAGGCTAACAGGGAGTTGAGGAGTTTCGTTGAAAGGGTGGTTGCCTCTCTCTGCATTCCGCCAATGGTTTTTCCATTACTGTACGAACCCCAACAACCCCTTTTATCAATTTTAAACAGAGGAAGTATATGTAATTAACAGCTTTTGTATAAATGGGTTTTTATGCCCTTCAACTTTTTTTTTTCTAATGCTTCTGCCGGAGCATTCAGTGCTGGTGGTGGGGGTGGGGGTGGTGGAAGCTGTGGCGGTGGGTATAATCGTGACTTGAAAGAGGCAATGATGATTTTTGCCAATTTTTATTCTCTTCTGAGCTGATTACTCGAGCATTTAAGGTTATCCGACCCGTATCTTGGCGGGGCATGCCACCAGATTTTCTGATGGTTTTTGCAGCCATGGCGTTGTTGGACTCTCTTAATGCCTGAGCTTAACACAAATCTGAGCCTCAATTTTTCCTATTCAGCTTGGATTTTTTTAAGGGCCTGTTTGGAAAGTGACCTGGTAATTGGAAATTGGATTTGAGTGTAATTGGGTGTAGTTACACAGTCAATAATTACGGTGTGTTTGGTATGAAGGAAAATGTTTTTCGTGAGTTGAGAAACAAAAAGCAAAAAGCTCGGAAGGGAAAGAATGAAGCTACAGAGAGTTGGGGATTTTTCATTGAAAGGGTGGTTGCCTCTCTCAGAATTCAGCCAATGATTTCTCCATTACTGTAAGAATCCCAACAACCCTTTTATCTATACTATATTAAAAGCATGAAGATACTTAGAAATGTTGATTGGTCATTGGAGTATAGAATTAACAGCTCATTTGGATTGTTGTTACATATTGTTTCAAAGGGTTTCTATGCCCTTCAACTCTTTTTTTAATGCTTCCTCCGGAGCATGTTTGTTGCCGGTGGAGCTGGTGGAAGCGATGGCGGTGAGTATAATCGGACGGCTTGAAAGAGGCGATGATGATTTTTGCCAATTTTATTCCCTTCTGAGCTGATTAATCTGGTATTTGAGATTATCCGACCCGTATCTTGGTGGGGCTTGCTCCCAGATTTTCTGGTGGTTCTTGCAGCCATGGCCTTGTTGGACTCTCTTAATGCCTGAGCTTAACACAGATCTGAGCCTCACTTTCTCTGTCAGTTTAGTGAAATGAACAAAGCAGAAGCTCAGAAGGTAAAGAATGAGGCTACAGAGAGTTTAGGAATATTTCATTGAAAGGGTGGTTGCTGCTCTCTGGATCAGTCAATTATTTCTTCATTACTGTAATAACCCCAACAACCCTTTTATCAATTTTAATGGAGTAATATTAACAGCTTGTTTGGATGGTTGCCTACATATTGTTTCAAATGGTTTCTGTACCCTTCCATGCTATGCTAATACAATGCGTTCTGTTTTCTCTAATGCATTTGCTGGGGCATTGAGTGCTGCTGGTGGTGGTAGTGGAAGCTGTGGGGGTGAGTATAATTGATGGCTGGCGATGATGATTTTTTTTTTGGTGTTTTTTTGGTTTCTGTAGCCGAATATTGCAGGGCATGCCACCAGATTTTCTGGTGTTTTTTTGCAGCCATGGCGTGGTTACAGCTTCAGGGCACTATAAGCAAAAAGCTCAGAAGGAAACGAATGAGGCTAACAGGGAGTTGGGGATTTTTCTGTGAAAGGGTGGTTGCCTCTCTCTCTACATTCAGCCAATGATTTCACCTTTACTGTATGAATCCCAACAACCCATTTTATCAACTCTTTTTTTTTTCCCTAATACTTTTGCCGGAGCATTGAATGCTGCTGGTGGGAGTAGTGGAAGCTGTGGGGGTGAGCATAATCGGACGGCTTTAAAGAGGTAATGATGATTTTTGCTAGTTTTTGTTCCCTTCTGAGCTGAGTAATCGAGCATTTGAGATTATCCGATCCGACCCGACCCGAATCTTGGCGGGGCATGCCACCATATTTTCTGGTGTTCTTTTTGCAGCCATGGCGTGGTTACAGCTTCAGGGTGCTATAAGCAAAAAGCTTAGAAGGAAAAGAATGAGGCTAAAGAGAGTTTGAGGATTTTTCATTTGAAAGGGTGGTTGCCTCTCTCTGCATTCAGCCAATGATTTCACCATTACTATAAGAATCCCAACAACCCTTTTATCAACTTTTTTTCTTCTTTTTTTTTTCCTAATGCTTCTGCCGGAGCATTTAGTGCTGGTGCTGGTGGGGGTGGTGGAAGTTGTGGGGGTGAGTACAATCGGTGGCTTTAAAGAGGTAATGATGATTTTTGCTCCCTTCTGAGCTGATTAATCGGGCATTTGAGGTTATCCGACCCGTATCTTGGCGGGGCATGCTGGTTTTTGCAGCCATGGCGTTGTTGGACTCTCTTTTTGCCTGAGCTTAACACAGATCTGAGCCTCATTTTACCGGTCTCTTCGTCAATTTTAACTGAGGGAGTACTATTAACAGCTTCAGGGCACTATAAGCAAAAGCTTGCAAAAGCTCAGTAGGAAAAAATGAGGCTAAAAGGGAGTTGAGGTTTTCTCATTAAAAAGGTGGTTGCCTCTCTCTGCATTCAGCCAATGATTTCTCCATTAATATAAGAAACCCCAACAACCCTTTTATCGGTTTTAAACGGAGGAAGTATATAATTAACAGCTTTTGTTTGAAATGGGTTTCTATGCCCTTCAACTCTTTTTTTCTTTTCTAATGCTGCTGCCAGAGCATTCAGTGCCGCTGGTGGAAG
This sequence comes from Jaltomata sinuosa, assembly GCA_003996215.1. Taxonomy (NCBI): domain Eukaryota; kingdom Viridiplantae; phylum Streptophyta; class Magnoliopsida; order Solanales; family Solanaceae; genus Jaltomata; species Jaltomata sinuosa. Next base: position 327,251 of record QJPP01000617.1, on the reverse strand, counting down.
CTGTGGGGTGGGTATAATCGGTGGCTTGAAAGAAGGATGATGATTTTTGCAAATCTTATTCCCTTCTGAGCTGATTACTCGAGCATTTGAGGTTATCCAGACCCGTATCTTGGCGGGGCATGACACCTGATTTTCTGGTGGTTTTTGCAGTCATGGCGTTGTTGGACTTCTTTTTTTGCCCGAGCTTTAGACAAATCTGAGCCTCAATTTTTCTCTATTCAGCGTGGATTTTTTTTAGGGCCTGTTTGGAAAGCCACCTGGTAATTGGAAATTGGGTTTGAGTGTAATTGGGTGTAATTACCCAGTTAATATTTAGGGTGTGTTTGGTATGAAGGAAAATGTTTTTCGTGAGTTGAGAAACAAAAAGCAAAAAGCTCGGAAGGGAAAGGATGAGGCTAACAGGGAGTTGAGGATTTTCGTTGAAAGGGTGGTAACCTCTCTCTGCAATTCTGCATTCAGCCAATGATTTCACCATTACTGTAAGAATCCCAACAACCCTTTTATCAACTCTTTTTTTCTTCTTTTTTTTCTAATGCTTCTGCCGGAGCATTGAGTGCTGCTGGTGGGAGTAGTACAAGCTGTGGGGGTTAATAAAATCGGTGGCTTTAAAGAGGCAATGATGTTTTTTTCTAATTTTTGTTCCCTTCTGAGCTGATTAATCGAGCATTTGAGGTTATCCTACCCGTATCTTGGCGGGGCGTGCTGGTTTTTGCAGCTATGGCGTGGTTGGACTCTCTTGTTGCATGAGCTTAACACAGATCTGAGCCTCAATTGGTCCCTTCGTCAATATTAACTGAGGGAGTATTATTAACAGCTTCAGGGTGCTATAAGCAAAAGGTCAGAAGGCAAAAAATGAGGTTAACAGGGAGTTGAGGAGTTTCGTTTGAAAGGGTGGTTGCCTCTCTCTGCGTTCAGCCAATGATTTCTCCATTAAGGAAAGAAACCCCAACAACCCTTTTATCAATTTAGAACAGAGGAAGTATATAATTAACAGCTTTTGTATAAATGTGTTTTTATGCCCTTCAACTTTTTTTTATCTAATGCTTCTGCCGGAGCATTCAGTACTGCTGGTGGGGTGGTGGTGGTGGAAGCTGTGGCGGTGGGTATAATCGGTGACTTGAAAGAGGCAATGATGATTTTTGCCAATTTTTATTCTCTTCTGAGCTGATTACTCGTGCATTTTGAGGTTATCCGACCCGTATCTTGGCAGGGCATGCCACCAGATTTTCTAATGGTTTCTGCAGCCATGGCGTTGTTGGACTCTCTTGTTGCCCGAGCTTAACACAGATCTGAGCCTCACTTTCTCTATATCAATTGGGAAAATGTTATTTAGAGTTCGTTTGGTATTGGAGACAAGTTATGCGGAATCTTAGTAGTTTAGTTAGTTGACTGGCTGGTTGGCTAGCTAAACTTTCATCTTGTTGGTGACGATTTGTTTTCCACCTTGTAATTCACTCTCCTATTTCCTCTTCCCTTACCCCAATTTTTTCTTTTAAAAAGAAAGAGAGAGAGGGGAGTTATGTAGGTGCTGCTGAGTATAGTTTACGGCCTGAAAAAGGGAGGTGATTTTTATTAATTGGGTAGTTGAGAATATACGACCCGTATCTTGGCAGGGCATGCTCCCAGATTTTCTGATGTTTTTTGCAGCCATGGCGTGGTTGTACTCTCTTTTTGCCCCAGCTTAACACAGTTCAGCTTGGATTTTCTTAATATTTCGGGTGTGTTCGGTATGAAGGAAAATATTTTCGAGAGTTAAGAAACAAAAAGCAAAAAGCTCAAAAGGAAAAGAATGAGGCTACATAGGGGAATCTTAGTAGCTCAACTGGTTGGCGTGGCTACCTGTACTTTCAGCTTGTTGGTGAGGTTCAATTCACCATCTTGTAATCCCCTCCCCCATTTACCCTTTCCCTACCCTCAATTAGAAAGAGGCTACAGAGAGTTGAGGATTTTTCATTGAAAGGGTGGTTGCCGCTCTCTGCATCAGTCAATGATTTCTCCATTACTGTATGAACCCCAACAACCCTTTTATCATTTTTAACGGAGGGAGTAATATAACAGCTTGTTTCGATGGTTGCTTACATATTGTTTCAAATAGTTTCTATACTTTTCCATGCTATGCTCATTCAATGCATTCTCTTTTCTCTAATGCTTTTGCCGGAGCGTTTACTGCTTCTGGTGGGGGTGGTGGAAGCGGTGGTGGTGAGTATAATCGGTCGGCTTGAAATAGGAGATGATGATTTTTGCCAATTTTTATTCCCTTCTAAGCTGATTAATTGGGCATTGGACTCTCTTGTTGCCTGAGCTTAACACAGATCTGAGCCTCAATTTACCGGTCTCTTCGACAATTTTAACTGAGGGAGTATTATTAACAGTTTCAGGATACTATAAGCAAAAACTTAGAAGGAAAAGAATGAGGCTACAGGGAGTTGAGGATTTTCATTGAAAGGGTAGTTGCCTCTCTCTCCATTCAGCCAATGATTTCTCCATTACTGTAAGAAACCCAACAACCCTTTTATCGATTTTAAACGGAGGGAGTATATTATTAACAGTTTGTTTGGATCGTTGTTGTTACATATTGTTTCAAAGGCTTCCAATGCCAACAACTCTTTTTTTCTTTTTCTTTTTTCTAGTGCTTCTGCCAGAGCATTCAGTGCTGCTGGTGGGGAGTAGTAGAAGCTGTGGGGGTTGAGTAAAATCAGTGGCTTTATAGAGGCAATGATGATTTTTGCTAATTTTTGTTCCCTTCTGAACTGATTAATCGAGCATTTGAGGTTATCCAACCCGTATCTTGGCGGGGCATGCTGATTTTTGCAGCCATGGCGTGGTTGGACTCTCTTGTTGCCTGAGCTTAACACAGATCTGAGCCTCTACTGGGATCTTCGTCAATTTTGACTGAGGGAGTACTATTAATAGCTTCAGGGCACTACAAGCATAAGCGCAGAAGGAAAAAATGAGGCTAAAAGGGAGTTGAGGTTTTTTCATTGAAAGGGTGGTTGCCTTTCTCTGCTTTCAGCCAATGATTTCTCCATTAAGGAAAGAAACCCCAACAACCCTTTTATCGATTTTAAACGGAGGAAGTATATAATTAACAGCTTTTGTTTGATTGGGTTTCTATGCCCTTCAACTCTTTTTTCCTTTTTTAATGCTTCTGCTGGAGAATTCAGTGCTGCCGGTGGGGGTAATGGAAGCTGTGGGGGCGAGTATAATTGGTGCCAATTTTTATTCCCTTCTGAGCTGATTAATTGGGTATTTGAGATTATACGACCCGTATCTTGGCGGGGCATGCTCCCAGATTTTCTGATGGTTTTTGCAGCCATGGCGTGGTTGGACTCTCTTTTTGCCCCAGCTTAACACAGTTCAGCTTGGATTTTTTCTTATATTTCGGGTGTGTTTGGTATGAGGTAAATATTTTCAAGAGTTGAGAAACAAAAAGCAAAAAGCTCATAAGGGAAAGAATCAGGCTACATAGGGGAATCTTAGTAGCTCAACTGGTTGGCTTGGCTACCTGTACTTTCAGCTTGTTGGTGAGGTTCAATTCATCATCTTGTAATCCCCTCCCCCATTTACCCTTTCCCTACCCTCAATTAAAAAGAGGCTACAGAGAGTTGAGGATTTTTCATTGAAAGGGTGGTTGTCGCTCTCTGCATCAGTCAATGATTTCTCCATTACTGTATGAACCCCAACAACCCTTTTATCAATTTTAACGGAGGGAGTAATATAACAGCTTGTTTCGATGGTTGCTTACATATTGTTTTAAATAGTTTATATACCTTTCCATGCTATGCTCATTCAATGCATTCTCTTTTCTCTAATGCTTTTGCCGGAGCATTTAGTGCTGCTGGTGGGGGTGGTGGAAGCGATGGTGGTGAGTATAATCGGTCGGCTTGAAAGAGGCGATGATGATTTTTGCCAATTTTTATTCCCTTCTAAGCTGATTAATTGGGCATTTGAGGTTATCTGACCCATATCTTGGTGGGGAATGCCACTGGATTTTCTGGTGGTTTTTGCAGCCATGGCGTTATTGGATTCTCTTGTTGCCTGAGCTTAACACAGATCTGTGCCTCAATTTACCGGTATCTACGACAACTTTAACTGAGGGAATATTATTTACAGTTTCAGGGTACTATAAGCAAAAGCTTAGAAGGAAAAGAATGAGGCTACAGGGAGTTGAGGATATTCATTGAAAGGGTGGTTGCTTCTCTCTCCATTCAGCCAATGATTTCTCCATTACTGTAGAAACCCAACAACCCTTTTATCGGTTTTAAACGGAGGGAGTATATTATTAACAGTTTGTTTGGATTGTTGTTACATATTGTTTCAAAGGCTTCCTATTGCAACAACTCTTTTTTCTTTTTCTTTTTTCTAGTGCTTCTGCCGGAGCATTCAGTGCTGCTGGTGGAGGGTGATGGAAGCTGTGGGGTTGAGTTTAATCGGACGGCTTGAAAGAGGCGATGCTGATTTTTGCCAATTTTTATTCCCTTCTGAGCTGATTAATCGAGCCTTTGAGGTTTATGCGACCCGTATCTTGGCGGGGCATGCCACCAAATTTTAAACGGAGGTAGTATATTATTAACAGTTTGTTTGGATTGTTGTTACATATTGTTTCAAAGGCTTCCTATTGCAACAACTCTTTTTTTCTTTTCTTTTTTCTAGTTCTTCTGCCGGAGCATTCAGTGCTTCTGGTGGGGGTGATGGAAGCTGTGGGGTTGAGTATAATCGGACGGCTTGAAAGAGGCGATGCTGATTTTTGCCAATTTTTATTCCCTTCTGAGCTGATTAATCGAGCCTTTGAGGTTTATTCGACCCGTATCTTGGCGGGGCATGCCACCAAATTTTCTGGTGGTTTTTGCAGCCAACTCTCTTTTTGCCTGAGCTTAACACAGATCTGAGCCTCACTTTGCCTGAACTAAAAAGATTTATTTTAATTCATTCAAGTGTCAGGAAGTACTGTATAAGCAAAAACCTTAGAGAAATGAACAAAGCAAAAAGCTCAGAAGGGAAAGAATTGAGGCTCACAGCGAGTTTGAGGATTTTTCATTGAAAGGGTGGTTTCCTCTCTCTGTCTTCAGCCAATGATTTCACCATTACTGTAAGAATCCCAACAACCCTTTTATCAACTCTTTTTTTTTTTTTTTTGGTTTCTAGTGCTTCTGCCGGAGCATTCAGTGCTGCTGGTGGGGGGTGGTGGAAGCTGTGGGGTGAGTATAATCGATGGCTTTAAAGAGGCAATGATGATTTTTGCTAATTTTTGTTCCCTTAGATTAATCGAGCATTTGAGGTTATCCGACCCGTGTTTTGGCGGGGCATGCTGGTTTTTGCAGCCAGGGCATGGTTGGATTCTCTTGTTGCCTGAGCTTAACACAGATCTGAGCCTCATTTTACCGGTATCTTCGACAATTTAACTGAGGGAGTACTATTAACAGCTTCAGGGCACTATAAGCAAAAGCTCAGTAGGAAAAACTGAGGCTAAAAGGGAGTTGAGGATTTTTCATTGAAAGGGTGGTTGCCTCTCTCTGCATTCAGCCAATGATTTCTCCATTAATGTAAGAAACCCTAGCAACCCTTTTATTGGTTTCAAAAGGGAGGAAGTATATAATTAACAGTTTTTGTTTGAAATGGGTTTCTATGCCCTTCAACTCCTTTTCTCTTTTCTAATGCTGCTGCTGGAGCATTCGGTGCTGCTGGTGGAAGCTGTGGGGTGGGTATAATCGGTGGCTTGAAAAAGGGATGATTTTTGCAAATTCTATTCCCTTTTGAGCTGATTACTCGAGCATTTGAGGTTATCCAGAGTTCCAGACGCGTGTCTTGGCGGGGCATGACACCTGATTTTCTGGTGGTTTTTGCAGCCATGGCGTTGTTGGACTCTTTTCTTGCCCGAGCTTAACACAGATCTGAGCCTCAATTTTTCTCCATTCAGCTTGGATTTTTTAAATATTTAGGGTGTGTTTGGTATGAAGGAAAATGTTTTCATGAGTTGAGAAACAAAAAGCAAAAAACTTAGAAGGGAAAGAATGAGGTTACCGAGAGTTGAGGATTTCTCATTGAAAGGGTGGTTGCCTCTCTCAACATTCAGCCAATGAATTATCCATTACTGTATGAATCCCAACAACCCTTTTATCTATATTATATTAAAAGTATGAAGACCCTTAGAAATGTTGATTGGAGTATATAATTAACAGCTCATTTGGATTGTTGTAACATATTGTTTCAAAGGGTTTTTATGCCCTTCAACTCTTTTTTTAATGCTTCTGCCAGAGCATGTTATGTTGCCGGTGGAGCTGGTGGAAGCGATGGTGGTGAATATAATTGGACGGCTTGAAAGAGGCGATGATGATTTTTACTAATTTTATTCCCTTGTAAGCTGATTAATTGGGTATTTGAGATTGTCCGACCCGTATCTTTGCAGGGCATGCATCCAGATTTTCTGGTGGTTCTTGCAGCCATGGCGTGGTTGGACTCTCTTTTTGCCTGAGCTTTTATACAGATCTGAGCCTCACGTTCTCTGTCAGTTTAGTGAAATGAACAAATCAAAAGCTCAAAAGGGAAAGAATAAGGCTACAGAGAGTGTAGGGATTTTTCATTGAAAGGGTGGTTGCCGCTTTCTGCATCAGCCAATGATTTCTTCGTAACTGTAAATAAAACCCAACAACCCTTTTATCAATTTTGACGGAGGGAGTATTATTAACAGCTTGTTTGGATGGTTGCCTACATATTGTTTCAAATGGTTTCCATACCCTTCCTTGCTATGCTAATACAATGCATTCTCTTTTCTCCAATGGTTCTGCTGGAGCACTGAGTGCTGCTGGTAAGGGATAGTGGAAGCTGTGGGGGTGAGTATAATCGGTGGCTTGAAAGATGCGATGATGATTTTTTCAATTTTTAATTCCCTTCTGAGCTGATTAATTGGGAATTCGAGGTTATCCGACCCGTATCTTGGCGGGGTATGCCACTAGATTTTCTGGTGATTTTTGCAGCCATGGCGTGGTTCGACTCTCTTTTTGCGCGTAACACAGATCTGAGCCTCAATTTTTCTCTATTAAGCTTTGATTTTTAAAAATATTTAGGGTGTGTTTGGTATGAAGGAAATGTTTTCAAGGAAAGTTAAGAAACAAAAAGCTCAGAAGGGAAAGAATGAGGCTACAGGGAGTTGAGGATTTTCGTTGAAAGGGTGGTTGCCTCTCTCTGCATTCCGCTAATGATTTCTCCATTACTGTAAGAAACCCAACAACCATTTTATCAATTTTAAACAGAGGGAATATATACTTCACAGCTCGTTTGGATTGTTGTTACATATCTTTTCAAAGGGTTTCTATGCCCTTCAACTCTTTTTTAATGCTTCCGCCGGAGAATTGATTGTTACCGGTGGAACTGATTGAAGCGATGGTGGTGAGTATAATCGGACGGCTTAAAAGAGGTGATGATGATTTTTGTAATTTTTATTCCCTTCTGAGTTGATTAATCAGGCATTTATGTTATCCGACCCGTATCTTGGCGGGGCATGCTGGTTTTTGCAGCCATGGCGTGGTTGGACTCTCTTTTTGCCTGAGATTAACACAGATTTGAGCCTCAATTTACCAGTCTCTTCGTAAATTGCAACCGAGGGAGTATTATTAACAGCTTGAGGGTACTACTATAAGCAAAAGCTCAGAAGGAAAAGAATGAGGCTAACAAGGAGTTGAGGATTTTCATTGAAAGGGTGGTTACCTCTCTCTGCATTCAGCCGATGATTTCTCCATCACGGTAAGAACCCCAACAACCCTTTTATCAATTTTAAACGGAGGGAGTATATTAGTAACATCTCGTTTGGATTGTTGTTACATATTGTATCATAGGGTTTCTAATGCTCTTCAACTCATTTTCTTCTTTTCCTTCTTTATTGCTTACGCCGGAGCATTGGAGTATTAAGGAGCAATGGTGGTGAGTATAATCAGACGGCTTGAAAGAGGCAATGATGATTTTTGCCAATATTTATTCCCTTTTGAGCTGATTACTCGGGCAGTTGAGGTTATCCGACCTGACCCGTATCTTGGCACCAGATATTCTGATTGTTTTTGAAGCCATGGCGTTGTTGGACTCTCTTGTTGCCCGAGCTTAACAAAGATATGAGCCTCACTTTCTCTGTCAGTTTATGAACGATGCAGAAGCTCAGAAGGTAAAGAATGAGGCTGCAGAGAGTTCAGGGATTTTTCATTGAACGGGTGGTTGCCTCTCTTTGCATTCAGCCAGTGATTTCTCGATTAATGTAAGAACCCCAACAACCCTTTTATCAATTTTAAACGGAGAGAGTATATAAGTGAAATGGTCATAAACACACCTGAAATATATGGATTTTTCGAGTTTTATAACTGAACTATCACATGTCTCAGTTTTCTACTTGAACTATCAACAACTATTTATTAAAATACAGCTCAACTATTAATTGATCACTTCTCTGCTGAAATATCACCATTGTTCATGTGGGTGTGGTGAAAGTTGTGGGGGTGAGTATAATCGGTGGCCTTAAGGAGGCGATGATAATTTTTGCCAATTTTTATTCCTTTCTAAGCTGATTAATTGAGCATTTGAGGTTATCCGGCCCATATCTTGGCGGGGAATGCCGCCATATTTTCTGGTGGTATTTGCAGCCATGGTGTGGTTGGACTCTCTTTTTTCCTGAGCTTAACACAGATCTGACCCTCAATTTACCGGTCTCTTCATCAGTTTTAACTGAGGGAGTATTATTAACAGCTTCAGAGTAATATAAGCAAAAGCTTAGAAGGAAAAGAATGAGGCTAACAGGGAGTTAAGGATTTTTATTGAAAGGGTGGTTGCCTCTCTCTCCATTCAGCCAATGATTTCTCCATTACTGTAAGAAACCCAACAACCCTTTTATCAATTTAAAACAGAGGAAGTATATTAGTAACATCTCGTTTGGATTGTTGTTACATATTGTGGAGGACACGGATTAGGATAGGAGGTTAGTAGGTAGTAGTGTGTTGCTTCTTGCTATCCACCCATACTAGTAATCAGGATATTGCTCATATAGTTTCTTTTTCCTTCCATTTTGTTACTATCTGATGTTTCTTGTACTTCGACTATCGCATATTTTTTGTAGTTACTGTTCAGTATGTTTTGTTACTCTTTCTGGACTGCTTTGAACTATTTTCCTTGAGCCGAGGGTCTATCCGAAACAATATCTCTATCTCTGAAGTAGGGGTAAGGTCTGCGTACACTCTACGCTCCCCAAACCCCACTATGTAGGACTATACTGGGTATGTTGTAGTTGTTGTTGTTGTTGCTTTTATTGCTTCCGCTGGAGCATTGAATGTTGCCGGTGGAGCGGTGGAAGCAGCGCTGGTGAGTATAATCAATGGCTTGAAAGAGGCGATGATGATTTTTGTCAATTTTTTATTCCTTCTGATCTGATTAATCGAGTATTTGAGGTTATCCGACCCGTATCTTGGTGGGGCATGCCACCTGATTTTCTGGTGGTTTTTGGAGCCATGGTGTTGTTGGACTCATGGTGTTGTTGGACTCTCTTGTTTCCAAGCATAACACAAATCTGAGCCTCACCTTCTCTATATCAATTGGGGAATCTTAGTAGCTCAGTTGGTTGTTTGGCTACCTGAACTTTCAGCTTATTGGGGAGAGTTCCATTCCCCACCTTGTGATTCCCTCCTATATTTCCTCTTTTCCTACTTTTTATTTTTATTTTTAAAAAGAGAGAGAGACGAGTTAATCTGTTTTCACATTAATCTTCGTTGTGTTTGGTACGAAGGAAAGTGAGTTTCTTTGCAAAAAGAGCCTTTCTCAGAGACTGAAAATTGGCGTAGGGACAGAAAAAGGAACAGAATCATAAGGAGGAATTAGAAGAATATGCAGGCCCTGCTGTGGTTTTGTCCTATGTGATTTTCAGGAGAAATGATAACCGCGCTAAACCAAAAATAATTTTGACTAAGCGAAAAATGTAAGTTTGTGATTGTTTCTCGAGGAAATTTTGTGGCCAATGTGAGAGATTGGGTGTTAGATTCTAGTGCTGCTAATCACATTTGTGCTAATTAACAGTGTCCAACACCCAAGTAGAAGAAGAATTATTTATTTATCTTGGTGATTCAAGAACTAAATAGTTCTAGAAAATTAAAAAAAATCTTCTTAAACTCACATCTACATCTGGAAAAGCATTGACACAGCCTTATAAGGTTTATTTGAAAGATCGACTCTTGTTGACTTTGCTCTTAACAATATAACGAAAAATGATAGCTAACTTTTATTCTGTTTTCTGAAACAGAACCCAAATAGTGTCAACTACTAAGGAAAACTGGACAGATCCTTTTCAAAAATTTATTTGTTTTGGTGCTATATGGTGGAGTAACTTTGATCATTGGCAATACCACACACACAAATTAGTCCTGACCAAATTCCCTTGAAACATTCTATTTCCAGTGCATAGTAACAACATGAAGAAGCACATTGTCTTATTGATACTTCTCTTTCTAGTTCAATACTACTCTATTTCTATATCAGTTGCTCCCTCAAATGAAACAGGCCAAGAAGCGATACTAGCTTTCCAGAATCTTATTACAAGTCCTAGTCATTTTTTGACTAATAATTGGACCAAGAATACTTCTTTTTGCTCTTGGTTTGGTGTCACTTGCAGTTCAAAAAGACAAAGGGTTGTGTCCTTGGCTCTTCCTAATTTGCAACTTCAAGGCACAATTTCCCCTGGTGAGTATAATCAGATAGCTTGAAAACGGCGATGATGATTTTTGCCAATTTCTATTCCCTTCTGAGCTGATTAATAAGGTATATGAAGTTATCCAACCCGTATCTTGGCGGGGCATGCCACCAGATTTTCTGGTGGTTTTTGCAGCCATGGCGTTGTTGGAGCCTCAATTTACTGGTCTCTTTGTCAATTTTAACTGGGGGAGTATTATTAATAGATTCAGGGTACTATAAGCAAAAGCTTAGAAGGAAAAGACTGAGGCTAACAGGGAGTTCAGGATTTTCGTTGAAAGGGTGGTTCCTCTCTCTGCATTCAGCCAATGATTTCTCCATTACTGTAAGAATCCCAACAACCCTTTCATCAATTTTAAACGGAGGGAGTATATAATCAACAACTCGTTTGGATTGTTGTTACATATTGTTTCAAAAGGTTTCTATGCCCTTCAACTCTTTTGTCATGTTCCGCCAGAGCATTGATTGTTGCCGGTGGAGTTGGTGGAAGCGATGGTGGTGAGTATAATCGGACGGCTTAAAAGAGGCGATGATGATTTTTTCCAATTTTATTCCCTTATGAGCTGAGTAATCTGGGATTCGAGGTTATTCGACCCGTATCTTGGCGGGGCATGCCACCAGATTTTCTGGTGGTTTTTGCAGCCATGGTGTGGTTGGAATCTCTTTTTGCCCAAGCTTAACATATCTGAGCCTCACTTACTCTTTTTCTATTGGAAAAATATTATTTAGGGTTCATTAGGTATTGGAGACGAGTTATGTAGGTGCTGCTGAGTACAATTGTCGGCTTGAAAGAAGGTGATGATTTTGTCAATTTTTATTCCTTTGTGAGCTGATTAATCTGGCATTCGAGGTTATCCAACCCGTATCTTGTTGGGGCATGCGCCCAGATTTTCTGGTGGTTTTTGCAGCCATAGCATGGTTGGACTCTCTCTTTACCCGAGCTTTTTTCAGCTCGGATTTTTTTTTTAAATTTAGGTGTGTTTGGTATGGAGCAAAATGTTTTCGAGAGTGGAGGGAGTAAAGGAAGCAAAAAGCTCAGAAGGGAAAGAATGAGGCTACAGAGAATTTAGGATTTTTCATTGAAAGGGTGGTTGCCTCTCTGCATTCAGCCAATGATTTCTCCCTGATACATAAACGTGCCCTTTAACTTGGCTCCAACGGGCCTCTATGCCCTCCAACTTTGGGTGTGTGTACAAGTAGGCACTTAAACTATCATAAAGTTGAACAAGTATACACACGTGTCCTACATGGCAAATCGTGTGAGATGCACGCGTCCTACATGGCAAATCGCGTGAGATTTGCCATGTAGGATGCGTGTGTCTACGTGTTCAACTTTATGATAGTTTAAGTGCCTTTCTCAATTATTGTAAGAATCCTAACAACCCTTCTATCAATTTTAAACGGAGGGAGTATATAATCTTCAGCTCGTTTGGAGTGTTGTTACATATTGTTTCAAAGGGTTTCTATGCCCTTCAACTCTTTTTTCCTCTTCCTTTTTAATGCTTTCGCCGGATCATTGAATGTTTCTGGTGGAAGTGGCGCTGCTGAGTATAATCGGTGGCTTTAAAGAGGCGATGATGGTGTCTTCCAATTTTATTCCCTTCTGAGCTGATTAATCAGGCATTTGAGGTTATCCTACCCGTATCTTGGCGGGGCATGCCAACAGTTTTCTGGTGGTTTTGCAGCTATGGCGTTGTTGGACTCTCTTTTTGCCTGAGCTTAACACAGATCTGAGCCTCATTCTTTGTCAGTTTAGGGAAACAAAAGTTTTGGGAAATGAACAAAGCAAACAACTCAAAAGGGAAAGAATGAGGCTACAGAGAGTTGAGGATTTTTCATTGAAAGGGTGGTTGCCTCTCTCTGCATTCAGCCAATGATTTCTCGATTACCGTAAGAATCCCAACTACCCTTTCATCAATTTTAACACAAGGATTATATTATTAACAGCTTGCTTGGATTGTTGTTATATATCGTTTCAAATGGTTTCTATGCCCTTCAACTCTATTTTTTCTTTCCTTTTTTTAATGCCTCTGCCGGAGCATTGAATGTTGCCAGTGGAGCTGGTGGAAGTAATGGTGGTGACTATAATCGGACGGCTTGAAAGAGGCGATGATGATTTCTGTCAATTTTTATTCCCTTCTGAGCTGATTAATCGGGCATTTGAGGTTATCCGACCCGTATCTTGGCACGGCATGCTCCCAGATTTTCTGGTGGTTTTTGCAGCCATGGCGTGGTTGGACTCTCTTTTTTCCTGAGCTAAAGCACAGATCTGAGCCTCAATTTACTGTAAGAAACCCAATAACCCTTTTGTCAATTTTAACGGAGGGAGTATTATAACAGCTTCAGGGTACTATATAAACAAAAGTTCAGGGAGATGAATAAAGAAAAAGCTCAGAAGGGAAAGAATGAGGCTACAGGGATTTGAGGGTTTTTGTTGAAGGGGTGGTTGCCTCTCTCTGAATCAGCCAATGATTTCTCCATTACTGTAAGAATCCCAACAACCCTTTTATCAATTTTAAACGGAGGGAGTATAATCAACAACTCGTTTGGATGGTTGTTACATATTGTTTCAAAGGGTTTCTACGCCCTTCAACTCTTTTTTTTCTTCTTTTTTTAATGCTTCCCCTGGAGCATTGAATGTTGCCGGTGGAGCTGGTGGAAGTGATGGTGGTGAGTATAACTGGACGGCTTGAAAGAGGCTATGATGATTTTTGCCAATTTTTATTCCCTTATGAGCTGATTAATCGGGCATTTGAGGTTATCCGACCCGTATCTTGGCGGGGCATGCCACCAGTTTTTCTGGTGGTTTTTGCAGCCATGGCGTGGTTGGGCTCTCTTTTTACCTGAGCTTAATACAGATCTGAGCCTCACTTTCTCTGTCAATTTAGGGAAACAAAAGGTTGGGGAAATGAACAAAGCAAAAGCTCAAAGGGGAATGAATTAGGCTACAGAGAGTTTAGGGATTTTTCATTGAAAGGGTAGTTGCCGCTCTCTGCATCAGCCGATGATTTCTTCATTACTGTAAGAAACCCAACAATCCTTTTATCAATTTTAACAGAGGGAGTATATTATTAACAGACCTTCGGCAGGGTAAGGCTGCATACACATCAACCTTTTAAATCTCACTTCTTGGGATACACTGGGAATGTTGTTATTTGTTGTTGTTGTTGTTTGAGTATATTATTAACAGCTCGCTTGGATGGTTGTTACATATCACTTCAAAGGGCTTCTACGACCTTCAACTTTTTTTCTTCTTCCTTTTTTAGTGCTTCCGCCGGAGCATTGAATGTTGCTGGTGGAAGCGGCGGAAGCGATGGTGGTGAGTATAATCAGACTGCTTGAAAGAGGCAATGATGATTTTTGTCACATTTTATTTCCCTTCTGAGATGATTAATCGGGCATATTTGAGGTTATCCGACCCGTATCTTGGCGGGGCATGCCACCAGATTTTCTGGTGGTTTTTGCAGCCATGGAGTGGTTGGACTCTCTTTTTACCTGAGCTTAACACGGATCTGAGCCTCACTTTCTCTGTCAGTTTAGGGAAATGAACATAACAAAAGCTCAGAAGGGAAAGAATGAGGCTACAGAGAGTTTAGGGATTTTTCATTGACAGGGTGGTTGCCTCTCTCTGCATCAGCCAATGATTTCTCCATTACTGTAAGAATCCCAACAGCCCTTTTTATCAATCTTACTGAGGGAGTACTGAGGGAGTACTATAAGGGTTTCATACCCTTCCATGCTATGCATGCTAATACTATCTATTTTCTCTTTTTTAAATGCTTCTTCGACCATTGAATGTTGGCGATGGAAATGGCGAGTATAATCAATGGCTTGAAAGAGGCGATGATGATTTTGTCGAATTTTCATCCCCTTTTGAACTGATTAATCGGGCATTTGAGATTATCTGACCCTTATCTTGGCAGGACATGCTCCCAGATTTTCTGGTTGTTTTTGCAGCCATGGCATTGCCGTACTCTTTTTTTGCCCGAGCTTAAGACAGATCTGAGCCTTTATGTCAGTTTGGAAAATATGTTATATTTAGAGTTCGTTTGGTTGGAGACTGGTTAGAGTTATGCAGATGGTGTTGAGCATAATTGACGGCTTGTAAGAGGCGATGATGATTTTGTAAATCTTTTATACCCTTATGAGCTTATCAATCGTACATTTGAGACTATCCGACCCGTATCTTGGCAGGGAATGCTCCCAGATTTTCTGGTTGTTTTGCAGCCATAGAGTTGCCGGATTTTCTTTTTGCCCGAGCTTAACACAATTCTAAGCCTTTATGTCAATTTGGAAAATATTTTATATTTAGGGTTTGTTTGGTTGGAGACTAGTTAGATTATGCATATGGTGGTGAGCATAATTGATGGCTTGAAAGAGGCGATGATGATTTTTTAAATCTTTTACACCTTTATGAGCTTATCAATCAGACATTTGAGATTATCCGACCCGTATCTTGGCGGGGCATGCCCCAGAGTTTCTGGTGGTTATTGCAGCCATGGCGTTGCCGGACTCTCTTTTTTGCTCAAGCTTAACACATATCTGAGCCTCACTTTCTCTCTGCCATGGCGTTGCCGGACTGATTTGACATGTGTTACTTGAGCCGAGGGTCTATTGGATACAACCTCTCTATCTCTACGCCGTAAGGGTAAGGGTCTGCGTACACTCTACCCTCCCAGACCCACTTGTGGGATTACACTGGGTATGTTGTTGTTGTTGTTATACTTTCTCTCTGTCATTTTTGAAGCTACCGATTCAACAAAATCTAGGCCCAAACCCTGTATTTGTTTTAAGAACTTCGGTTAATATGTATAATAATATATCAATAGCCCAATTAACAAAATCATTGATTCGTCTCTACAGACAAGTTATGGTCTAGAATGCATAAACTTAATCATGGATTCGTCTTTGGAGACTAAGTTATGCAGGTGGTGATGAGTATAATTGATGGTTTGAAAGAGGTGATGATGGTTTTGTAAATCTTTCATTTCCTTGTAAGTTTATACTAATCGGGAATTTGAGATTATCCGACCCGTATCTTGGCGGGGCATGCACCACATTTTCTGTTGGTTTTCATAGCCATGGCGTTGTTGGACTCTCTTTCTGCCTGGGGTGAACACAGATCTGAGCCTCAATTTATGGTGATTTTAGAAAATTCAGTCATAAGGCTAGTTGTTAATGTTGTTTTTGATAATGGAAGGATATGGATCCATGAATTGCAAATTTACGGGTCTCTTCTGTTAAATTCACTCTATAAACAAACAAAAGTGGCCAGCTCATGCTATTTCTAGAAAAGTATATTCATATGTACCTTAATTAAACCTGCAAAATTTTTCTCGTCTTGAAAAATAAGTCTTTCAACTCTGCAAGAATGAGTCAAAGTAGTAGAGTGTTGACTGGAGAAGAGATTATCTTTGCCAGTTAAGGCAAGATTTAACTCAGAAAGGTTTTGTGCTCTCTGTGCTATTTAATTATTTATCAGAAAAATGCCCTTTGAGCCAGTTGCTTTGGCTACGTAAGGGTACTAACATGACAAGCTTTAACTCTGTTTCTTAATTGAAGTGTTATGTGTTCATCCTCAAATTTGATGCCCTTTTCTGTATCTTGAGAATCCAAAAATACTGAGGCTATGAAGATTATCTTAAGTAGACTGAAAATAATTGGAGTCAATTCCAAAGCCTGGCTTGGCAAAGGCAACTTGGAAGGTCTGTGAAGGAGGGTGAGAAATAAGGTTTCTTGTAGTCCCTTCTCAGAAGGCAACCAATTTTTGCAGCCATGGCTGGTTTAGCTCTGCTCTTTGATTAAATAGGCGAAAGTCTGAGCCTCCTTACCTCAGTTTAACTTACGTTTGATCACTGAAACAGTATCTTTTAGAAGTTTTCTTGAATTGATCTGAAAAATTTAGGTACTGATTTCATGACAATATAAAAGACCGAAACATTTCAGTGCATACTTAAGAGCTATGTTGCTCGGACTCTTCAAAAATGCCACCGGGTGCGTGTCAGATCCTTCAAAAGTAGTGCATTTTTGGGGGATCCGACACGGGTGCGGCAACATTTTTGGAGAGTCCGAGCAACTTAGCTTAAGAGACTACTTTGAACCTACTCTCAAACATAAGGGACTATTTTTGTCATTTCCTCTATTCTAGACTTGAGTCTTATTTGCCTGGCTTCTCAACCAAGCAAAAGCTCATACGGGAGAGAATGACTGGTGAGTATAATTGGCAGAAAGAAAGGTGATGATGATTTCTGTGATTGTTTCATGGAAAAAATGTCAAATTTGCCCCTCTACTATTCGAATAGCATTAATTTTGCCTCCCTTTTGATCTTATTAGTCGGGCATTCGAGATTATCCGACCCGTATCTTGGCGGGGCATGACCCCAGATTTTCTGGTGGTTTTGCAGCCATGGCGTCGTTGGACTCTCTGTCATGCCTGAGTTCAAACACAGATCTGAGCCTCAATTTCTGGGAAACTGGAACTGTTTAACCCGATTCTGGAACTCCAGCCAAATCCTCGGCTTGCTCAGGTACAACCTCTTTACCGGCGAAATCAAATTGTATGATTTCTTAACAACCCTAGTTCCCGATGATTTTTAGTGGTAACATTTGACTAGTAAATTCTGATCTACCCGGTTGGACCGAAGCAGGGGAATTTGCATAAATAGGATACTTTGATGCCACCTTTTATTCCTGGAAGTTTTGCAAATCTCATTAGTTTAAGTCTGAGGCTGCGGTGAAAGCAGAGAGCTGTTGGGAGTTTCTATGGGTGGTTTTGCCCCTCTCTGTCACTCTCTGCAGCCGATGATCAGTTGAATGAAAAAAAATTCTGATTGCAAAACCACCCTTGATTGATTTACTTATTACTCTCTCTGTTCAATTTATTAGAGGCTATGAAGATTTTTTCGAGTTAAAAGATAAACCAGACATTTCACCTCTTGAGCTGAGAAGACTGTGTAGGCGTTTGGACAATATTTGATTGATGTTGAAAAATTATAGTCTTATCTTGGCATGGCATGGCAGCTCACATGGGTCTGTGAGGTGTGGGGAGAAAAGATCCATTTTTTGTGTGTCTTCTCCGTCTCACAAGGCTAACTGAAGCTTGCAGCCAAGACATGTTTTAAAGCTCTTTGGATTTTGTCTGGAAAAACTTCAGAATCTGAGCCTACTCCATTACGGTTGTTCTGCTGAAAGAATGAGGATTTTGTGACTCAGAGAATGAATTCTTTGGATTTAGAGACAAGTTATGGCGGCATGGTAAGTATGATTGACAGCTCGAAAGAGGCAATGATTGATTTGTAGATCTTTCATATTAATTGGGCATTTGAGGTTATCCTACACGTATCTTGGCGGGGCACGCCCCCAGATTTTCTGATGGTTTTTGCAGCCATAGCGTTGCTGGACTCTCCTTTTGCTCGAGCTATAACACAGATCTGAGCCTCAATTTCTGCGAAAATGGAAAAGAAAAGGAAATTGGCTTGAAAGTTCTCGCCAATTCCTCTTGAGAGATGTTAAGATGCAAAAATTTTTTTTTAAAGAAAGTTCAGAAGGGAGAGAATGAGGCTACAGGGGGTTTAGGTTTTTTGTTGAAAGGGTGGTTGCCTCTCTCTCTGTATTAGCCCATGATTTCTCAAGAATCTCAACAACCCCTACAGCCCTTTCTTCAGGATTATTTGTGCAAATTATCTCTTTCTTCCTTCTTACGTAGATTTTCCGACCTGTATCTTGGCAGGGCATGCCCCTAGATTTTCTGGTGGTTTTTGCAGCCATGGCAATGTCGGATCTCTTTTTGTATCTGTCAAGTTGAAGTGTTCAAGTGATCACTGTCTAACTGACAATTGGTGGCAAGTTTGAGGGGCTATCTATGTATTTGGCCTATCTAAAGTAACAATACAATACAATACAATGGGTAACAACCATCCAAACAAGCTGCTATTGATTCGTTCAGTTTAGAGACAAGTTATGCCAGTATGATTGACGGCTTGAAAGAGGCAATGATGATTTTACCAACCTTTCATTCCCTTACGAGCTTATTAATCGGACATTTGAGATTATCCGGCTCGTATCATGGTGGGACTTAACCTCAGATTTTCTGGTGGTTTTTGCAGCCATGGCATTGTCGGATCTCTTTTTACCCAGGATAAAACAGAGCTCTGAGTTGCAATTTCTGGGAACTCTTCTTCGTTTAAGTCTGAGGTTGTGGTGAAAACAGAGCTGTGAGGAGTTTCTATGGGTGGTTTTGCCCTCTCTGTCATTCTCCGCTGCCAATGATCCCTCAAATGGAAGTTTTTCCAATTGCAAAACCACCCTTAGTTGATTGATTTATTACTCCCTCCGTTCTACTTTTTAGAGGCTATGAAGATTGTTGTTTTTGAAAGATGAATCAGACATTTTCCTCTTGAGCTGAAAAGACTGTTTAGGCATTTGGACAATATTTGGTTGACATTGAAAAAACCATAATCATATCTTGTCATGGCAGCTCAGATGGGTATGTGTGGTGTGGAAAGAAAAGAACCTTTTTTGGTGTTTCTTCTCTCTCTCATAAGGCTAACTGATGCTTGCAGCCATGGCAGTTTTTAAAGCTCTTTGGATTTTGTCTGTGAAAAAGCGAATCTGAGCCTACCCCAACCTTGATTGTTCTAGAAAAAGGAGGCTTTTTTGTGATTCTGAGCCTCAATTTGCTAAAAAAAAAAGGTAAAAGGGTCAAAGGCATTATCTTTTCCATGATTAATGTGGGAGATATCAAACCCATGCCCTTTTGATTAGCAGTCATAATGCTTTTCACTCGTAATGTATCACCATTTTTGATAACAGCTCAAAAATGAGGCATTTGAATGAATGTGGGATTTCTGAGGGGTGGTTGTCTCCCTTCTCTGGTAAGCCCCTGATTTTTTACAAGTCCTGCTTTTATGCTAGCTACCATGTTCGTAGTTCCCTAGAATTATGAATATGTGCTGAAGGATATTATGTTTCTCAGTTTGCTTTTCGACGGGATTAGGCTTGGTGGTATTCTGGAGCTCCGTGTCTGTCGTAGTATTAGCCTTATTCATGTAGTTTCTTTTTTTAAAAAAATATTCTGTTTCCATCTATTGTTCATTATGTTTAGGTGATCACAATATTTTGCTGATGTGACTGTTTCTTGCATATATGCTTTGCACTGCTTTCCTATTAGCTGTCATGTTTTCTTCAGTGCCGTTTTCCTTTTCATTACTACTTTGATTTATTTCACTTGAGCCGTGTGTCTTTTGGAAATAGCCTCTCTACCTCCACGAGGTAGGGGTAAGGTCTGCGTACACTCTACCCTCCCCAGACCCCACTTTGTGGGATTTCAACTGGGTATGTTGTTGTATTGTATAGTTCAAGATTTCATAAGATTGTGAAGTTTAACTAATAATAATTCTCTCCCACTTCCCCCTTTTGTCCCAATACAGTGTCTTGAGTTTTGATATATGATATTTGCAACTTCTTATTGTCGGTATTGTCTGATTCTTGACTTTATTAATCATGAGGAGCAGTCTGCTTCATTTCCTCATTTGAGGTCAATCATTTCTTGAGAGTTGATTTTTAGTTTGTATTATGGCTTAATCAAGTTTGGAGATGTGGTTGAAGCTTATCTCCTTCACCAAATATTATGGATATATATTGATTTTTTGGGTTAGGAAGTGTTAAGGTGTTAGCTATGGGTATTAAGTTGTCTACAAGAAAAAAAATTCATGGATAGGAAACTGGTTAAATCAAATGAGGCAATGGGTTTATTGTATAGTTTAGAAGCCTTGGAGGCGGAAGACGAGAATTTTTTCCTTCTAAAAATTCTCTTTTCGTTGACCCCACATTAGAGTTAAAAACAAACAAAGCTTAAAACTTGTCTTCTCAGTGTTCAGAACAAAGATAGAACTTAGGTTCTTCCGAACTACTACTTCAAGTTTCAAAGTCGCTGGCCATCATGACCTCCATCCGCTGGTGTCTCCTCGTGCTTCTCCCTTTTTTCTTTCTTTTTTCATGAGGCTTGTCCGGTATTGCTG
This sequence comes from Jaltomata sinuosa, assembly GCA_003996215.1. Lineage (NCBI taxonomy): Eukaryota > Viridiplantae > Streptophyta > Magnoliopsida > Solanales > Solanaceae > Jaltomata > Jaltomata sinuosa. Next base: position 306,519 of record QJPP01000617.1, on the reverse strand, counting down.
CTGATCTGGGGGAGCTCGTTGGTCCAGTCACTGAAAGTCCGCTTGAACTTTAGAGCACATCCGTCTGTTGCTCAATTGTTGCCACTGACAAGTGTCAAGCAATTTATACTTCCCAAAATTTTCAACTTTACTATTTTTTAGTAAATAGTAGATGGAAGAAATCAAGAAATTTCCAGGTGTATCTTTTCTGAACTCTTGGTTGAAATTGTCAGGTATTTGAATTCTTTAAAGAAATTATATTTTTCTTCACTATTTAACTAAAAAATGGCAGACATGAAATTTACTGAATTATAATTTTCTAGTTCTTAATAGAATAAACGATTACTTATGAGTTTGTGATGAAAATTGAAATCACTAAAGGAATGGAAGGGAAGTATTGGTCCTTTTAGGAACAAAACAAACTCAGTTATATATTGACCGCCAAACTCCTGCTTTTATGAATCAAAATTTTTATTTCTACGAGGACTAGAGATTCTTTTTGTCCTTCAACTTAGTTATAAATAATAGTAGTACTTACTAATAAAGCACAATTACTAGATCAATGCAAAACTCTACTTTCCACTAGTATTCCTTCTTTGGAACAACAGTTGGAGCAATCATTGGTAAGGCCTGTCTTCTCGACCAAATCAAGTTAAGGTGTACAGGTTGTACTTAAAAACCTTTTGTTCTCTAGGTAGCTTTCTTTTTTCATATTTGATCTTGCATTTTGTGAAAAAATTAACGTCTTCACTTGCCTTGTCTTATCTAGGAAATGGGTATTCACTTCCAAGAGGAAATAATTATGGACAACTTTAGCAGGTTACCTGTGCAGTCTCTTCTTTGATTCAAAGGTGTTTAGAAACCTTGGAAGAAATTAATATCCGAGCCTTACTTTACTAGGAAGCATCTCAATCATGCCAAGAATAATCAAAATTCCCAGAAATTTCTTATTTGCCGACCGTGTACCCTAAGGATGGTGCGGTTTCCTACTATTGTTATCGTCAATTCAACTGGCTAAGGATGTACCAAAACTTGATTGCCCGTCAGACTTTGAACCATGGCGTGACGGAATCTATTGTTGTTTTGATGGCTTGTCTCTTATCGAGGTTCGTAATTATCCTGATAAAGATCTCATATTTTTTCTATGGAACCGCTTCACAAGAGAATCAATAGTACTTCCCCATCCAGAATTTCCACCGAAGGGAACTTTTACATAGGGAATGGGATATGACTCAACTACTGATGGCTATAAGGTCCTTAAGACTGATGTGGACAGAAATGATGGTTGTAAAGTATCTAGTGAAATTCTCTCACTAAAAAATGGCTCCTGGAGGAAAATTGATGAACATCCTAGTGGCATTTGCTGTGTGTTGTATGGTAGGAGCTCTTATTTGTACATGGAGCATATCATTGGCTTGGTTTTTCACGAAAGTATTCTATGATTTCATTTAGTATTTCAAATGAGGTGTACTGAGATACCATTTGCCGGAGCGAATGCGTTTGGTATCGATGCACAATAGGTTTGACGCTTCAGTATTGGAAGGAATGCTTTGTGCTTACTCTACTGATATTCACGGCTTGAAAGAGGCATTGATGATCTTGTCAATCTATCGTTCCCTTCTAAGCTTATTAATCTGACATTTGAGAGTATCCAGCCCATATCTTGGCAGGGCATGACCCCAGATTTTCTGGTGGTTCTTGCAGCCACGGTGTCGTCAGATCTCTTTTTGCCTGAGATATAATACAGATCTGAGCCTCAATTTCTGGGAACTCTCCTTAGTTTAAGTCTGAGGTTGCGGTGTAAACAGAGAGCTGTGGGGAAGTTTTTATGGGTGGTTTTGCCCCTCTCTGTCATTCTCCGCTGCCAATGATCTCTCAAATGTTTTTCCAATTGCAAACTCCCCCCCCCCCCTTAGTTGATTGATTTATTACTCCCTCCGTTTCACTTTTTAGAGGCTATGAAGATTGTTGTTTGTGAAGGATGAATCAGACAATTTCCTCTTGAGCTGAATAGATTGTTTAGGTGTTTGGACAATATGGTTGACATTGAAGAAAAAGTCTTGGCGTGGTAGCTCAGATGGGTCTGTGAGATTTGAAGAGAAAAGATCCAGTTTTTTTGGTGTTTCTTCTCTTTCTCATAAGGCTAACTGATGCTTGCAGCCATGGTAGTTTTTAAAGCTCTTTGGATTTTGTCTGAGAAAAGTGAATCTGAGCCCCCCTGTTACCTTGATTGTTCTAGAAGAATGAGGCTTTTGTGTTTCTGAGAATGCAGGGATTCCTAAGGGTGGTTGCTCTGTCTCTCTGTTTCTCTGTGAATTCATAGCCGATGAATTCTTTTGTGATCAATAGCCTCGCATTGCAAGTTGTTGTGCCCATCCCAAATAGTTGGGATCGGCTATATTTCCCATCGTAACTTAATCAATGAAGCTGTGATGATCTTATCTCGTAAACTTGAAATCTCGGATATTTGAGCTGATTTGTATCTTGACTTGGCAAAGTTCAGGGAAAGTTCGGGAGCTGGTTTTATTTTCTGTCTCACAAACGCTCTGGCCTTTTGAAGCCATGGCAAATTAGCCTTTTTCCTGATAGTTTTAGACAAATCTGAGCCTCATTTCTTTGTAACTTCCTATGCCTTCTACAATATTATAGCCTTCTCCTTCTCCTTCTCCTTCTCCTTCTCCTCCTCCTCCTTCTCCTCCTTCTCCTTCTCCTACTCCTCCTCCTCCTCCTTCTTCTCCTCCTCCTTCTCCTTCTCCTTCTTCTCCTCCTCCTCCTTCTTCTCCTCCTTCTCCTTCTCCTTCTCACTACAAGAACAAAATTTCAATCTTAAGCAAGTTGCCGTCAGATTATGAATATTCACTATCCATTTCGCTCCATTTGGACTCGGTTCATTGCAATATTCAATAGTTTGAGGTTCTCTAACACTTGGTGAAAAGCCTTTAGTTTAAGTTTGAGGTTCGTAGCTTCCTTGGTGGTTTTGACCCCCTCTCATTTTCCAGAGTCAATAATAACTCAAATGAATTTTTCTTTTATTATTAGAAGTCACCCTATTGGGTGAAATTACACATCACCTCCCTATTTTGCTTCTCTTGTTACTTTCTCCATTCCGTTTATGCTTATCAGGTGTGAAGATTGTCTTCTGTGGAAGATGACTCAGACATTTTTCTGCTGAGCTTAAAAAAACTGCATCTTAGCGTGGAAGCTGCTACAAAGAGGAACTGTAAGTGTGCAAGAATAGTATGTACATAACCTTTGTATACGTTTTATCCATAATTGAGCATGTGTGTGCCTTTTTTTCTGAAAATATGGTCTTGTTTGTGTATGTGTATCTTGTGTGTGTGTCTGGGGGGGGGGGGGGGGGGGGGGGGGGGGGGGGGGGGGGACACTCCACTGTATATGAAGTGAGGGAAGCCTGTCTCACCAATGGGCGGAGCCAGGAATTTATCCAAGGGGATTTTTTAGAAAAATATTAGAATGTCACACTTGGGACTTGAACTTACAACCTAAATCAATTTTTGAACCTTTTTGACACTACACTAGAATATTGGCTTATTTCAAGGGGATCATAAAAGTATATATATAACCATAATAGTCGTTTTTACTTTCAGAGTATGATTCCAATGTAGGGGATTCCGTTGAACCCTTTTTGCTCTACCTAGCTCCGCCCCTGGTGCCAGTCAAAACTAGAGTCCTCCATCAACTGCAAAACGAGAACTGTAGGATACTCTGTGGTGTCAAGTAAGTTGCCATTTACAAAAGCTATATGCAGAAAGAAATTCAGTTCCTGCTGTGTGATCCCTAGACAGAGACTGCTCTCACAGACACGCATGACAAGGGGGTGTGGGGACAACCAGGCCACCACTTTTACCAGATATGGGTCCGGATGACCAAAGAGCCCGCCACTAGAATCCAACCCTTAAGAGGCTAAGGTCCAAGTGGCCACCGCTAGGAGTAGGCTCTAAATACTGAGCTAATTGACAGGCCACTATGTGTTGGGCACAAGGATTGCAGACGACTGACTTTGGTTAAAACTGTTTTTTGTTAGTTCACGCACCAATGAATGAGAGACTTCTAACCAATATAATGGACCTTAATATGTGACAAACATACAACAACAACATACCCAGTATAGTCCCGTCTCACAAAGTGGGGTCTGAGGAGGGTAGAGTGTACGCAGACCTGACCTTCACCTCAAAGGAGGTAGAGAGGTTGTTTCTGATGTGACAAACATAGAGGATTTTTTTTTTATCGAGTTTCATTCATTATTAGAATGTTGTTTTTATAACATTCTTCAAAAAATATCATTCACCAAAAGAATGTAAACAAACAACTTGAAGATTTTAATGTCCTCTTTGATTTAACTAGTAAAATGAAATTAGCTGATTTCATTATCCACAAAACCAATAAAAAAACTGGTGGATGATTTAAGTTGATTTACTAGCATCTACGAAATCTTCAATATGGTTTCTATAGCAAAGTATAGACCAACCATTTCTATAACTGTTGCACTTTAGATATAACTTTTCCAATTATGTGATATATCACACAAACTTATATAATTGCATGAACGTAGTAAACCTTCTCCAATAATAAAGAATACGTATTTCAATCCTTTTGGTTAAAAGAAAGGTGCTAAAATCAGTCTATGACGAAAGCAAAACTTTTCATATCCAACTCTTTGTTCTGTAATTTCACAAGTAGGGTCTAAAAAAAAATAGCGTGTATGTAGATTTTTTAAAATTTAATCAGAAAGTTTTCACATCATTGACCGACATTCGACATCACTCATCCTACCTTGTAAGGTAGATAGGTCGTTTCCAAACAAGAGTCAAGAATGCAATAAAATAATTTTTCTCTAAAAAAAAATAGCGTGTATGTAGATTTTTTTAAATTTAATCAGAAAGTTTTCACATCATTGACCGACATTCGACATCACTCATCCTACCTTGTAAGGTAGATAGGTCGTTTCCAAACAAGAGTCGAGAATGCAATAAAATAATTTTTCTCACTTCGTTCGAGCACTATCTTGAATTCCCTTCGTTTCAATTTGTTTGGCATATTTTGATTTGGCACGGAGTTTAAGAAAAATAAAAAAGACTTTTAAATTTTGTGTTTTTAAATTATAGATATATCAAATGTATTAAAATGCCTTTAAATTTTATGGTCTTAAATATGTCAGGTGTAAAGCTAAAATTAAAAAGTTAATACCAAAAGGAAAAATAATATTTTTTTTGAAAAAAATTAAAAAGAAAAGTAGGTTATATAAACTAAAATGGAAAGAATATATGATGGGGATAATGCAAGGTAGAGTAACTGGCTAGGAGGAGTGATGTCGAATGTCGGTTGATGATGTGAAAACACTTTCGGATTAAGTTTCAAAAACAACTTAACCGCCCCTTGTATTATTAGAATTTTGAACACAATTCTAGAACCTACCATTTCAAATAATTTGACAAAACATACCTCCAAAAATCCATTATTACACTTGTAAGGTGCTCAAATGTCCACGTCTATATCCAACAAATATTTCACATTACACAATATCTCCTCATCCCAACAAACCTTATCAAGAAATCAATCCAAAAAAAAACTAATCCTTTTGTCCTGTTTTACACTTTATGAAAATTAACTAATTCTTGAAGTTAAATTAAGTTAATATATTTAAAAATTATACAAAAATTATTATAAATTACAACTATATCATACCGAATACATTTTAATAATATTAGTTAAAATTCATATATTTTGATTGTCCTTTACCTATCAAAGATTCTGTTTACATTGCAGATGCTCAAATAGCAAAAAGTATAACATTACAAAAATCCTTTTCTAAAAAGGGATCGTTTGATTCATGGATTAAATTATTCTAGGATTATAATCTTGAGATTATGATTTCTAGACTAATTTATTTCACCGGTAAGATGAAATAAGATAATTCCATGTTAAATGGGATAAAATGAGATATTTCATGATTAAGTCTGAGATAAAATTTATATAATGTTTTATAAATAATATAAATTTATTCAAACACAATATAAATTTTATCTCAAATTTAATTCTAAAATATTTCACCTGACCTGCGTACCTACCGACCCCTAAATCTTGAGAAAGAAGATATTAGTACTTTCTTGAAATTTTGACATAACACCATATCACCTTTATATATCTCATCCCACTAAAACTTATCAAGAAACCAATCCAAAAGTACCCAAACCCCATATTACCAAAAAAAAAGACCTTTTCTCCAACCCTCAAAAATCTTGAAGAGAAGTACACACTTTCTTGAAAATTTTGCCAAAAATGACCACAAAAGAGATGGAAGTAGTGAAGAACTTAGATGTTGAAAGATACATGGGGAGGTGGTATGAAATTGCTTCATTCCCATCAAGAAACCAACCCAAAGATGGTGAAAACACAAGGGCAACATACACTTTGAAGGATGATGGGAAAGTACATGTGTTAAATGAGACATGGAGTGGTGGAAAAAGAGGTTATATTGAAGGGACAGCTTGGAAAGTTGATCCAAAAAGTGATGAAGCAAAACTTAAAGTGAAATTTTATGTTCCTCCATTCTTGCCAGTTATTCCAGTTACTGGTGATTATTGGGTTCTTTATATTGATGATGATTATCAATATGCTTTGATTGGTCAGCCTAGTAAGAACTGTCTTTGGGTAAGTTCTTTATTTGGATGAGCTTTGAAAAAATATTACTTTGTTCATTTTATTTTGTTTGTTTGAGTTTGACTTGACACGAATTAGTTTAAGAATGTGATTCTTTTTTTAAAAAGGACAAATTAAAAGGAAAGTGAGACAACCAAATTAAAACGGAAAAGAGTAGGTAGTTTTGGTTGCTCTTAGGAATTGATTGTTTTGCAAGAGTATTAAGGTCTTTTTCCTTGTTACTAATTTTTTTACATGTTTGGTTTGAGCAGAGAGTATCATTTTATGGTATATAATATGTATATTACATGGCATAATATAAATCAATTCAAATGTATCTCACCCAAATTATCATGTAGGACACGTGCTTGTAAAAATTAAGTTAAATGACACGTTTATGAACTATGTCACAAGAAATTAATTCAAGCACATAGTGTGTATATTTACTTGTTTAACTTTATATAAAGTTTAAGCGTCTATTTGTGCACACTCCAAAATTAGAGGGCTCAAATATAAATTGAGGTTGAGGGTGTTCGGTATGGAGGAAAATTATTTTCTCATGTTCGTTTGGGTAAAATTTTTGAAAAATATTTCTTTTAGAAAAACAAGTTCCTGAAAGTAACGGAAAATAACTTTCCTAATAAAAGTAGGGAGTATAGAAAACAAGCGATATGGTCTCCTCTCACTCTCATGACCACCCATCTCACCCCCCCTCCCCCCCTCCCCCCTTCTAGTGTTATTTTTCCCCCTTTTATATGATTTTGTCTGATTGTGTGCTTTAATAAAATGTTGTTTGGTTGACAGATATTAAGTAGGCAACCACATCTTGATGAAGAGATATACAACCAACTTGTTGAGAAGGCAAAAGAAGTAGGCTATGATGTGAGCAAACTTCACAAGACACCTCAAGCTGATCCTCCACCAGAGGGTGAAGGCCCAAAGGACACTAAAGGAATTTGGTGGATCAAATCAATCTTTGGAAAATAATTATATTAGTAAATATGGTTTTTTTTTCTTAAAAAGAAAAAAAGAATAATTACAATATATATTATGAAAAGTTGTCTTGTAAAAAGAGTTGAAATTTGTTGCTTTAAATTCCAAATGTTTTTTTTAAGGTTGTAATTTTCTTAGGTGTCCTTGTGTAAAGTTGATAACATAGTAGTGTGGTGTTGTAAAAGAGTTGTTAATTTTGTATTTGAGTTTATGAGTATGAAATGTCGAATGTTTATTTGTTTCTTTCCAATGTGGTTTCTCTTTAAGGTGAAGAGTTAAAAATACATTTGATTACTTTAGATTGTTTGATTTCATACATGAAATAGCAGGGGTGTGAGTTTTCTAATCGAATTATTATTAATATTGTTTTATCTGAATGATATTGTTGGATATTTCGTGTAGAAAAAGAGAACAATTTATAGTTTAGGTAGAAAATTTGCAAGCCTGATAGTTCAAAGAAAAGTAGGCTATGATGTGAGCAAACTTCACTAGACAATCCTCCACCATAGGGTGAAGACCCAAAGGACACAAAAGGAATTTGGTGGCTCAAATCAATTTTTGGAAAATAATTATATTAGTAAATATGGGTTTTTTTTTTTTTAAAAGAAGTATAATATAAATTATGAAAAGTTATCTTGTAAAAGGAGTTAAACTTCTTGTTTTAAATTCCAAATGTTTCTAAGGGTGTAATTTTCTTAGGTGTCCTTGTAAAGTTGATAGTAGAGTAGTAGTGTGGTGTTGTAAAAGAGTTTGTTGTATTAGTTTCGTATTTGAATTTGTGTATGAAATGTTGAATATTTATTTGTTTCTTTCATTGGGATTAAGTTTTTCTTGGAATTTTATATACTTATGTAGTTTCGTGTGTTATAATTCATGAATTTTGTATGATATGTGTGCCCGGTAACTTTTTGATCAAAATTTTTCGTAGGCGTTCGTGACGACTTATTTAATGGTGCGCGTTGATTTAGAGGAGCAAACGTAGGTTTTTTCGATTTCAAACGTGGCCTAAAACGGGAAATAAAGATTTTTTCATTTTTTGTGTGTTATAGTTCATGAATTTTGTGTGATATATGCAAACGGAGGTTTTTTGGCCAATTTTTTTTGTGGACGTCCGTGATGATCTATTTAATGGTGCGTGTTGGTTCGAAGGGGCAAACGTAGGTTTTTTCAATTTCAAACGTGGCCCGAAATGGAAAATAGAGATTTTTCTATTTTTTGTGTGTTATAGTCCATGGATTTTGTGTGATATGTGCTCCCGACGGTTTTTTGGTCAAAATTTTTTGTGGACGTCCGTGACGACCTATTTAATGGCGCGTTGGTTCGGAGGGGCAACTGTAGGTTTTTTCGATTTCAAACGTCACCCGAAATGGGAAATAAGGATTTATCCATTTTTTCGTGTACATTCCATGAATTTTGTGTGATATGTGCACCTGATGATTTTTTGGCCAATTTTTTTTGTGAGCGTTCTTGACGACCTATTTAATGGTGCATATTGGTTCGGAGGGGCAAACATAATAGTAATGTGGTGTTGTAAAAGAGTTTGTTGTATTAGTTTTGTATTTGAATTTATGGGTATGAATGTTGAATATATATTTGTTTCTATATGCTTAATTAGGTGGTTCTTTATACTAGGTTGATACATTATGTATAATGTTTTTCTCTAGGTATAATGTTGTATATTGAGTTATGTAGCATAAATATTTGTGAAAGTCAGATATATTTTATTCATTTTTACTTTATATGTGTTACGGTATATGAATTAAGGATTATTTTAGTTTTTCGTGTTAGTTCATGAATTTTTTGGGATAAGTGTGATCGACTCTGTTTAAGCTCAAATTTTGTTGGTTCATTTGTAAAGATTTATTAAATGATGCGCATTATTTTTGAAAGGCGGGCGTAGTTTTTTTACTCCATATATGTTATGAAATATGAATTAAGAATTATTTTAGTTTTTCGTGTGTGTTAGTCCATGAATTATTTAGGATATGAGTGATCGGCACTGTTTGAGCTCAAATTTTGTGGGTCTATCCATGACAACCTATTAAATGATGCATTTTATTTTCAAAAGGCGAACTTAGCTTTTTTTTTTCACTCCATATGTGCCACGAAACATGAATTAATGTTTTTTTTTTGTGTTTGTGTGTGAATTTTTGGGATACGGGTGATTGATTCTGTTTGAGCTCAAATTTTGTGGGTCCATCCGTGACGGCCTATTAAATCATGTGCATTATTGTCGAAAGGTGAACATAGCTTTTTTACATTTAATATTTCACGAAACAGGAATTAAGGATTATTTTAATTTTTCGTGTGTTAGTCCATTAATTTTCTGAGATATGTGCGTCTAATGTTGTTTCAATTCAAATTTTATGGGTTTATCTGTAACAACTTATTAAATGTGCGCATTATTTTTGAAAAGCGAACGTAATTTTCTTTTTACTTTATATGTGTCACAAAATAGAAATTAAGAATTACTTTAATTTTTCGTATGTGTTAATACGTGTATTTTTCTCGTGGAACCTCGTAAAATCGATAGTAAATAGTAGTAGTGTGAATCATAAGAGAGTTTGGTGTCAATTTTGCATTTGAATTTATTTATATATGAACACGTTGAATTTTATTAGATTCTTGTCCCTACTGATAGAAACATAATTAGATTTATATATTAGTCTTAACTTGGTGATTAAGGATACGACGTTAGGCTCAAATTTCCACATTGTTGTCCCTAGGGTATTCACGGGTCGGTTTAGGTCAGTTATTAGTCAAAATTATAACCAAATCAATATAATCAGTTTTTTAAATTCTTAAAATCAAATCAAACTAAATATAATATACATTTATCAGTTTGATTGTTATCGATTGCGGTTTGGTTTGGTTCAGTTATTCGGTTATTAACCATACATGAAAATAAAAGAAACGATTCATTCAAACGAGAAAAAAAGATAACAATTCTTTCAAAAAGAAAAAAATACATTGTGAGATTACCATATAAAATAATAAAATGGCGTACTCTAATACAAAATATATAAATTATAACAAATTTTGATGAAAACATATATACAACAACAACAACAACAACAACATACCCAGTGTATTCCCACAGCGTGGGGTCTGGGGAGGGTAGAGTGTACGCAGTCCATACCACTACCTCAGAGGTGAGGTAGAGAGGCTGTTTCCGATAGACCCCCGGCTCAAGACAAAACAGTCTAAAAAATAGGCTAAAAAGGACGTAACAATGATACAGGATAAAAATACAAGATAAAACTACAAGAGACGATAGGAAGTAATATGTAGTAACAAACAACAGACAGAAACAGAGCACTGCCACAAAATACTACCACGAGGAATCCAAGAACAAGAAACTATAAGTGTAACACTACGATTACTAGTCGGGACAATAAGAAAAAAAACACTCCTACCTACAAGCCTACACACACTTCTACCTACTACTCTTCTACCCTAATCCGCGTCCTCCACACCTTCCTATCTAGGGTCATGTCCTCGGTAAGCTGTAACTGCGCCATGTCCTGTCGAATCACCTCTCCCCAATACTTTTTCGGTCTACCTCGTCCTCTCCTGTAACCATCCATAGCCAACCTCTCACACCTCCGCACTGGAGCATCCGCGCCTCTCCTCCTCACATGTCCGAACCATCTTAACCTCGCTTCCCGCATCTTATCTTCCACCGACGCCACACCCACCTTATCTCGGATATCCTCATTCCTAATCTTATCTCTCCTAGTAAACCCGCACATCCATCGCAACATCCTCATCTCCGCCACCTTCATCTTTTGAATATGGGAGTTATTTACTGGCCAACACTCAACTCCATACAACAAAGCTGGTCGAACCACCACTCTGTAGAATTTGCCTTTAAGTTTAGTAGGCACCTTCTTATCGCACAAGACTCCAGATGCGAGCCTCCATTTCATCCACCCAACACCAATACGATGAGTGACATCCTCATCAATCTCTCCATTTCCTTGGATAATAGACCTAAGATACTTGAAACTCCCTTTCTTTTGGATGACCTGTGTATCCAGCTTCACTTCTACGTCATCATCCTGAGTCGCCTCACTGAACTTGCACTCCATATATTCAGTCTTGGTCCTGCTCAACCTAAACCCCTTCGACTCGAGGGTCTGTCTCCAAACCTCCACCTTAGCATTAACTCCTCCGCGAGTCTCGTCCACCAAAACTACATCATCCGCAAATAACATGCACCATGGCACCTCACCTTGTATTTGCCGCGTCAATACATCTATTACCAAGGCAAATAGAAACGGGCTAAGGGTCGATCCCTGGTGCAACCCCATTAACACGGGAAAGTGCTCTGAATCTCCTCCCACAGTTCTAACGCGAGTCTTGGCCCCCTCATACATGTCCTTAATTGATCTGGTGTACGCCACGGGTACACCTCGAGCCTCCAAGCACCTCCAAAGAACCTCCCTAGGGACTTTATCATATGCCTTTTCTAGATCGATGAACACCATGTGCAAGTCCTTCTTCCTTTCCCTGTACTGCTCCACCAGTCTTCTAAGGAGATGAATAGCTTCTGTAGTCGAGCGTCCTGGCATAAAGCCGAACTGGTTCTCTGAAATAGGCACGATCTGCCTCAACCTCAACTCCACCACCCTCTCCCAGACCTTCATAGTGTGGCTTAGCAATTTGATACCCCTATAGTTGTTGCAACTCTGAATATCGCCCTTGTTCTTGTACAAAGGAATCATCGTGCTCCATCTCCAAGCTTCAGGCATCTTTGCCGTTCTAAAAATACCATCAAACAACTCGGTTAGCCACTTCACACCTGTCTCACCCGAGCTCTTCCAAAAATCAACGGGAATCTCATCTGGCCCCGTAGCCCTACCCCTTCGCATCTTACGAATCGCAACCTTAACCTCTTCAACCTTTATACGGCTATAATAATCATAGTCATGACGCCTCTCTGAGTGTGCCAAATCTCCCAGCACAAAGCTTTTGTCCCCCTCTTCATTCAAGAGTCCATGGAAGTAAGACTGCCATCTCCTCCTAATGAGTACCTCATCTACTAGTATTTTGCCATCTTCGTCCTTGATGCACTTCACTTGGTCAAGGTCCTGAGTCCTCCTCTCTCTAGCCTTTGCTAACCTGTCTAACTTCTTATCCCCACCTTTATCCTCTAAAGCCGCGTATAAGCTTTCAAAGGCTGCCGTTTTAGCTGCCGTTACCGCTAACTTAGCCTCCTTCCTAGCTATCTTATACGCCTCCCTATTCCTTCGCCTCTCCTCCTCATCCTTACTCTCTACCAACTTCGCATATGACCCCTTTTTGCCTCCACCTTTCCTTTTACTTCTCCGTTCCACCACCAGTCCCCTCGATGCTTGCCAGAACGACCTCTCGAGACGCCCAACACCTCTCTAGCCGTCTCCCTTATGCAACTAGCGGTCGTATCCCACATATTATCCACATCCCCACTACTCCCCAAGCCCCCCTAGTCAACAACTTCTCCCCTATTTCCCGTGCACTAGCCATAGTCAGGCTACCTCATTTAATCCTAGGCCGGTCATCCACAATCCGCTTCTTTTTCTCCTTCTTGATCTCTAAATCCATCACTAAGAGTCTATGTTGGGTCGAAAGATTCTCACTTGGGATAACCTTACAGTCTTTACAAAGACCTTTATCACCTGTCCTAAGGAGCAAAAAGTCTATCTGAGTCTTGGCCACCGAACTACGGAAGGTAACCAAGTGCTCCTCCTTCTTCGGGAAACTAGAGTTAGCTACTCTCAACCCAAAGGCTCTAGCGAGATGAAAACATATATAAGATAATTAAAATTATTCATAAAAAATAATAAATCAGGTATATATAATTATAAAAAATAGGTAATATAATTTATCGGTTTGGTTCGGTTATTTCTTCGATTTTTCTGAGCAAAATCAAAATCAAACCAAATATTATCGATTTCTAAAAATGTAAAACCAAATCAAACTAAATTAAATAAAAATTAATTTATTTAATCGGTTCGATTCAATTTTTCAGTTTGGATCGATTTTTACCCAAATCGTGAACACCCCTAGTTGTCCCTATGTTTCAATTTATTTGATATAATTTGACTCTATAAATTTTTAAAAAAATATTAGTATAATATTTGATTTCAAATATATTAAAAGTTTTGAAATGTACAATTTTTTATTTATAATGAGTAAAATAAAAAAATTATAAGTTCATTATTGTTCAATATATACTTGAAATGAGCTAGTCAAAGATGGAGTTAGGAGGCACAAGGGTTCCATCCTAATCATGTCAAAAAATTATACTATTTATACTAATTAAAATAATATCATAAATATTAAATATTTTTTACTTTTTTCTTATATTTTGAATCTACTCACTGAAAAGTTTAGCTTCAACTAACAAAAATATAGTACACAATAAATTAGAAAAGAAGGAATACACATCAATACTACTTATTACTCTCTCTCATGGACTTATTTTAGATATTTTTAAGCCAAAATAGCTTTAAATAATTTGTAGTATTTGGATAAACTTAAAAGGTGCTTTTAAGTACTTTTCTTAAAATTAAAATAACAAAAATAACATAAATTGAAAATCCTAACTTATGACTTGTCAGTCGTTTGGTACATTAGATAGGATAAGTAGGGATATTTCATGGTTTCGCGATTAATTAATATCTCATATCAAACATAGAATAAAATTAATTTCAAATTTTATCCCGAAATTATTTTCCTTATCCAATATACCAAATAACCTCTTACAAATCATAAGTTATAATCCATCCAACCATGCTTCAATTTCAGAACTTGTCACATTTCTTCCTCTATGCTACCAAAACTATTGTATTTTACACTAAATAAAATGGTGTAATTTTGTTTCTTCTCTTTTGTAAAAGCGAAAACAATTGTAAAAAAGAAACTTATGAATTGATTAGATATCGCGGGATTAGTTCAATTGGTTGGTTATCTAAATTTTCACTTTGTCGGTGAGTGTTCGATTCTCCACCTTGTAATTCCCTTCCTCATTTCCCCTCTCCTAGACCAAATTTTATAAAAAAACAAACTATAAGACCAATTTTAACTTTGCTAGATTTTAAACCTGAGATCTCATGCTTGGTTATTTCAACCCTCCAAATATATTGTCACACCCATATCGAATCCTCCGTAATAGAATTCGTCATACACCCAATAGTTTTTTGAAAAATCCGAACAACATAGCATGTAAAATTGTTGGCTTGTATGCGTCCACCACCAGTCAAGGGGCCAGATCCTTGACTGAATCTGACTATCAACTGGACAATGCAAACTTCACTAGACAAGAGAGTGCAAATAAGGCTAACTGAAAGCAGTAAAGAACACCAGATATTTACGTGGAAACCTCCTTGCTCAAGGGAGTAAAACCACGACCTACCTCGTAGGATTTTCACCAACAACAATTCACTAAAACAAGAGCAATGGTTTGATTACAGACTCATTCTCGTAATCATATGGTTAACCTCTTAACCCCATTCCCTTGTGATAGCTTCAACACGAGCAACACTACAATAACTCTATTGTAGTCTTCAATGTCAACTAACTCTAGTTGACCACAACTTGGCTAACTCTAGCCCTCTTTATCAACTACCTCTAGTTGACACTCTTAGGTAACTCTACCCAAGAAAACACCAAACAAGAGATGAAGACCAAACTTGACTAAACTTAGTTGATGCGACTAACTAACTCTAGTTAATGCAACATAACCTAAGAACATAGACAAGTTAAATATATACTTTCCTTTATAACATAGGAATAGATTTACAATTTAGCACAAAGTACAAAGACTTAAACAACAATGAACTAAAAGCAACTGTCGTCGGCTAAGACCAGGTCCCTTGTTGTAGAAGCTTTGAACTGAAGAACAATGGAGACTTTTGTTGAGAGAATGTGAATTTTAGGATGTGCAAAAGCTAGGTTTTCCTCCCACATAATGATCTATATATATGGAGCAAATGGGAGGAAAAACCTAGAAAGTTTCTCATTGGTCGAGATTAGAAAACTACTGCTCCTCTGCTGCTGTGCACCAACTTTCCTGCAAAAAGTACAGCTGCCATCTGTACTGTTGACTGCCAGAAAGTTCAACGTCCGAAAGACCTGGTCCCTCATCTGGTCCCTATATCTGGTCCCTCATTAGGTTTGTCAATCATCAGAACAGAACCACAGTAGTTTCATCAATTCTCTTTGAATGAATACTTTTTCTTATATCCTTACAATCGTGAGAGTTGACTCGGATAAATGGATTAGCCTAGTGCATGTACCTGGTCCCTCATCTGGTCCTTACCAAATAAGAGACCTTAGTAGCTTTTCTGTAGCTCTGTCACGATTGACAGCATCTTTACAACTGTGGACAGTTGTGAGAGTTGACTCGTACGGATCACCCTTGGTGCGCGTACCTTGTCCCTCATCTGATCCCTGTGAGAATAAGATCCCTCTGAAGATAGTTCCTCTTGAATGAGCATTCCCCATTGAATGATCATTTCAGTTATACCACTTGTTCCTTTGTTTTTTTCTGAGATCTTGATTCCCATGTTCTCCTGAGATCGGTGTGATGCGTGTCTAGTCCCTTATCTGGTCCCTCGGTAGGTTTGCCAAATCATCAAAATAAAACATAGTACCATAGTAACTATGCATCATCAAAAACCATTTTACTTTAGGTAGATCAAGGCAAAACGAAGAGTCCAAATATATGGACATACTAATTTGCAGTTTGCATACACTTCCTGTTGCCTATAATTAAAACCCAATTTGCATGAGGAGAAACTATAAAACAGAAGTTAACATTATAATTAATTTCCAAATACACAAATTTTCTTCCAAAAATTAACACTTACTACCATTACAACAACATACTTTATAGTGTACTCCCATGAGTAGAGTCTGGGGCGAGTAGTACGCGATTTCTCGATTTGTGCGTGTCATCCTTGCACAGGGGTCATGCTAATCTTCTTTGTATTGTTCCAATTTTATCAGATGTTAATCTTCCGCAATATAAACTCAGTGAAGAAACTGTCTGTAGCCGATGTGGGAGAATTAGCTTTGCTTGTTGGGTATTTTCTGGGCCTGGACTACTTATATAGGTCACAAATTACTTTTCAATGCATATATATTAAATCGTGAACAACTTTAACGAAACTTTTGGTTTTGCCACTAGCTTATTGGCCAGTGAAGTGGATTGAGAATCATGAGGTTTTAGGTTTAAATCCCATCGAAAGCAAAAGCACGTGATGATTCCTTCTCATTTGTCCAAGCCTTGATGAACAGAGTTATTCAATATTTGTGTTAATTAGAGATAGCTAGTGCCCGTAGAATAAGTCGAGATGCGTGAAAGCGGAATTGCATATATAAGATGTGCAGGTTGTTGATATTGTCATATCTATGATGAAATGCTCCTTAGTTTTCTGGACTCCTCTCGCCTATGGGGTGGACAACCAGTGGCGAATTTATAGGTAAAAATACGAGGCACGTGAATATGTGATCTCTCTGTAAAATTGATTTTATTATAGCGGGACGTACTTAGCTCGGATACTTCAGTAGGAAATATTTGAAAGCCTAACATATGAAAAATGGGAGAAGTACAAGAGATGGACCAACACAAAATTATCTACAATCAAACCTTTTTGTAGCAGTCATCCTTAAGAATAACATTTCATTATAATGGTCAAGCATTCTTTGTAATCGATTTTTCACATTATGATATATTATATATTTTTCATAACAACATTTTACTATAACAATTAAAAAAATATCGTCATAAAAAGACTTGACTGTATATTTCTAAGATCACGAGTGGTGAATGCTTTTTCCCTTTGAAGATAAGGGTTCAAAACTTAATAACATTTCTAGTATTTTTCGCACATTAATCTAGTTAGAAAAAGTGAATTCAATTGAATTACTACCGTCAAACTCTTTATAGCAATCATCATCTATAATAACATTTCACTATGACGGCCAAATTTTCTTTGAAATCGGTCTTTCATGTTATGTTATATTATATATTTTCAATAACAATAGTTCATTATAACAACGAAAAGATATCCAAACAGACGACAAGAGGTTAGATGATAATTAATTAATACTATAGGTCCAAGGTCAGAAAAATGGATTCACTCCTAACATCATTAGCTAGCTTTTGGAAATAAGTTATGCCTAAAGTTCATTTCATACCATTATATCGAGTTAAACTCATCTTAGTTCTTGATTTACTCCATGCTCCAGTTGGCAGGCCTCTCGTGCACTCGCAAGGAGTGCAGGGGTGTTTGAATCCCACATCGGTTGTGGATTCGAGATTTTTATTTCTAAAGAGTATCGGAAACAGTCTCTCTACCTTCTCAAGGTAGGAATAAGGTCTGTGTACACTATACTCTCCCCGTTACACTGGGTTTGTTGTTGTTGTTGTTCAGTCTCAGCATATATCAGAGTTTGTACCAAGATAACAGGAAGCCAAGACATCACAAACAGGAAACATGTTATATAGTAACTATATTTAGGTGAACATCATCACATCACAACTTTTAAACAACATTATCAATCTGAGACTGGACTCTTTTCTCTTCATGTGAGATCATATTACAAAAGAGAACCAAAAGAATTCAAGCTTACAGAATATCATAGATGATATAAACAAACAATTCTCTGATACTTCATATGCAACATAGACACGAGTTGAATCGCCCCCTTTCTTCTGAAACCGTCTATAGAATCGTACAGCATGAATTGGTTTTCTTCGCCTGCTTGTAGAACATCTGTTTGAAGATCAACCGATTCATGTCAGGAAATGATTCGAAACTAATTGAGGCCCACAGATAATCCATAAGAGTCTGCAGCTTCTACAATATTACCATTGGCAAAGAGAAAAAATAGGATAACAGCAGAAACAAGATGTTTCTAATTTGGGTGATCCATGGCCATATCACAAAGAGGTTCATAAAAACACAGTTCATGTATAAGAAGACAGCTTATACGTCCACAAATCGCATCACCAAGAAGCTTCATTCATTAGTGTCTTTTAATTCATCTAAAGAACTCCCAATGGACATATACTGCAGTGCAATATTCGACTGTGTTCTTTGACACGAGTTCACTTAGCAGGAAGATAACTCTATCTGCAGGCCAGCAGATGGGCAGCGTGTGTATCTAGTGAATAATACCACAGAGCTTGTTGCTCAGTTCCGTATGCCCATATTATTCAACTATCAGTTCAATGACATGCATGCACCTGCACCTATCATGCCATGTTCACCATGCTTGTAGAGAATGTGACTTGTCAATTACTTTCCACAAATTAATTGCAAATAACTTTCCTGCGCAACTCGTTATTGAAATTAAAAGCTACTTGCATCTTTTTAGTTAGTGAGTCATAAGAATAACATTTTGTCAAAAGAATCGAGTATTATCCACTCAACCGTAGAGATAATTCGAATTGTCAAAATAAATTGATAAAAACAGTAGAGGTGAATTACGATTGATTACACTCAAAGAAATATGAAGAGCAATCCTCTGAAGAGAGGTTGCTCAAGCGGAAAGCAGAATATGGAATTATGTGAGAACTAAGCCTCACTCCACCTCCAACCTTAAGGTTAGGGGCTCGAGTCACCATGTGATCAAAGTGGGGAAGGCTCAGTGTTGCTGTGTAGAGAGGTTGGGGAATTGCATAAAGGGAAGGGAAAATGAGAAGATTCTGAACGAGATTTGGACTTTGCCTCTATGGAAAATCTTCTGGATGATCAGTTTGACAATCAATCCAAAACTTGCTCAGGCCAGCAAGTGTGATACTCCATTTTTGAGACTTTAGTATCTTTCAAACTTGTGGTCGGGCCCTTCCCCGAACCCTGCACATAGCGGGAGCTTTAGTGCACTGGGCTGCTCTTTTTTTTATATCTTCCTTTCTATTTACCCATCTCAAAGAGTTAGCTCATGTGTGGGACTGCTCAAACCACACACATACACCAACCCCCCCCCACCCCACCCACCCACACACACAACATGAGAATTAACCTATTCCCTCTACCAATGTGGGAGACTCCAGCATAAGCAAAAAATTTCAACAAAGCATGACAAAATTAAGCATACAAATGATTTCTCATGCAATTAAAAAACTAACTAGTAACTTTTTTGGTAATTTAATCCACGAGCAGAAGCTCTAGCTAGGATAAACATCAAGGGATAAAGATCATTAACCAAAGAAATGGAGAATCTGTATTCTGAGCAGGTCTTCCAAAACTCAGTCCTCAATGATCAAACTAATCGTTATCCAAATGCAAACTGCTAACTATCATCTTCGAATAAAGAGCTTACAAAGATAACATTAAGCAGACAATCATGAGAACAACACAATACTTACGAGAATAATTTTTGTTTCATCCAACTCTCTCTGAATTTTGAACAGTTTATCGGCCTCAGCAAGATCCTGTAGGAGTCAACATGAAAGGACTTCAGCTCAAACATCAATCGTTTCAAAAAAAAGGTGGGAAGAACTTGATTACTAAGGAAAGTCCATCATCAATCAGCAAAGGAGAACAAAAGGGACACCTTTTTTTCTTCCGAATTTATACCACTAGACAGAGTGTCTAGCGGCCTTTTTTTTTTTTTTTGAAATTGGTAAAGTTGATCTAGCGGCCTTTTATTATTAATAAAAAATCATCAACATGGATAAGTACAAGCAAGGGGGGCTAGGCCTTACCTTACCAATCCTAATGAGTAACGACCCTCTAGTAATTAACAAGCATGAAGAAAATAAGAGCTAGAGAGAACTAGGTATTTTATGATCATCACAGAGTTTGTGATACACTCTATGATGATATTTCAAATTAGGATGCTTAAATAGTGTAAAAATATAAAAGCCAAGAAGAAAGTTGAGTTATCAAACTCAAACTTCCTTTTACAAATGTATAAATTCAAAAAGATAGATTGCACATCTATAGTAACCTGAAGTATTTTCCTCTTGTCTTCTTCTTCAAATCTGTCCAACAACAATTGATATTTCATCATTTATTCTTGAATTTAATGGATCTTGCTGAAGCAATTGACACTGTCATATGGTTTTGCTTTGCTAGTCGCATCGGTAGAAACCTTGGAACAAACTCCCCGGTCACTTTACCGTCCCAACTATGCTGCCTTCCATGTGTCTTCTTTTTGCTTTTGTTGCTTACACTTCTTTGTTTCCTAGGTGAGATATCTCCATCCCTGGCCACTTTATCAAAGCATATGTCCAACATATTATCTTCCTCATCCTCGTCAAAAAAATTCTCGCCCAAATCAATAGCATAAGGGTTAGTAGAATTAAGTCCTGATGCTAAGTCCCCGGACTCGTTCTTCTTTGCAATGGCATTTTTAGGCACCAGTGCATCAAGAAGCGCCCTGTCTGTAGTATTGATTTTTTGAAAATTTGTACCTGAAAGGGCCACTTCTTCTTGTCCCAAATGCCCTTGAGTTAGTTGCTGCCCCGGAGAATTCATCAATTGTTGTCCAGACTTATTGATTGTCGTTATACCACACCCTTTATGCTGCTGATTGCTACCAATTAGAGTAGCCACTGGATTTGTAATTTTTTTATTACTCTTAGGCACAAAAATTGGTGCATTATGGTTGAGATTACTGTCCGGAATTGGTGAGCAATTTTCCTGTAAGCTTTCTCCTTCGCTACCCTCACTTTGATATTCTTCATCTTCAGCCTGTTCTGCCCATGTCTTAGACTTGGACGAAACCACCTCATCAATTACTTGAACTAAATCATTATTTAGTTGTCCAGATTGCTCCTTGCTCATCTCCGTCGAGGTTGAATTTTTTGCAGCTATAGATAACATAGACAAGGTTGGTTAGAAGGCCTTTGAACATCTTGATCGTTTTCATCATGTGGCTTGCTTATACCAACTTCTTTTGTAGGCGACGAATTACTAAACTTGTGTGTTTGTGAAGGTACCTCATTTTGTGAAATATTCAGCAACACGAGAGGTTGTTTAGTAATAGGATCTAAAGTTCCACAATTTATCTCTGACATGTGACTGCTCATTTTGTAGTAGTTGACCACTATAGGCAGCATTATTAATAATTATCTCCATACAATGGTCAAGCTGCCTTTTTTGCAGTTGCCGACAATGGTTCAAAAACATTCCGAGTTGGTAAATTTGAATTACGATCGACGCAAAACAGAAAATTCCCAGTCTCACCCTTTTCACGGCCTGGAGAATTACTTTGACTAGTTGGGAAACGTATACGACTACCAGCTGAATTTTTGTGAGCAACCAATGTCCAATTTCCAGCTGCATTATCTTCTTCGCTGCTGCACTTTTCAGCTTGCAAATCAGTATATTTATCAGTTGTTAGCCGCCCTTGTTCATCATTGCCCCGTCCAACAAAATTGGCCTTACACAACTCAGAATTTTCAGCAACTTTACCATCATCTGTAGCAATTAATTTCTGCCCCGAATCAGCTATCGATGCATCTTTCACTACTGGCAATGTACCAGCAGGTGATTCCGACATTGACATTTTCGGTTATTTTTCTCCTTATCCAGCCCAAATGGAGAGCCTAGCCATTATTCCTAGTCGGCCCATGTTTGGACAAAACCTCAGCCCACCAGTCTCTTTGTGTTGGTTCATCTCACCATCCTTAGATATAAGATAAGATTCTCCTTCTGCGGATTTGTAGCATCCATCTACCATGTCTGTCAAAGTGCTAAAGAGAAAGCATTTACAAATTGAAAATGGGTTGGAGATGCACAGATGCATTCAAATCGAAGCAAGAAAAGTGATTCCTTTCTCTCAGACCGATACAGAAAAGGCAAATCTTCTCAGATGCCACCGTCAGGAGAAGAAGAAGAAATCAGTACCTGCCAATCAATTTCGCAAGGGTACCTGATTCTTTCGGGATGGCAAATGGGGCCATTGCCATCTCTATGTCTGTTTCTTTATTTATTTTCAAATTTAAGTTAACTGCCTGTCTTGTTTAAAGATTTCGTTTTTTTAAATTTATTGATTGCAGGTAAGAGAGTCGTGAAGCAGAAAGCTGTTGATCAGCAGGTGAGTTGTGATTTAGGCTGCTACTACTTGAAATTGACTTGTTTTCAAGTTTAATATTCCAAAGAATAATGTGTGAACTACTCACTAAACCACTTGCCTTGTCCTATGTAGGCCACTGGAATTCGCTTTCAAGAGGAAATAATTGTGGAAATCCTCGACAGGTTACCCGTGCAGTCTCTTCTTCGGTTCAAGTGTGTCTCAAAAAATTGGGAGTCACTAATATCAGATCCTGGCTTTAAGATGAAGCATCGGAGTCCTGACTCAAAGCTTCTTATTCGCAAAAAAAAAAAGGTACCGTAATCAAGGTGATATCATAAAGTTTAACTTCTATTCTTCTTCTTTATCGACTTTTAAGGATGTACAAGTAGTCGATCCCCCTTTAAGCTACAATGTGGATAATTATGAACTATTTTCTTCTTTCGTTGGCTTGGTTCTTCTTAAGGCTGATACAGAGCTTTTGTTGTGGAACCCCTCCACAAGAGAATCCGTTCTACTTCCCCATTCAGACTTTAAGGTTGGGTATTCTTCTTTTGGATTGGGATATGACGATGCTACAGGTGATGGCTATAAGATCCTTAAGGTGAACACGGGTCCTATACAACTTAGTCAATCGTTTGAAATTCTCACGCTAAAAAGTGGTTCTTGGAGAAAAATTTGTAACTATCCAACAGGCGTTTGCACTAGGACGGGATGTAAAAGGGAGATTAGAATTTACCCAAATAAAATTGCTCCTAATGATCCTTTGGTATGTGTACATGGAGCATTTCACTGGCTTGCTGATTATAAGGCAGGAGGAAAGTTGTATCTTGTTTCATTTGATATTTCAAATGAGGTGTTTGGAGATGTACCTTTGCTTGAGGAAATGTGCGTGGGGATTTACTACCAGCCCGATATTGGCCTTTCATTATTGGATGGAATGCTTTGCTTTCATATTACTACTAGTTATTATTCGTTGGGCACGTTTAAGTTATGGGGAATGAAAGACTACGGTGTCAAGGAATCTTGGATACTATTGTTTACCATACAAATCGATGGTCTTGATGTAGCCAAAGCTCGATATATGTTTCCGGATGGTGATGTGCTACTATATTCACGGGATTTTTCACATCAATTTGGGGCACCTAATCCTTTTACATTCCAGACATCCAAAGGAAAATTTGGATTTTGGCCGCGACATGGGTCCTTTGAGAAAGGAATCGTTTATAGAGAAAGCTTGATTTCTCCAAAATTACTTATTTAATATTTGCTTGAGTTGAGTTTCTATTAGAAACAAGCTTGATAGGGATAATGTTTCTATTACTCTGGGCATGTTGCACTTTTTTCCTTTTCTGTTTTTAATATTTATTTTCAGAGATAATGTATGAACTACTGGTTCTATCAAGTATATTTATTGCTTGGATTATGGCCTCAACGTGAATCCTTTGAGAAAGGAGGAATGGTTTATAGTAGAGTTTGGTTTCTCCATATTACTTCTTTAATATTTTCTTGCTTGTTCTTTTAAGTATGTCTATTGCTTGCAAATTTTTCATCTCGAAATGTATTTACTGAAGTTGCCTCGTGTTCTCGCGAGCCATGTCTGTGCGAGGAAAAAAGGTTCTCTTTTTAACCTAACAGGTAACTTGACCAAATATTTCATTTTACGGGGTACATAATATTTGATGTCAAAAATTAAAGATGTTGGAGCTTGGAAGCAGTGACAATGTCTCCAAACTTAAAGCCGAGTGTATTGTCCTTTTTATAGAGGTAAATCATTAAGAGAGAGTATTATCATGCATTTATGCATGTTCAAATTTCTCATGGCTCTGTTGTGAAGTTAGTAAAAAAATTTGCCCTTTTAGTTTCATGTCATTTTTCAATATACCAAGTTTACGATAAAAAGCGCAGCCACCTTTTTTATTTAACAAATATTAGCTCATTATTTAAACCCAAACTAGTAAAAAGCAGTCAAATCCCTGTCGTGCGCAGGGAGTGCAAGGGTGTTTGAACTCCACATCGGTTGGATTGGGGATTTTTATTTCTAAATAGTATCGGAAACAGTATCTCAGACAAAGTCTATGTACACTGAACTCTCCCCATTACACTGGGTTTGTTGTTGTTCAGTCTCAGCATATATGAGAGTTTACACCAAGATAACAGGAAGCCAAGACATCAGAAACAGGAAACATGTTATATAGAAAACTATATTTAGGTGAACATCATCACATCACAACTCCCAAACAACATTATCAATCTGAGACTGGACTCTCTCTTCATCTGAGATCATATTACAATAAGAGAACCAAAAGAATTCAAGCTTACAGAATATCATAGATGATATAAACAAACAATTCTCTGATACTTCATATGCAACATAGACACGAGTTCAATCGCCCCCTTTCTTCTGAAACCGTCTATAGAATCGTACAGCATGAATTGGTTTTCTTCGCCTGCTTGTAGAACATCTGTTTGAAGATCAACCGATTCATGTCAGGAAATGAGTCGAAACTAATTGAGGCTCACAGATAATCCATAAGAGTCTGCAGCTTCTACAATATTACCATTGGCAAAGAGAAAAAATAGGATAACAGCAGAAACAAGATGTTTCTAATTTGGGTGATCCATGGCCATATCACAAAGAGGTTCATAAAAACACAGTTCATGTATAAGAAGACAGCTTATACGTCGACAAATCGCATCACCAAGAAGCTTCATTCATTAGTGTCTTTTAATTCATCTAAAGAACTCCCAATGGACATATACTGCAGTGCAATATTCGACTGTGTTCTTTGACACGAGTTCACTTTGCAGGAAGATAACTCTATCTGCAGGCCAGCAGATGGGCAGCGTGTGTATCTAGTGAATAATACCACAGAGCTTGTTGCTCAGTTCCGTATGCCCATATTATTCAACTATCAGTTCAATGACGTGCATGCACCTGCACCTATCATGCCATGTTCACCATGCTTGTAGAGAATGTGACTTGTCAATTACTTTCCACAAATTAATTGCAAATAACTTTCCTGCGCAACTCGTTATTGAAATTAAAAGCTACTTGCATCTTTTTAGTTAGTGAGTCATAAGAATAACATTTTGTCAAAAGAATCGAGTATTATCCACTCAACCGTAGAGATAATTCGAATTGTCAAAATAAATTGATAAAAACAGTAGAGGTGAATTACGATTGATTACACTCAAAGAAATATGAAGAGCAATCCTCTGAAGAGAGGTTGCTCAAGCGGAAAGCAGAATATGGAATTATGTGAGAACTAAGCCTCACTCCACCTCCAACCTTAAGGTTAGGGGCTCGAGTCACCATGTGATCAAAGTGGGGAAGGCTCAGTGTTGCTGTGTAGAGAGGTTGGGGAATTGCATAAAGGGAAGGGAAAATGAGAAGATTCTGAACGAGATTTGGACTTTGCCTCTATGGAAAATCTTCTGGATGATCAGTTTGACAATCAATCCAAAACTTGCTCAGGCCAGCAAGTGTGATACTCCATTTTTGAGACTTTAGTATCTTTCAAACTTGTGGTCGGGCCCTTCCCCGAACCCTGCACATAGCGGGAGCTTTAGTGCACCGGGCTGCTCTTTTTAGATATCATAATCATATTCCACATATATCCCCAAGAAGCAGTGAAGCTAATCTTTTTTCTCCTCTTTATCAAAAATATCTTTTCTCCGGCCAAGCACCTTATTCTCAAGCATCATCAATAATTTAAACAGAGTATTAAGATCTTCAACATCCTAAGGAGACCCTTAAAGTACAAAATCAACTAATGAATAAGACCATAGAGAATAGCCAGCAACTTATTCCATGGAATACCCTCCCCCCAAAACCATAAAAAAAGGGGGAAAGAAAAACATTATTTCTTGCTCCCCAGGAAACACTAGGGACAAGTAGGAGAGACTATGGGTATATGCTGATTTTAGATGATGTGTTCCATGATATATGTGACAAATTGAGCAGGACCAAATTATGAAGGTCGATACATAACCACCAAAAAGTGGCAACATACTTGTCAATTCTAAGCTGTCATAATTAGAGTATCTTTAACGTCCTTGAGATATTCTTCCGGAGAACCCCCCCCCCCCCCCCCCTCTTCTGCTAATCACTCACCATCAACTAACAGTATGTTTGGTTCCCAAATGGGACGGGAATGGTAGAGATGAAAGAAATAACTAATTTACTTCCCAAGGCAGGGGAATTCATCATTTACCTCTAATGTTTGGTAGGGCTGGAATGTAAGTACAAAAGATATAGTTTCCTTCTTCTTGTCCAAGTTGGGAGGGGCTAAACGGCATAAACAACCATAGAGTCATGGACCAGAGATGAGTACAATAATTAATGGCTCCACAACCGTTGGATCACGATAACCATTTTGTACAATATACAATATGGAAACAGTCTAGTGCTCCAAAAGCAGGTTATATGATAAATTAGGGGGGAATATAGTCTTTCATAATGCCAAAATATTATGAGATAGAGCATGAGAATGAAGCATACAAAATTAAACTCTTGCGTTTGTTAAGAAAATGGACCGTGATCCTAACTTAATCTCAAAAGTTAGCTTATGAGATGAAGGTTGCCCAAAAATCACACAAAGAGACTACAACCCATCTCTCTACCAACGTGGATACAACAAACCCCAGTTGAACATATGAAGCATGAAGAACATAACATGAGGGTCAATACAAAACAACAAAATGGTCCGACTCTGATACCATGTTAAGCAAAATGGATCTTTAGAAAAACAGTCCTTGGGCGTAACTCCATCTCAAAGAGTTAGCTCATGTGTGGGACTGCTCAAACCACACACATACACCAACACCCCCCCCCCCCACACACACACACACACAACATGAGAATTAACCTATTCCCTCTACCAATGTGGGAGACTCCAGCATAAGCCAAAAATTTCAACAAAGCATGACAAAATTAAGCATACAAATGATTTCTCATGCAATTAGAAAACTAACTAGTAACTTTTTTGGTAATTTATACCACGAGCAGAAGCTCTACAGGAAAATGGGTGGCAGTGGCTAGGATAAACATCAAGGGATAAAGATCATTAACCAAAGAAATGGAGAATCTGTATTCTGAGCAGGTCTTCCAAAACTCAGTCCTCAATGATCAAACTAATCGTTATCCAAATGCAAACTGCTAACTATCATCTTCGAATAAAGAGCTTACAAAGATAACATTAAGCAGACAATCATGAGAACAACACAATACTTACGAGAATAATTTTTGTTTCATCCAACTCTCTCTGAATTTTGAACAGTTTATCGGCCTCAGCAAGATCCTGTAGGAGTCAACATGAAAGGACTTCAGCTCAAACATCAATTGTTTCAAAATAAAGGTGGGAAGAACTTGATTACTAAGGAAATTCCATCATCAATCAGCAAAGGAGAACAAAAGGGACACCTTTTTTTTTCCGAATTTATACCACTAGACAGAGTGTCTAGCGGCCTTTTTTTTTTTTTTTAAATTGGTAAAGTTGATCTAGCGGCCTTTTATTATTAATAAAAAATCATCAACAGGGATAAGTACAAGCAAGGGGAGCTAGGCCTTACCTTACCAATCCTAATGAGTAACGACCCTCTAGTAATTAACAAGCATGAAGAAAATAAGAGCAAGAGAGAACTAGGTATTTTATGATCATCACAGAGTTTGTGATACACTCTATGATGATATTACAAATTAGGATGCTTAAATAGTGTAAACATATAAAAGCCAAGAAGAAAGTTGAGTTATCAAACTCAAACTTCCTTTTACAAATGTATAAATTCAAAAAGATAGATTGCACATCTATAGTAACCTGAAGTATTTTCCTCTTGTCTTCTTCTTCAAATCTGTCCAACAACAATTGATATTTCATCATTAAGGATCTTGCTGAAGCAATTGACACTGTCATATGGTTTTGCTTTGCTAGCCGCATCGGTAGAAACCTTGGAACAAACTCCCCGGTCACTTTACCGTCCCAACTATGCTGCCTTCCATGTGTCTTCTTTTTGCTTTTGTTGCTTACACTTCTTTGTTTCCTAGGTGAGATATCTCCATCCCTGGCCACTTTGTCAAAGCATATGTCCAACATATTATCTTTCTCATCCTCGTCAAAAAAATTCTCGCCCAAATCAATAGCATAAGGGTTAGTAGAATTAAGTCATGATGCTAAGTCCCCGGACTCGTTCTTCTTTGCAATGGCATTTTTAGGCACCAGTGCATCAAGAAGCGCCCTGTCTATAGTATTGATTTTTTGAAAATTTTGTACCTGAAAGTGCCACTTCTTGTTGTCCCAAATGCCCTTGAGTTAGTTGCTGCCCCAGAGAATTCATCAATTGTTGTCCAGACTTATTGATTGTCGTTATACCACACCCTTTATGCTGCTGATTGCTACACGGGATACAGAGGTAGCCGCTAGCACTTATGCAGTCGGTATGACAGCGGAACAACGCAGGAAAGAGGAAGAGCGGGACCAAGATATGGCCCATCTGAAAACGCAAATGGACCTACTGACAAAACATTTGTTGTCCGGAGGTATGGAGAAAGTGAAAGTTGTGGGTTCCCAGGGTAGAGCAGCAGAGTCTGAATCTGATGAAGAGGCTAATTATTTGGGGGGTTTCCAGGCCAATGGCCAGGGAAACCAAGGTCGGAACTATCAGAAGGACAACTACTATGAAAAAGCTGGCTACAGAGATCGTGATCAGGGGAACTGGAAAAATAAAACTGATAGAGGTGGGTTGTACGTACCACCTGGTAATCGAGAAAGAGCTAGCAATGAGACAAATGAGACAGGGACGTCCAAATTGGATAATATGATGGCGAAGATGTTGTTGAAGGTGGAATCTACTGACTCCGGAGTCAAGGAAATGAAATCTGAATTATCATCAATGAGTCAGTTGGTGGATTCTCATTCCACCTCAATCAAGCAGCTAGAGCAACAAATGAGTCAAGTCTCGGCGTCTCTAAATCAAAGGAAAGCTGGTACATTGCCGAGTGACACCATTCAAAACCCGAGGAACGACGGGAATTGTATGGAGATCACCACAAGAAGCGGTAAGACATTACCGGAATCACATCCGATAATTCAAAAGCAGAAAGATGATGTTATTGACGAAGATGAGCTCATTGATGATGAAAAGGTGAGTGATGAGGGTGTGGGTGTTTAGGTTGAAAAACCCACTTTGGTAGATGATGATTCTAAATTGCTCACGGAGAAGAGCAAGGAAGTTGAAAAACTTCCAAAACAAATGCCAAAGCCTCCTCTTCCTTTCCCTCAGAGGATCAAAAAGAAGGTGGAAGATTGGAAATTTCACAAGTTTATCACCATGCTCAAGCAGATCTCTGTGAATATCCCTTTGGTGGATGCGCTTGAACAAATGACCGGTTATGCCAAGTTCATGAAGGACTTGATCACAAAGAAGAGGTCGGTAAGTTTTGAACCGGAAGACAACCTCCACCATTGTAGCGCCATTTCATCAAGGTCGCTAGTCCAAAAGAAAGAAGACCCGGGTGCGTTCACTATTCCTTGCACCATCGGGGAGTTTAATTTTGCAAAAGCTTTGTGACTTGGGGGCTATTATAAACTTGATGCCGTTAGCTATCTACCGGCAGTTGGGCTTAGGAGCCCCCAAATCGACGACTATGAGATTGTTGATGGCTGATAGATCGGTTAAACGGCCGGTGGGTATTTTGTACGATGTGCTTGTGAAGGTGGGAAAATTCATCTTTCCGGCAGACTTCGTGATTTTGGACTGCGAAGTGGACTTTGAAGTCCCTGTTATTTTGGGACGACCCTTCTTGGCAACCGGAAGAGTATTAGTATATATGGAGAGCAACGAGTTGACTTTCAGGTTGAACGATGAAATAGTGAAGTTTAATGTGTGCAAGTCAATGAGGCAACCGAGGGACATGAATGTCGTCTCGGTTATTGATGTTGTTGCCGAATCTGATGTGATTGTTTCTATTGAAGAGAGATTTGTTGTAGAGACGTTGGCAGCGGTTATGATGAACTTCGATGATGATGACATCGAAGATTATGAAGAAATTGTAAATGTTGTGGTTGGAATGGGGTCATATTTTTACGCCCCAAAGAAATTAGATCTTGACTTGAAGGACACCTTCTATTGAGGAGGCGCCGGTGTTAGAGTTGAAAGAGTTGCCAGGCCATCTGAGGTATGCATTTTTAGGTGATAAAGATACATTTAGGTGATAAAGATACCTTACATGTGATCATTGCGACAGACCTTGTGGAAACACAAGTTGAAGCTTTATTGTCCATACTGAGGAGACACAAGAGAGAAATCGGCTGGACCATTGCGGATATTATTGGCATCCCGCCAGGTATTTGTACTCATAAGATATAGTTAGAAGAAGATTGCATTCCCACCACCGAGCACCAGCGGAGACTGAATCCGCCAATGCAAGAGGTGATGAAGAAAGAAATCATCAAATGGCTCGATGCTGGAGTGGTTTACCTAATTTCTGATAGCAAATGGGTAAGCCCAGTGCAATGTGTTCCTAAGAAGGGAGGAATGACTGTGGTAGCTAATGAAAAAAATGAGTTGATTCCATTAAGACCTGTCACGGGGTGGCGAGTCTGTATGGATTACCGGAAGCTCAACTCCTGGACTCTCCGTGATCATTTCCCCATGCCCTTTATGGATCAGATGCTGGATAGATTAGCTGGCAG
This sequence comes from Jaltomata sinuosa, assembly GCA_003996215.1. Taxonomy (NCBI): domain Eukaryota; kingdom Viridiplantae; phylum Streptophyta; class Magnoliopsida; order Solanales; family Solanaceae; genus Jaltomata; species Jaltomata sinuosa. The sequence goes on along the minus strand of QJPP01000617.1, from coordinate 275,176 downwards.
GGGTTGGTACTGCTTTTTGGATGGATATTCGGGGTACAACTAAATATTTATCGCCCCGGAAGATCAGGAGAAAACCACTTTCACCTGCCCCTTCGGTACCATTTGCTTTTAGACGCATGCCCTTTGGTCTTTGCAATGCTCCTGCAACATTCCAAAGATGCATGATGTCTATCTTTTCTGATATGGTGAGAACACATTGGAAGTCTTCATGGATGACTTCTCTGTGGTGGGTGATGCATTTGATGATTGCTTGACTAATCTGGGTCAAGCATTGCAAAGGTGTGAAGAGTCAAACCTCGTGCTGAATTGGGAGAAATGCCATTTCATGGTGAAGGAAGGCATTGTATTAGGGCACAAGATATCTATGAGAGGTCTAGAGGTGGATAGAGCCAAGATAGAAGTCATCGAGAAACTACCTCCACCCATCTCAGTAAAGGGTGTGAGAAGCTTTCTTGGCCATGCCGGATTCTACCGAAGATTCATTAAAGATTTCTCTAAGATTGCTAACCCTTTGTGCAGGTTGCTTGAAAAAGAGACTAAATTTGTATTTGATACTGAGTGTTTGAAGGCGTTTGAGTGCCTGAAAGAAAAGTTAGTGGTTGCTCCTATTATAATTTCCCCAGATTGGTCCAAACCGTTCGAGGTAATGTGCGATGCAAGTGGTGTTGCACTTGGAGCTGTTCTGGGACAGAAGCGACACAAACTTTTTCACCCCATTAATTATGCTAGTAAGGCATTGAATGGGGCGCAAAAGAGCTACACAGTGACAGAACAGGAGCTACTGGCTGTTGTATAAGCTTTTGAGAAATTCAGAGCGTACTTACTTGGTACAAAAGTGGTGGTGCACACAGATCATGCAGCCTTGAGGTATTTAATGACCAAAAAGGATGCAAAGCCTCGACTAATCCAATGGGTGTTATTGTTGCAGGAATTTGACTTCGAAGTCAAAGATCAGAAAGGTTGTGAAAACCAGGTGGCGGATCATCTGTCCAGGCTTGAGAGGGAAGAGAAAGTAGTAGATGAACCGGAGATTGATGATGCATTTCCGGATGAGCAGGTGTTGTCCGCGTCACTTGATATGGTACCTTGGTATGCCAATTTTGCAAATGATGTGGTGAGTGACATGATCCCGGAAGATTTGAACTTCCACCAGAGGAAGAAATTCCTCCATGATACAAGTACGTTTTTCTGGGATGAGCCGTATTTATTCCGGTTGTGTGCTGACAACATAGTAAGGAGATGTGTACCGGAAGTGGAAATGACAAGCATCTTGCAAGTTTGTCATTCGTCCCCATTTGGAGGGCATCATGCGGGTAATCGAACTGCCCGAAAAATCTTACAGTGTGGTTATTATTGGCCGACAATTCAGAAAGATTCATGTGAATTTGCCAAATTATGTGATCAATGCCAACGAAGAGGAGCAATATCTCGTCGACAAGAGTTGCCAATGTCCACTATTTTGGAGGTTGAGTTGTTCGACGTATGGGGGATAGATTTCATGGGCCCTTTTGACAGTTCTTATGGGAATCGTTACATCTTGGTAGCGGTTGATTATGTTTTAAAGTGGGTAGAGGCGGTTGCTTTGGCCGATTATGAAGGGAAGAGTGTGGTGGCTTTTCTAAAAAGAAACATCTTTGCTCAGTTTGGCACCCCTCGCACGATCATAAGTGATGGAGGGTCACATTTTTGCAATAAGGTGTTCCAGGCTGCTCTAGCAAAGTATGGGGTGAAGCAACACAAAGTAGCCACACCTTATCACCCCCAAACAAGTGGGCAAGTCGAAGTGTCGAACCGTGAAATTAAAGAGATATTGGCAAAGTCTGTGAATGTGAACCAGCGAGATTGGGCAAGAAAGCTGGATGACGCACTTTGGGAGTACCGAACAGCGTTTAAAACGCCAATAGGTATGTCTCCTTACCAATTTGTTTTTGGTAAAGCTTGTCATTTGCCCGTGGAACTTGAGCACAAAGCCCTTTGGGCGCTCAAAAAGTTAAATCTCAGTTGGAAAGATGCATCGGAACTAAGGTTGGAACAATTGAATGAGATGGATGAGTTCCGATTGCGAGCATATGAGAGATCCGCTCTCTACAAGGAACGAATGAAGCTATACCATGACAGAAGAATTGAGAAATGGGAGTTCAAAGTTGGGGACTTGGTATTGTTGTTCAACTCTGGGTTCAAATTATTTCCCGGAAAACTCAAATACAAATGGTCCGGGCCATTCAAAGTACACCAAGTATTTCCATCCAGCGCGGTTGAACTCGAAAATACAGATGGTGAGTTGTTCAAAGCCAATGGGCAAAGGGTGAAGCAATATTTGGGCCTCCCGGAGGAGGTAAATAGTCTGTCTCTGGTGTATCTTGATGAAGTCTAAGTAATCAAGATAACCGCGTCGTGCCGCGACGTTAAATCAGGCGTTGTATGGGAGGCAACCCATGAATTGTTGTTGTACTATGATCTTAGAGAAATTTGTTTTGTTAGAATTGGTTAATTTGTGTGTTGAGTGTGCAGGTACAAACAGGTGGAAATAACAGTATGTTCTGTGACGGGTCCTTTTGGTGGGTCATCAACTGAGTGACGGACCACCACACAAACCGTCACAGTTGAGCAAATATTGATCTCCACTGTTTGGTGGTGACGATGAGAGTGACGGACCGTCACAGCTTTGGTAGACCGTCATTCCAGGCCGTCACCAAGGCACTCAAAAAGGGGGTCACTGTTTATGCAAGACGCACCAAGTGACGGGCCTCCGGGTGGTTGACGGACCATCACAAGTGTCACCACATCAGGTAAGTATTTTTTTTCTTTTAAAGTTGGTACCGCCCCGACCCAAAACCAACCCGACCCGCTACGCACCTAAACCCGTTTAAATATATTGAAACGGTTCCCTCACTTTCCTTCATCTTACTTCATCTTCTTCATCTTCCTACTCCTATTCTATTCTCAAACTCCAACCCTCCATTAAAATCAAAATCCTCTCTTCCCCAAGCAAATCCCACATCCCCATCGTCCCTTTTTCGCTAGTCGTCCAAAACGTAAGAACCAGCAATTTTTGGTCGAAGAATAGTGTTGTCTATCGGTTCTTGTAAATCAAAAAGGAATAGAAGTTTTCTTCTCACTAACAAATCCAAGGTATGATTCTAAACTCTTCTTCGTTTGAATTATTGATTAGTATTATGACGGAATAAAAGGAGGAAATCGTTGGTTTTGTATATTTATGGAATTGTGATGATGTGAATGTTGTTGGGTATGGGTGTTGTTGTTGTTTGAAATTGTAAATTTGACATGGGTGAAGTCTTGAGTAACCCATGGGATTAAATAGATGATGGGTGGTGACTTTGTGAAACCAAATCCCACAAAGAATGAGAAAACCACTAATAGAACACAAAGTGTTCGAGGGAATGCCTCAAAGAGAGTAAAACATCCACGGTTGACGTTGTCTCAGTCTGACGGTTGGCATGAAGGCCCGTCACACATGTGATGAACCGTCAGTTAAGCTGTCAGCAATAAACAATTTCACTGTCTAAGAGTGACGGCCGGTGTGACAGTCCGTCACCCCTGTGACTGACCGTCACCCAAACCGTCACTCCGAGACAGTGGCGTTTTCTTGGTGTTTTCCTATTCTCATGTGTTCGAACTTGTTCCCGTGTAGGTACATAGCTCCCAAACAACAACCACCTCGCGGTCAAGCTCAAAAGAGGAAAGAAAGAGCCTCTACCACTCTGACCCTAGTAGATGAATCGGGTAGCGAAGAAGAAGCAGTTGAAGCCCCGGCCTACCAGACTAGGCTATCCAAACGAAGAAACACCCAAGTCTCCCAGTCTGAACAGGAGAGTGGGTCATCTAGCAGTAGGTCGGGGAGTGATAGTGGATCTGAAGAAAGTGGTAGCTCCAGCTCCATTCCGGAAGATGTAAGTGGTACTGAAGCCACCAAAAATGCAGAGAGGGCACCCATGGTTAGAGAATCTATCCGGTGGGCACATGAGGGTGCCCGGAAGCACTATCTTGACAGTCTTACCAAAACAAAATCGAGGAGCCACAAAAGACCGATAGCTGAAGAAGTGCAAATTATTACCACGGATCTGCCAGAATACCCAGTTCTTCAGACACAGTTTCAGAGGTACCAGCTTGAGTGGATGAGCACACCTCTAGGATTCTATTATCCAGAACTAGTCCAGGAATTCTATGCCAACTATTTGGCACTGTTGGAGAGCAAATGCGAGAAAGGAAAAGGGGTTAAATCAGCACCAAGGCAGGACAGGGTTCCGGTTCGGGGTAAACAAGTAAACATCTCCCGAGAGACGATTAACAGAGTCATCTTCGGCCCTGAATACATTCCTCCACCTGATATGCCAGAGTTTCATGACAAGATTGCCAACACATACTCGCAGAGACCATGGTTAGCACGGACATTGACTGATGGCTCACCATCTTGGCTAACTCAGAGGGGACGGATATCGAAGCAATCACTAAGCTTCGTAGCAAAGTTCTGGTGGGCTGTTGTGCGGTACAGGCTCTTTCCTACGGGTGGAGATGCTAATCTGGATGAGGGAAGAGCCATCCTTGTGGCAAGTTTGATAGCCGGATAAGTCATCAATTTTGGAATGATAATTGCATACGAGATGCGGACCAGGGCCATGAAAACCACTTCTTCTTTGTCGTTCCCGTGTCTGGTTACTGAGTTATGCAGGCGTGCGGAGGTACCTATATTGGACGGTATTGATGATCAAGTGACAGCGTCATCCAAGCAAGATATTGACAAATCAAAGGATGACACTAAGTTTGACATGAGGATTCATAAGCCTCAGATTTTTGAGGAACCAACCACAACCACCTCTGAGGCGACCGACACTCCATCAGGCACAGAGATGCCACTTGCGGTGTTTGATCCGAAGACTTCACAAACAACTAGAGCTACTGCCGAAAGCTCTGGCACTACAGCAAGGCCTCCTCTACCACCGGAATATCACATGAATCCCCGAAATTTTGCTAAAATGGTGCAGAAGCAGAAACAGATGGATAAACAAATTGCCGCTTGGACGGACTTGTTCAAGCCCACCATTGATGAAGCAATACGGAAGGCTCTGAAGCCATTTGAGGGGCTGCGTGCAAGGGTCGATGCTATGAAAACCCGGATGGAGGCAAGGCTAAATGAAATGAGCATCCCGGACCTGGCAAGATTTGATGTGGAACTGAATAAGGTAAAGGATGAAATCACCGCCCTCAAGCAAGAAAAAGCGCCTTATGATGAGACTTCGGATTTCGTGGACTTGGAAGAAGAAACCACGGTAGTGGATTTGATAGGTCGGCCACTGAGAATTAATGAACTCCAAGCAGGTGAAAGTGGGGTAAAGAAGTCAAAAAAGAGAAAGCTCAGAAAGAAATCAGCCGAGGAGGACGAGTTAGAGGTTGCAAAGCAGCGGTCGGTGGTAGACGAGCAGCTGCGACAGGAAAGAGTGTGTGCCCAAGCAGGTGGGGCATCATCCAGTGCAGTACCGGAGTCTGGAGAGACTCCAGATGTTGATGAGCTGAGTACGCCGGCCGAAACTAGCGTCACTATTCCACATCCCGAAGCCTAGGCTTCACAGGTACCCCTATTCCTTTGTTCTGTATATCTGTTTCGATGAGCATTGAGGACAATGCTAGATTCTTTTGTTGGGGGTAGGGGTATTACCACCGAAGGTTTTTGTTGTCGTGCTTCTTTTCCTTCCGTGTGCTATCTAGTAGAACCGGCATGTTTAGGTTGTTTTGGCTTTTATTGTTGTGTGATGTTGTAGCAAGCATGGCTGTGAATGGTTAAAATAAAAAGGAGCCCCCTCCGAAAAGGTTTTTTTTTGTACTTGTGTGTGAAAAATTAACTGTTATGGATCCTTGAGTGTCTTTGTATGCATGTGCGAAGAATGATCTTGTTTAGGCTGAACTGTTGTTTCAATGATTGGTAGTGGTATGGTTTCCTGATGCGAAGTGCGTGTGAGCTTTTTGTTGAAATTCTTACTCTGTGCATGCATCTAGAACTTGCCCGGTCTATTTCGTTGAAGTTGAAAGCTAGTTGCTTAGAAAAGGATCACAGGCCCATTTTGTGTGTAGTCCACTTATCCCAAAAGACCGACCAAATGTTAATAATCCTTTTGATCCCTGTTTGAGCCTTGATTGACCCCGTTCTTTCTATACCCTATCACCGTCCCTTTTAATCTTAGAATCCCTATTTTGGCCCCAGTCCCCCCTTGGACATCATGCACCTCAACTCAGGCAATCAGCCTAAGTTGAGGGTGACTACTGTAGCGAGAAATTGATAAGAAGAAAAATAGGAGCGAAAAGATGGGTTGTGGATAGAATGGAAAAGTGCGGGTGCGTGCCTAGGAAGAAAAAGAAAAAAAAAAGGGAATTGTCTTAATAAAGTGCCGCATCCGTTGCTAGAAAGAAGGAAATAAAAGGCAAATAAGGTTGGAGGAAGATAGTCTAGTGGAAATAGTAGGTCAACGATTCCAAGGAGGGCCTAGTCACTAATCCCTAAAGGTACCCTACCTGCACCCGAAGCCTCATTACAAGCCAAAACAAGTCCTGTAGTGATCCTGAGCGACTTTTTGAGCAATGGAAATAGAATAGTAAGGGCAAGCCTATGGCATCGCAAGTGCATTGTTTGAAATCATTTGTGAGCGTGAGCGTGAGCGTCTTACTTAGTCCCGAAACTCTGTGTGTGGGACTTCCTTGTAGTGAGGGCATCGGGATTTCAATATTACTTTCTGATTGTTGGGATAGCAATTCATGTATATGTAGAATGTTCAGTCACATCGGAATGACACCTTTGGATCCTGACGAGTTAGCTTTTCAGAACACTTTTGTAGTACCGGGGGAGCTTGGTTTGCATTGCTTGAATCATTGATTAGTCATGGTTGCTAGAAACATGTTTTATAGCGTCGTAGTTGAGTCGTCAGTTTTGTTTTTGTTGTCATGTTGCTTGAGGACAAGCGAACGTTTTAAGTTGAGGGTGTTGATGTGCCGGTATTCTACGGCACATTTGACGCCTTTAACTAAGAATACTCACAAGTTTTTAAGCAACCTTTGTGGTTTTTGATGTTTTTATGTTGTATTTGCATTAAATGGAGACAAGGATAGAAAGGGAGTGAAAAATACTCAAGCTAAGTAACACTGGTTAGGCATGACGGAGGGCCTGACGGCTCGTCACACAGGTGACTGACCGTCAGGGGAGCCACCAAGCCTGGCAGCAGCTAGAGGAGGCACTGGATATGGGTGACGGTTGGCTTGACGGGCCGTCACACCTTTGACTGACCGTCAGCCAAGCCGTCAGGATGAGACAGCAAGGCACTGAATCACTAGATAGTGGCGACGGTTTAAGTGACGGTCCGTCAACAGCCTGACGAACCGTCAGAGAGGCCGTCAAGTTAGAGCTAATGGAGATCATGCACTGGATAGTGGCGACGGTTGGAGCGACGGTCCGTCATAGGCTTGACGTACCGTCAAGCCAAGCCGTCAAAAGCAACAGCGGGACTCCGATTTTATTTTTGGAACTTTATTTTCCTGGACTAATATAAATACCCAGTGTTAGGGTTATTTAGCATATTTATTTTTTATCTTACACTTGCGACGTATTACTTTGGAGAGGAACTTTGAGAGAAAAGAAGGAAGAAAACAATACATTTGTCTTCTTCCTTGGGATTTTCACCATTGGTGCTTGGATTCTACGAAGTTCAAAGTAAAGTAATAATTTTCTATTGTAAGAATTCTTTCTTCTCATATGAATACTATTATTTCTTTACTTCGTTTTGCTAGCATGAGTGGCTAAACTTCCCACAACTAGGGTTGTGGGAGCCATGGCAAGAGTAACAATATAGATTCCGGGTAGCATTGGGTTCAATCTATATGTTGTCACGTTGTTAATCATTTATTTTTAACATTTTCTAGTGGTTGCAAACATTAGGACATGCCTAGGTTTAATTTGCTTGAACAAAGAGATTAAAACCGGGAAATTTGATTAACTACGAGGATTCGAGACTACCAACTCTCGTCTTATGATTAATGCTGTAACTAGATTAATCTACTTGATCTTTAGGATTGAAATAAGAAATTTCACTTTTTCAAGTTCGAGAGAATTGAAAAGGAAATTCGTCTATTTGGTTGAAAAACGTTTAGATGATACCATTAATTCAATCACATCGTGATATACATATAGAAAGAACCCGGTTAAGCTTTGAGTCGAAATTGTTACGACGCCATGGTGAACACTTCCCTAGTTCATTCTCGCATTGATTATAAACTCTTGAAAATTTGTTGCTTGTTAGTTAACTTGTGTGAATTTGACATTTAAATCCCCCCAAATTACCGGAAACTATCGATTACTAGTCAACTAAATTACTAACGACTTAATTTACACTTTATTCCCTGTGGGATCGACCCCAACCTTGGTTGGGTTCTATATTTGACGACGACCGCTTGCGCTTCTTAATTGAAGTGTAATTTGAACGTATCAAATTTTGGCGCCGTGTAATTCGTCATGGCTGCAAGCATCAGTTAGCCTTACGAGACGGAAAAGAAACACCAAAATTGGAACATTCTTCTCTACTTCTCATGACCTATCAGAGCTGCCTCGCCAAGATACAATTTTTTATGGTAATATATGTCTGACATCTTCCAAAGAAGACAAAAAATTTCAATTCTTCATAGCCTCGTTGAACATAATTTAGACACAGAGGGAGCAACACGAAAAAGAAACATGGTAATTCGGTTAGAGGCAGAAGAGCATATTCAAAGGGATGAAAAAAACGCTTCTCATATGTAAAAGCTGATGGGTTCAGATACCTACAGGAAAGCCAAAAAATGAGCATCACTTACCACAGTTTGAACACTATTACACTTCCATGTTCTAAACTATGAAATTTAAAGAAGTAAAATGTCTAGGGTCAAATTTGTATACCAAAGAACTGAAGTTACAAAGAGAGAAGTCCTGCTTGGTAGCATCCCAGAAGCATGATTGGACAGCACATCTATACATTCAATACAGAAGAACAGAAATTGCTATTCACACCGACTATATTCAAAAGTTCTCCCCGGGCTTGGTTTCAGCATAAGCATCACATATTGAAGTTGTTCTCACGTGGCCTGCAAAGAATTAGAAGAGATTAAAAAGAAGTTACTGCAAGCAGCATGCTATATGAAGAATCAGCAACAACCATCTCCATAATCAACTTCAGCTGTAATCGAAAGCTTTAACAGAGGGTTAGGAAGATAAAGCTTAAACAGAATGTTCAGACGTGGAGAGGGAATGGAAAAACTTGAAGCTTGGTGAAATTAGACCTGAAACATTTTAATCACATAATTCTCTAGCGCTCCAGAAAGAATAATCACTCTTTTCCTGTATCTTTATAACCGGAAAACCTTTCTTTCCATCTCTCAGACCAAGCTAGCACCTTCTGTGTTAGCCAACCCTTTTGTTTTTCTTTAAATGGCCAACTTTTTTGGTTTTTCTACTTGTCCTTTTACAGTTTCAGGATTACAGTCTTCTCTTTATGGGGGAAGACAGGATCTAAATTCACGTTGGTTTCATTTAGTCTCAAAGTAATGAGATGGCTACTCCAGGTATTTATTGAAGTTATGGGGAGATTAGGAGATGAGTTTGGAGTACCTTTCCTCATTGGAATTGTGAAAGTTGTTTGCTGCTCCTAGGGCTGCGGCATAGAGACCATTAGTTAACAAAACAAGCAATACATCGGTTGAAAAATAGAAAATAAAAAGGAACAGAAAACACATACATACCGGATTACGAGGAATTCCAGCACATCTACAGCTAGGAGTTTCGCACAAACAGTTATCCTGGCAGCGCTGTGGGTTAGGTGGGTTGCCTGATACCCTGGATGATAATGATCACGATTTCACTATGAATAATGATTTGGACTTGCTTAGTGATGAGGATAATGACGATCAGCAGGATGATGCTCCCACTTTGGCTGATCTAGGCAATACTCAACATCATGCTCACAATGACAATGGTCAAGGCCAAGGCAATGGTCAAAGCCAAGGCAATGGTCAAGGCCAAGGCAATGCTCAAGGCCATAATCAGCATAATGCTGCTCCTCACAATCCCAATCAATTTGTACGTGTGCTTGCGAGGTTGGGACCCTTACCTCTCGACGCTCCTCCTCGTGAACGCAAAGCGCCTAGTAGGTATGATGAGGATGCTCGGTATCGTGGCCCCAACCTGTCTGCTAACCGACGTAACCGACATAACCCACCTAACCCACCATTAGTTAACAAAACAAGCAATACATCGGTTGAAAAATAGAAAATAAAAAGGAACAGAAAACACATACATACCGGATTACGAGGAATTCCAGCACATCTACAGCTAGGAGTTTCGCACAAACAGTTATCCTGGCAGCGTTGTGGGTTAGGTGGGTTAGGTGTGTTAGGTGTGTTAGGTGGGTTAGGTGGGTTAGCGTCGAGAGGTAAGGGTCACTCCTCGTGAACGCAAAGCGCCTAGTAGGTATGATGAGGATGCTCGGTATCGTGGCCCCAACCTGTCTGCTAACCCACCTAACCCACCTAACACACCTAACACACCTAACCCACCTAACCCACAGCGCTGCCAGGATAACTGTTTGTGCGAAACTCCTAGCTGTAGATGTGCTGGAATTCCTCGTAATCCGGTATGTATGTGTTTTCTGTTCCTTTTTATTTTCTATTTTTCAACCGATGTATTGCTTGTTTTGTTAACTAATGGTGGGTTAGGTGGGTTATGTCGGTTACGTCGGTTAGCAGACAGGTTGGGGCCACGATACCGAGCATCCTCATCATACCTACTAGGCGCTTTGCGTTCACGAGGAGGAGCGTCGAGAGGTAAGGGTCCCAACCTCGCAAGCACACGTACAAATTGATTGGGATTGTGAGGAGCAGCATTATGCTGATTATGGCCTTGCGCATTGCCTTGGCCTTGACCATTGCCTTGGCCTTGACCATTGCCTTGGCCTTGACCATTGTCATTGTGAGCATGATGTTGAGTATTGCCTAGATCAGCCAAAGTGGGAGCATCATCCTGCTGATCGTCATTATCCTCATCACTAAGCAAGTCCAAATCATTATTCATAGTGAAATCGTGATCATTATCATCCAGGGTATCAGGCAAAGTTATATTAGTTGCAACTCGCTTCTCTTTAGGAATTCTACTGCTTCCTGTAATGTGAGAGATTTAATTAACACAGAGATCAACTAATGTAGAGTATAATTTACATTTTAACTGGCATGGCTGAAATAAATTATAGTTGCCACAGTTACCTTCAACTCTAGGTCTTTTTGACCTGTCGATATCCTGTATCACCTTTCCTCTCCTTTTGATTCCTGCAATGTGAGAAATTCAGACTTATCAACTTAAAGACCAACTAATACAACCAACAAAAACAACATCATACCCAGTAAACATTAAAAACTCAAATTTCCAGAAGACAAAAACTCTCACAAAACGAAAAAAAAAACTCAAATACCCAGAAAATAATACTTGACAAATAAAGTAAACCCCATAACAAAATAACACCAATATCAACAGCATAATCAGTTCTTGATCAATCTAAAAAGTTAACAAAAAGCCATATGGGTATGCAAATATTACCACTAAACATCAAAAACTCAAATACCCATAACACAATACTCAACAAATTCCCAAAAAAAGTAAACCCACAACAGAATAATACTAATATCAACAGCAAAATCAGTTCTTGATCAATCTAAAAGGTTAATAAAAAGCAATATGGGCATCCAAATATTACCAGTAAACATCAAAAACTCAAATACCCTGAAAACAATACTTGAAAAATTCCCAGAAAAAGTAAACCCCATAACAGAATAATACCAAAATCAACAGCAAAATCAGTTCTTGAACAAACTAAAATATTCAAAGTATAAAATATTTAAGAAAAAGCAATATGGGTGTCCCAAAAATATCACAGAACTTCAAAAACTCAAATGCCCAGAAGACAATACTTGAAACACCGAAAAAGTGAACCCCGCAATAGAATAATACCAAAATCAGCAGCAAAATCAGTTCTTGATTAATCTAAAAAAATCAAAAATAGAAAAAAAGAAGGCACCATTTTGCACACTGTTAAAATGGAGTGCAAAGAGTAACTAGGAGACCTAATAAAGCATTAAATATGAAATCTTGAAAGGCGGTGGATCAAGAAGAAGCTTAAAGATCAACTACTGTCTTTGACAAATGGCAATGGGTGAAACAGATTCTAGATCCTCACCAGGCTGGTTAGCAGGTGTTGCATCATAATCATCGAGGTTTCCATCATTGACATATTCAATTAACCTATTTAATTAAAAATAAATTAGAAACAAATCAGAACTTAAAAATTCATGTTTAGATTTAATTAAAAAAAGACTTACCCAAGAAGCATTGGATCACCTCGCAAGACATATTTCGTATTGTCCATGAGATACTTCGCGATAGAATATCGCGCTAGAAGCCAAGTTCTCCTGTGCTCCTCTTCAACAGCCTCTAACGCCATCTTAAGCTCATCGAATCTTGTGCGGAACCAGCTAAATAGCACTAACTTGAATTGCACAAATAGAGTGTCATCGCTAATCAGAGACCGCAAGAAACAGCCCTTGCAGCCATCAACGTTTAAACGACAGCAAAAAGCACAATCGAGATCTTCTGCAGGCGTTGTTCTTTCCATCTGGAATCTAAACCTAAAACATTATGAGAAACTAATTTACACATGATACAAACAAACAGTCCGAAAATAACGCTAAGACATGACTATCCGAAACTTCACAAAAAATGATTAAATAAAAAAACAGACTAATTAAAAACTCATAATTACCTTATGAGTGAATGTATGATCGGAAAAAAAAACAAGATGTAAATGTTAGTTATTGGGAAAAGAGAGAATAAAATTTTATACTTGAAATTGTGTTAAAAAGACATTTTCAAGCAGAATAAGAATCTTTGATTTACTAAACGAAATCACGAAAAATTAACTTGGTCTCACAGAGGTGATTGGCATCGCCTAGTGTCCTACATCTTTTGCCAAAATGAGCACCAATTCAGCAGCACACACATACACTACCACTCCTAGGCACAAAACGCTTGGAAACTGTCCAAATATTTTCCATCCAAACATGATATGGTGTAGCCATAGATGCTATTCGGATGTAAACTAGATCGACAATGGCTTTAAGGAAAAGTTCGAAGTCAATTTACTAATGATAGAAACTAATAAGATCGACCATGGTGGATCCACCTAATCCCAGAGTTGACCGGAGCAATGATCCATCTAGTTTGAAACGAAAGATTATGCCTGTTTTAAGAGGAACCAAGACGTACCTAGATTATGAAAAGCAAAGGGTAGCCTAAATTTCAGGAAGACGAAAGTGTTGGTTAACTATAAATTGATACTTAGCAAATGCTACAGTTTAAATCTACCAGGAGACACAAATAATAATAGTTAAGAGAAAGCAACCAAACGTCTTATAGCAAAAAAAACTGATGCTTTAGTTAAAAACTTCATTAATCAACTAAAATCAAAAAATGGCCTGAACGCGTTACTCCCTGGTGGAGTCACCAAGTTGTTGCACCCCAAAATTTCACGAAAAGTATTTTGGTATGACACATTTGGTAACTCAACAAAGTTAAGAAAATACTTAGAAGTTGCCACCCAACACAAACAAATGGATCATGTTAACTAAGTATGTCGGGTTACTTAGCTGACCAAATTTTAAAAAGTGTTTAATTTATACTGAAAACAGTTTGAAAAAATGAAAGAAAATAAATTGACTCCAAAAAGGTCTACGGAAACTAGAGAATGAGTTAGGAGGTTCGGTTATCTGAGGGGAGGTGCGATGCATCCATCGAGAACAGCGTGATATGCGGTTAGCTTTCGATTTAAGTTGATTGATAGGAGTTTCAAGCTAAGGCGTCATATATATATTACAGTAGCTACATAATAATAGTCAACTATTCTGAGCATTATTATTAAAGTCTAAGACTCTAAGTAGGCGTTTGGCCATGAGAATTTTTCACTATTTTCCGAAAAATTATTTCACTTTTTTCCGGAAATGGTGTTTGGCCATAAAAATTCCAAATAAAGACAAGTCAAAAAAATTATGAAAAGGAGAGCAGCTGCAGTACAAGTATAATAAATATCACTATGATAGATTCTACAGGAAAAAACGACCACATGTTTACACACAACCAAACAAAAGATAAATAATAAACAATGAAAAGCTTCAATCATACCATAAAGAACAACAAAAAGGAACAATATTTTAATACTCATCATCTGTGATTCATAAATCAAACATTTGTTGGTGCACACCCCCCTAACAAATCACTGACCAAATACTAAAATCAACAATAAAGAAGAAGAAACCCTAGCTTCAATCAACAATACCACCTAAATCGGGACCACAAACGACAATAAAAAACAGTAACAGTATCATCCAAATTCAAACCCTAAAATCAACAATAAAGTAGAAGAAACCCTAGCTTCAATCAACAATACCACCTAAAATCAGGACCACAAACGACCATCAAAAACAGTAGCCAAACTAAAAAGGAAACCCTAGATTAAAAAGCCCTTTCAGATCGAGAGCACAAATGCAAATAAATTCAACACAATAAACGAGAAAACAATAACATATAATACGACTATACTACCAATAACAAGCCTTTTATGACCAGAAAACGACACACACAAAAGGAGAGTTTTTAAACACTTTCCATTAGAACAAAACCAGACCATAACATCTAAAATGGAGGAGAAACATACCTTCGAAGCAATAATGGGTGTTGTTTTCTCTATTACAAAGCACAAATCAGTGAGAGAATGACAGTGACGCGATTTGGGGGAAATGAGGCGATAGGGTTTTGGCGAGGACGGCGCGTCGGCGGTTGGCGGTTGGCGATCAGCGAACGCCGGAGGCGAGGACGGCGCGTCGGCGGTTGGCGGTTGGCGATCAGCGAACGCCGGAGAAGTGTGAGAGAACAGAGAGGGTTTTCAATATATGTTCTATCTCATGTGTAAAGTCACGTTAGGAAACAGTGAAGCACTCCTTTTATGTTTAGGAGTCTTTTTCTTCCATATTATTTAATTCTCCATGTTATAAAAAGTTCTTGAGCAATTTTGTTTATTGCAAAAGCCACTGCATCCTCTTCTATGCTTTAAGTATTAGCTTATTAATTATTTTTTAAAATATTGTTACAGTTCTTCTTCAATTTTAATGTTATTTATTTTATTATAGTCAAAAGAAAGTGGAGACAAAAGTAAGTAGAGTCAATATTTTTATTTTTATTTATTTTTAGATTTATGGTAGATGATTAAAATATTAAGTTTTATGCTCTTTTTTTCAGTTTTAATGTCTCTCTGCTCTTGATCGTCTAGGTCAGTAACCTTACACATAATTTATGGCAATCTGTTTGTTCAATTTGTCTTTTGTTTTTTCTTCTTTTTACTGTTGTTATCTAGATTATGCTTCACTATTATTTGAAATGATTTGGCCGGAAATAGTTAGTTGAGACTCTTAGTTAATGGAACTCCCAAATTTGTATATCATTTGTAGCTAGATACTTTAGGTTCATTTTTGGTGAAATCTTCTATTCATTTTTCTGCCGCATTGTGATGTAGAAATACTGAGAAACAGGTTGATATTGTTCTAAACTTAGTTCTGATGTTTCAAAGGAGAAAAACTGAAAGCAAGGAACACAGTGCAATTTAAATGCGGGTTAGTGAAAAAAGGTGTAAAAGAACAAAACAAATAGAAAGAAACCATATGTAAAGCAATGTCTGTTGAAGTTAGGTGTCTCATATATTTAGGAGTCTTCCCATATATTTAGAAGTCCCATATATTGGAGTCTTCTTACATATTTTTTTATATATTTATTATATCAATATTCAATATTACAAAAATAATGCTATAATAATTTAAAATAAGATCAATTGCTAATTCTTTGTACTTAATATTATTGTTTGATATTTTTTTTATTATTATTTTGGTTTGATTTTATATTTCCTCAATTCCCTTATGGTGGCTTGGGACAAGATTAAGATAAATAATCTAATATTAGATTCGTTGTTGAAAATGTTGATGGAGTTTTTTTAAAAAAAAATTATATACTCTAATATGGATACACGCGCAAAGCACGTATACTAAACTATTATCTATCTATATCTATCTATCTATACTATATTAAAAGTGTGAAGCATTTTATAATGTAATTT
This sequence comes from Jaltomata sinuosa, assembly GCA_003996215.1. NCBI lineage: Eukaryota > Viridiplantae > Streptophyta > Magnoliopsida > Solanales > Solanaceae > Jaltomata > Jaltomata sinuosa. The sequence continues at coordinate 258,944 of QJPP01000617.1, read as the reverse complement.
GAACTTTTTGCCCTTCATTAAAAGACCCTTCAATAGACAAAATTGTCTTTTCCTATATTCCTCAAATAAAATTTTAATTATACATAAATACTTTATATTATAATACTAATAATAATATTCCATAAAGTTCCAAAAACCTGAAATTTATTTATTTTTAATTAAATTACTTCCGTAGGTTAATTAAATTATTTCCATAGGTTTTGGTTCCAAATACGTTGCTTTTTTACTATATTCCTCAATTAATATTCTAATTATACATAAATATTAAGAAATTAATTACAGTCGTTATTTGATTTAGGTAAAAAAAATATTAAAATATTTAACATTTCTAAATCAATTCGAATTTTACCTTATATAAAGAAAAAATTTACAATTCTATTTAAATAATAGTTTGATCAAATTTTACCACAAAGATACACACTACTTCTACCTTTACTGTTCTTCTTATTTTGTTATTTCAAGTCGTCTTCTTGCCTTCATTATCATCATCGTTTCTCTCTTTCTTTATTTATTTTAGTTAATAAACTTAAGATTATATATGAATTATACATAATCAACAATTGACAATGGATTCTTCTCTTTTAATAATTTCTCGTGTTTCCCTTTCAGTTGAAATTTTCTATCAAAAAATTAAATGAAACAAGCACGTTTTCGCCGAATAAAGTACTCGAAAAAAGTCAATGCTTCCCTAGTTGATATATTTTCTTTATTTATATATGCAATTTCTCTTTCTTATGCACGAATTAGATTTTAAATTTGTCTTGAATCTTTGTTATTGTGATGTAAGTGTAAGCATGTATATGACAATTATTAGGCTAGCCGTTCATGAAAACGGATACATTATTCATTGACTAAACTAAAGCTAATGTAATACAACTATTACATATAAAAACACTTTCAAGATTATTACAATGACTGATTAATACTATTTAATAATATTGATGTGATACATACGTGCAATGCACGTACACTAAACTAGTTATATTAAAAGTGTGAAGCACCTTATAATGTGATTTAAACTTTTTACCCTTCATTAAAAGACTCCGCAATAGAGAAAATCATCATTTGCTATTTTTTTAATATTTAGAATTTAAAATCAACTAAATTTTATGTAATAAATTCTTCCTTATTTGAACTATGTAACATAATAAATTTGTAAAAGAAAAAAATAACACGAGACAAAGAAAAAAGGAATATTTTGTGCATATATGATTTGATGATATCTTTTCTTACTATTTATTATATAGTACTCCTAATTAATAGGAAAATTACGTGTGGAGAAAGGACTCAAATTAGATTTAGAATTTTATTATTTATTGATTTTTATTCTTTATAACGAAATTTTCTATTATATATCATATTGATTTTTATTTTTTATAACAAAATTATCTTAGAGTTCGTGTTTGATTTAAGAATATTTAATATTTTCTTATTTGTTATGTACTCCTAATTATTAGGAAACTTATGTGGAGACTATTTAATATTTAAAAATATTAATTTAATAATTTCTCTACTATTTAGGACTTTAAACTATTTTTCTAAATTATTTGTCATTTAATTATTACTTTAATAGTTAGGATTTTGAAATTAATTAAAGTCTTTATTTGATCTAGGTAAAAAATCATAATCTTTAACACTTCTAAATCAATTAAAATTTTACCTTATATAATATAGTTCTACAATTCTTCTATTTAAGTAGTATATGTTAGATCAAACTTAAATGTCGTCTCATTAAATGCTTCTTCTACTTCTACTATTTAACCTTCTTCTACTTTATTTAACCCTTCTTCCACTTCTACGTTACTCCTATTTATTTAATGCTTCTTCTTCTGTGTTTTATTCTTATGTTTAATGTATTGCTTATTGATATGTTGATATGTCCTTTTCTTTGTTGCAGAAGGGGAAAATGTCTCAAAACACACGTAAACTATGGTCGAAATTGTTGTTACACACTCTAACTTTGTGGAGGTCCTATGACCCCCCTGGACTATTTTATAGTGTAATATTTAGGGTATTACCAGCTTAGCTTGACCACTAAATCACTCAAACTAAAGTAAGTGCTTTCACACGCTATCAAAAAGAGGGGTCAGTTCTCATTAATGTTAATTTATCTTACATTAATCCTAGAATTTTCTTAAAACTCTCTAACTTTATCTTCATGATTATTGATCAAATAACACAAATCATTCCAATTTCATGTGATTTTTACTTTCAATCTACTATTTTGAAGTTGCTGTTTATACGTGTGTTCACTTGCATGTCCATCTATGCTAATAATACCCACAATATTACACTATAAAATAGTTCAGGGGGTCATAGGACCCGCACAAAGTTAGATGTGTTTGATTGCTCCTCTCCTTTTAAGGTTATTTTGGCAGATCTGACCAATAGAAGAAATTTTTCCAGTCCCATTTAAAGCTGCTATAACATTAGATTTTATAATAAAAAATAAAAATAAAGGACAAGGACTTTATTATTATTATTATTATTATTTTGACAAGAACTTTATTATTAACCCAATTATAGTGTAGGTTTATGAATAAATCTCCTATGTTAATTGTTACACTTGAATCGCGTTGACTTCTCAATAAAAATTTATACAAATTTTAATCCAACTAATATGAAAAAATAATTCAATAAATTTTAGTACGTTAGCAATTAGAGTAATAAAAGGATGGCAACTTTTTCGTGCAAATCAAAGTTGTTTATGCTATTTTCCTACAAAATACATACAAACAAACACATACTAATTAGAAAATTTATTTTTGTATCATAAAAGAATTCGGGTAAAGTTAAAGTTGCCTTGTATAACTATTTTTCTTATTTAACATAGTGCAACAAGTTTTAAAAAATTTCCACCACAATGAATATCAGTTAAACTATTTTTTTAATTAAATGCGTGCCTAAAGAAACAACAAAAAGAAGTCAATTGAAAAAATTACTCTTATCAGACCAAAAAAAAAATTACTTTTCAAATATTTAATGAAAAACGTGCGTAAGAGTTCAAAAATCTTTTTTTATATAATATTTAAAATTAAAAAGTAATAAAATATATAATAAAAGGAAAATATATTTAAAATTAAGGAGCTATAAAATATATGGTAAGAGAAAATATATTTTAAAATTAAAGGAGTCCTAAAATATATGACAAGAGAAAAATACATTTTAAAAATTAAGGAGTTCTAAAATATATGATAAAAGATATTAGGAGAATTAATATCAAACACATAACTCTACCTTATATTTAGGACTTTAGAGTTATATACAAAGACACGAATTCTTAATCCATATATACTTATTACGTGTTCTTGATAACATCATTTGTTTTTTTATTTTAGGTTATTCTTTGTTGTTTGATTTAGATTTCTTTTACGTCATAAAATTATAGTGATAATATTCGATTTGCTTTGCACTGATTTTGTAGGTATCTTGAGGACGGATTAACGATGATAATATAAACACAGTTAATGAATAAAATCTTTTAGAAATATTCTTTTGTTTAATCGGCGCTATGTACCAAGTAATAATTTTTTTAATTAATGCATTGAAGTTGAAGAATCCGAGATATTCGATTAAGGGTGGAGTGACTCCAGTCATTCCATCGCAACTATATTGATTTGCGACTTATGAATTTGTCAATATATTTGGAGACTCAATGTCAAATCTGGCAAGTGTTTTGGTGTCCTATAAGGTTTTAATCAAGTGTTGAATACTAATATGCGGAGTTTTTATTTGAATGATGAACCTATAAATTTAGGATTATACTCAACTCTTTCAATTAAGTTTTAAAACGAATCAAGTACGTTATTTACGTAATACTACTTTGTAATTAATTAAATTTATTTCTTTTGTAACTCAAATATATTTCTTAGTAATATTTACGTAATTTTTCAATATTGTGTATTCAATGATATAAATCATATACGTAATAATTTGTTCATTTTATATACGTAATTTTATGATTAACGTGGTACGCACGTGCAACGCACGTACATTAAACTAGTCTATATTTATTTTATACTATATTAAAGTGTGAAGCACCTTATAATGTGATTTGAACTTTTTGCCCTTCATTAAAAAACTTTCATATAGACAAAATCGTCTTTTTACTTTTTTCTCTAATTATTATATTATTATTTTTATAATTTTAAATAATAAATAAAAGTCTCCACTTTAGACAAAATTGTCTTTTCACTCCTCCCCTCAAATTATGTCCCATGCGCAAAAATATATGCTACCATAAGGGTTCTTTATATAATGGATGCTTTATAATTCATGCCTTCTGAGTTCGTGAATTTCAAACAAATTATGTCTTTGTGTAAGAATTGACACTAGCATATTTGGATTTTATTTAATAGATGAGCTATAATACTTGCCTCAAAGGCAAGAATTAGCCCTAGAGAAACAAGATAATACAATAAATATAATAACATAAAAAAATGAATGACATGAACAATGAAAAACGAAGACTTACACTAAAACTCACGATCTTTTTTCTTTTGCACCATTGTTAGGATGAGGAGATGAAGTGAAGAGATTGAGTTGTAGAGAAATCTGGTAGGCAGAGAGAAGAGAGCCGAGATACACCATGAGAAACGGAGAGAAATCACAGAGATATACCATGAGAAACAGAGAGAAATCACAGACAACTGAAAAAGGAAGAGAACTATAAAGAAATCAAAAAGAAGAAGAAGAGCGACAGAAAGAAGCGACTGAAACAGACGCATTGAAAAAGACGCGACTGAAGGGCAAAATTGTATTTTTAAATATACCTAAAGCTAAAGGAGGGTATTCTTTGAATACTTTTTTTATGGGGGGCAAAAATTAAAGACTAATCCCTTTGGGGGACACCCCATGTAATTTCCTGTCTAAAAATATTCTTATACTGAAAATGCAAAATTCACCTTAAACAACAACAGAAAAGGGAGAAAGTTCTCTACCAAACTTTTGCAAGATGAAAAATTATGTAATATGATTTGTCGATGGGAATCTCTTTGATGCTTGTGAGTAAAAAAAAAAAAGTTGAGTAATTAAATATAAATTTATTTTGAGATATTAAAAATAAAATAAAAAAAGAAAAATGGCCAAGAAAGGAGGAAAAGAATATAGAGACACAGAGAGATGTCACATCACCTTGTGTATGACTCTCTCGCCTTCTAATTGCTAAAAACTTTTCTAATTCTTTTTCCTCCATAAATAAGGAGTTTAACTATTTAAGTGGTTGAAACAAGACCTTCATTCGTGGTGTGTTATGTTATTTTCTCAAAATATAATTGAATACAAATTATATTTTGTTGATACGACTTGTATTTGTATTCGCCGTTGATAAGAATTGTATTTTCTATTTATAGATACAAATTGTATTTGTACTCGTTGATACAATTAAATATAATTGTATTTCGTTGATACGAATTGTATTTGTATTTGTTATTGATAAGAATTGTATTTTCTATTTGTTTGTATTTGTATTCGTTGATACAATTGAATACAAATTGTATTTCATTGATGCGAATTGTATTTGTATTTGTCGTTGATACAATTATATTCGAAAGAAGAAAAAGAGAAAGAGGGAGAGGGGGTAAAAACACAAAATACAAAAAGGGAGAGAGAAAAAGAGAGAGATGACAATACAAAATACAAAAAGGGAAAGAAAACGTGAAAGAAAAAGGGAGAGAGCAGAGAACGGGAGGGAGAGAAAATAGAAAGAGGGAGAGACAGGCGAAAAAGAGAGAAAGAGGGAATGAAACATAAGGAGAAAGAGAGAGGGACAGGCGGGTGAGAAACAGAGAGAAAGAGAGAGGGAGTAGCGAATTTCTTCTTCTTTTCAATTGACATTTAAATAGTCGATATGGTTTGTAATTAAGAAAGTGTTGCTATAGATTTATGTGATTTATCCGAAATTTAACTCAATGGGCATTGAGAAAAATATCCTAGATATATATTTAAGACTTTTTATTACACTAAATGCATCACCTGTTTTTTTAATGACTAAACTACCTTTCTAATTACGAGTCATATTAAAATTTAAAAAACATAGGTTATTTTTATTTTTTATGTATTTGAATTTAAATTTACTTAAATTTATTTAATTAAGGAGAACTTATCTATAATAAGATAATTAAGGAGTTATTAATTGTGCAATAGATACTGAATGAGTTTCACTAAATTACGCGTTTCAATCTATCTATTAAAATACATTGAAGATCTTCACACACTCTTTTCCATCCCTCAATTCTCTCCAACATAACAGAGATTCTTCTTCATTTTCTTTCCCAAAATATCTCCACTCTGATTTTACTATCAAAAAATTGATATGAGTAATTTTAACCTTTTGGGGAGTTCTATCGAAGACTATTAGTGCATCTATTAAATTTATAAGACGATGAAACTATATATGATATGCCATTAGATTAGTTGTCGTATGAAAATGATAAAATAATGTTATTATTGTTTATTTTAACTGGTAATTTCATAGAATTTTTATATTTTTGAATTAATGTATAAATTTAAAAATTGTATGAGTTTTTATCCCGACATTGACATTTTCGGTTATTTTTCTCCTTATCCAGCCCAAATGGAGAGCCTAGCCATTATTCCTAGTCGGCCCATGTTTGGACAAAACCTCAGCCCACCAGTCTCTTTGTGTTGGTTCATCTCACCATCCTTAGATCTAAGATAAGATTCTCCTTCTGCGGATTTGTAGCATCCATCTACCATGTCTGTCAAAGTGCTAAAGAGAAAGCATTTACAAATTGAAAATGGGTTGGAGATGCACAGATGCATTCAAATCGAAGCAAGAAAAGTGATTCCTTTCTCTCAGACCGATACAGAAAAGGCAAATCTTCTCAGATGCCACCGTCAGGAGAAGAAGAAGAAGAAGAAGAAGAAGAAAGCTGTTGATCAGCAGGTGAGTTGTGATTTAGGACTTGAAATTGACTTGTTTTCAAGTTTAATATTCCAAAGAATAATGTGTGAACTACTCACTAAACCACTTGCCTTGTCCTATGTAGGCCACTGGAATTCACATTCAAGAGGAAATAATTGTGGAAATCCTCGACAGGTTACCCGTGCAGTCTCTTCTTCGGTTCAAGTGTGTCTCAAAAAATTGGGAGTCACTAATATCAGATCCTGGCTTTAAGATGAAGCATCGGAGTCCTGACTCAAAGCTTCTTATTCGCAAAAAAAAAAGGTACCGTATTCAAGGTGATATCATAAAGTTTAACTTCTATTCTTCTTCTTTATCGACTTTTGAGGATGTACAAGTAGTCGATCCCCCTTTAAGTTACAATGTGGATCATTATGAACTCTTTTCTTCTTTCGATGGCTTGGTTCTTCTTAAGGCTGATACAGAGCTTTTGTTGTGGAACCCCTCCACAAGAGAATCCGTTCTACTTCCCCATTCAGACTTTAAGGTTGGGTATTCTTCTTTTGGATTGGGATATGACGATGCTACAGGTGATGGCTATAAGATCCTTAAGGTGAACACGGGTCCTATACAACTTACTCAATCGTTTGAAATTCTCACGCTAAAAAGTGGTTCTTGGAGAAAAATTTGTAACTATCCAACAGGCGTTTGCACTAGGACGGGATGTAAAAGGGAGATTAGAATTTACCCAAATACAATTGCTCCTAATGATCCTTTGGTATGTGTACATGGAGCATTTCACTGGCTTGCTGATTATAAGGCAGGAGGAAAGTTGTATCTTGTTTCATTTGATATTTCAAATGAGGTGTTTGGAGATGTACCTTTGCTTGAGGAAATGTGCGTGGGGATTTACTCCCAGCCCGATATTGGCCTTTCATTATTGGATGGAATGCTTTGCTTTCATATTACTACTAGTTATTATTCGTTGGGCACGTTTAAGTTATGGGGAATGAAAGACTACGGTGTCAAGGAATCTTGGATACTATTGTTTACCATACAAATCGATGGTCTTGATGTAGCCAAAGCTCGATATATGTTTCCGGATGGTGATGTGCTACTATATTCACGGGATTTTTCACATCAAGTTGGGGCACCTAATCCTTTTACATTCCAGACATCCAAAGGAAAATTTGGATTTTGGCCGCGACATGGGTCCTTTGAGAAAGGAATCGTTTATAGAGAAAGCTTGATTTCTCCAAAATTACTTATTTAATATTTGCTTGAGTTGAGTTTCTATTAGAAACAAGCTTGATAGGGATAATGTTTCTATTACTCTGGGCATGTTGCACATTTTTCCTTTTCTGTTTTTAATATTTATTTTCAGAGATAATGTATGAACTACTGGTTCTATCAAGTATATTTATTGCTTGGATTATGGCCTCAACGTGAATCCTTGGTTTATAGAGAGTTTGGTTTCTCCATATTTACTTCTTTAATATTTGCTTGCTTGTTCTTGTAAGTATGTCTATTGACATATAAGTATCTGAAACTAGACTAAACTTATCAAAAAGCATATGACATATAAAAGTGCTAACACGACTAAAATATATTCCAACTAATAGATACATCGCTACTATATAAAAAGAAAGATCTTACCTTATCTTTCATGTAGTGTATTGCAGGTTCTTCAAGAAAACTTTCTTCAAAGTGAATTTTAGATATTAAACGCATGAAGAAAACCAAAAAAGAAGCTCCAAAACGAGTCATTTGGGGTGGTGAAGAATCTTGAAAACTAAAGTAGCCAAGGAGATAAATATATAGGATCTTTTCACCCTTAATCAAAGATGTCGCTTGGGAATAATAAAAAATTCTTGATAGAAAACATTTTGCCCTTTTAGTTTCATGTCATTTTTCAATAGACCAAGTTTACGATAAAAAATGCAGCCACCTTTTTTATTACTCATTATTTAAACCCAAAACTAGTAAAAAGCAGTCAAATCCCTGTCGTGCGCAGGGAGTGCAAGGGTGCTTGAATTCCACATCGGTTGGATTGGGGATTTTTATTTCTAAATAGTATCGGAAACAGTATCTCAGACAAAGTCTATGTACAATCAACTCTCCCCGTTACACTGGGTTTGTTGTCGTTGTTCAGTTTCAGCATATATCAGAGTTTGTACCAAGATAACAGGAAGACAAGACATCAGAAACAGGAAACATGTTATATAGTAACTATATTTAGGTGAACATCATCACATCACAACTTTCAAACAACATTATCAATCTGAGATTCGACCCTTTTCTCTTCATGTGAGATCATATTACAAAAGAGAACCAAAAGAATTCAAGCTTACAGAATATCATAGATGATATAAACAAACAATTCTCTGCTACTTCATATGCAACATAGACACGAGTTGGATCGCCCCCTTTCATCTTCTGAAACCGTCTATAGTATCGTACAGCATGAATTGGTTTTCTTCGCCTGCTTGTAGAACATCTGTTTGAAAATCAACCGATTTATGTTAGGAAATAAGTCGAAGCTAATCAAGGCTCACAGATAATCTACAAGTGACTGCAGCCAGCTTCCACAGTATTACCATTAGCAAAGAGAAACAGTAGTAAAAAGCTTAACAGCAGAAACAAACACATCTGGTTTCTAATTTGAGTGATCCATGGCCATATCACCAAAATTATTAGTTCACCAGAATAAAGAGCTTCGTAGAAAACAAAGTTCATATATAAGACGACGGGATATTTCAGACGTTTACTTTCCCTGTCCATGCACATCAACAAATCATATCACTGTGAAACTTCATTAGCATCCAATTCGTTTCGTAGTTGTAGGTTATTGGTCTGAGATTCTACACCGAGTGATTCATGCTTGAGACTTGGATTATCAGTTTCATGGCTTATTTCTCCGCCCTAGAAGAAAATTTAGCATAAAGTATCTTTTAATTCATCTAAGGAACTTCCAACGGACATATACTGCAGAGCGCGACTCTAGTATGTTTTTTTGACACGTGGACAGTTGGCAGGAAGATAACTCCGATCTGCAGATGGGCAGCATGTGTATCTGATGTGATAAGTGACAATACTACAGAGGTGGTTGCTCAGTTCTGTATGCCCATATTATTCAACTATCGATTCCATGGCATGCGCACCTATCGTGCCATGACCACCATGCTTGTACAGAATGTGACTTGTCAAATACTTTTCACAAATTAATTGCAAATAACCTTTCCTGGCGCAACTCGATATTGAACATAAAAAGCTACTTTTATCTTGTTAGTTAGTGAGCCATAACAATAACAGTTTGTCAAAAGATCTGAGTATTATCCCCATAACAGTAGAGAGAATTCAAATTGTCAAAAATAAATTGATAAAACAGTAGAGAACTAGAGGTGAATTACGATTGATAACTCTCAAAGAAAAATGAAGAGCAATCCTCTGACAAGAGAGGTTGCCCAAGCGGAAAGCAGAATATGGAATTATGTGAGAACAATAAGCCTCACTCCACCTCTAACCTTAAGGTTAGGGGTTTGAGTCACCATGGAATCAAAGTGAGGAAGGGTCACTACTGTTAACTCCTGTGTAGAGAGGTTGGGGAATTGCATAAAGGGAAGGGAAAATGAGAAGATTTTAAGTGAGATTTAAACCTTGCACTATTTAAAAAGAACGTGATGTTACGATTTCTAAACTATAGTACTAATTTTAAATTTGTCTACGGTTTACCTCTTGATTCTCTTACATATTGTTAGAATATAACTATCATAGGTAGAACCGAACTGTTAAGACAAGCCCAAACTTCCAACTCTTGGGATTCCCCACCCCATTCTGGTGAAAAAACAAAAATTTTATGTTGTAGTTTGACCATTTCTTAAACTTGAAACTTGTTAAACAAACCCAATAATCCACATGCTAGTCATGCCGAATATATAATATCTGAGTACAAGGTTCATGGGGCGGCGTCCGAATACATAACTAAAATAAAGTAAAAACTCTAACCTCCACAAACAAAGTGGACTGGTTCAGCAAGTACGGATTTTGTGCCAGCATATTTATATTACATTATTATATCAGATTAATTAGAGTAAATATATTCCACCTAAGAGGAAAGATGTACTGTTTATTGTTAAACAACGTTTACTTTCAAGATTATATTACTCTTAACAAATATTCATGAGCTATTCTAACACATGCGTAGTCACAAATGTACCTGTGAAGCAGCACTGAGATCAGAACTCTTCTCAACCAAACTGTCTAGCTTCTCACCTCTTTCTAAGACACTGTCAATTGTCTTATGCTGTGTCAAAAGATAAAGAGAGACCAACATCAGCCAAAAAAAAAACAAAGAAAGGACCAGAATACTTTCTTGCATTAATAGTTTAATACATAAATATTTGACAAGTACAGTGCACATTTTGAAAGCAAAATTAAAATAAACAGAATAACTAGCATCTCAAACGAAAAGTTAGTTCTAAAAATATTTAACTAAAGCACTGAGTTGATTGCGCAATGGAAGAATCATATTTGTTTTCCTAATTTTCTATGCATGTTTTTTTAACACAACAACATTTGGTGCTAGGGTTTCAGGTGTCCATACATGTTAAAGAATAGTTTGCTTAAAATGCACCAGGAAGGTCAAACCAGGTATTACTCAAAGAAATAACCATGGCCTACAAGTGGGAGTGAGGGACAAAGTGCAAATAACTTGGAAAGCTAATCAATGAAAAGTATAAAACCATTAAACTACTCTGAATAAACATAACATATATATTAGGAACTCGAAAAAGAAAAAACTAACTATAGACACCAAGAAGGGTTATAATGGCATCATACTATATGAAAATAAAAAAACTCATATATCTTCCTTTCTATTTTAGATATCATAATCATATTCCACATATCCCCAAGAAGCAGTGAAGCTATAAATCTTTCTTCTCCTCTATATCAAAAAAATCGTCTCCGACCACCCCCCAAACCCAAAAAAAAAGGAAAAGAAGACCTCCTTTCTTGCTTCCCAGGAACCACTAGGGAAAAATAGAAGAGAATAAGGGTATATGCTGATTCTAGATAATGTGTTTCATGATATATGTGACAAATTGGGCAGGACCAAATAATGAATACACATCCACCAAAAAGTTCAACGAACTTGTCAATTTTAAGCTGTCATAATTACAGCATCTTTTACATCCTCACGATATTCTTCTGGAACTCCTTCACTAATTCTTTTTCCTGCGACAGAACTCCCTTTGGGTTTTAAGATTTTCTTTTTACGCTGTCTTCCCCCTCTACTAACCACTCACCATCAACTAACAGTATGTTTTGATTACCAAATGGGATGGGAATGGTAAAGATGAAAGAAACCACAAATTTACTTCCCCCAAGGTCGGGAATTCATCATTTACCTCTAATGTTTGGTAAGGTTGGAATGTAAGTACAAAAGATATATTTTCCTTCTTCCTGTCCAAGTTGGGAGGGGCTAAGAAGTAGACAGAGAAGCAACCTCCACTTTCACTTCTCCCATCTATTACATCCTCACCAAAGTACCAAACACAAAAGCGGAGAAGGGTAGAGCGGAGGGCTCATTATTCACTGAGTTTAAACCATGCGCCAGTGGCACTCGGGATTTCTCGGTTATGAAAAAAAAGTACCAAACAATAGAAATAACACATAGCTCAGCTCGGTTCCACTCTTTTTCTCTCTGATCTAACCATACATAGTGTATAGGCAAAGAAATTGGAGAAAAACTACATCTACTTCATTCTCTAATAGGCTATAGTATACCAGATGACCTCAAATCAGAAGTAACCGAGTGAAAAGGAAATTCAAGAGTTAAACATCACATCTGTTTCATATTACAAACAGCATAAACAACTATAGAGTCATGGACCAGAGATGAGTACAATAATTGATGGCTCAACCGTTGGATCACGATAACCATTTTAGTGTACAATAGTCAATATACAATATGGAAACAGTCTAGTGCTCCAAAAGCAGGCTATATGATAAATTAGGGGGGAATATAGTTTCATCATGCCAAAATGTTATGAGATAGAGCATGAGAATGAAGCATACAAAATTAAACTCTGCGTTTGTTAAGAAAATGGACGTGTGCCTAACTTAATTCCAAAAGTTAGCTTATGAGATGAAGGTTGCCAAAAATCACACAGAGACTACAACCCATCTCCCTACCAACGTGGATACAACACGCCCCAATTGAACATATGAAGCATGAAGAACATAACATGAGGGTCAATACAAAACAACAAAATGGTCCGACTCTGATACCATGCTAAGCAAAATGGATCTTTAGAAAAACAGACCTTGGGACTAACTCCATCTCATAGAGTTAGCTCATGTGTGGGACTGCTTAAACCACACAACCCTCCCCCCCCCCCCTTCTTCCCCCAAAGCCCCCACCCCACACACACAGCATGAGAATTAACCTATTCCCTCCACCAATGTGGAAGACTCCAGCATAAGCCAAAAATTTCAACAAAGCATGAGAAATTAAGCATACAAATGATTTGAACTTGTCAAAAGCAATAAAAAAAACTTTGGTAACTTTTTTTGGTAATTTAATGCACGAGCAGAAGCTCTACAGGAAAATGGGTGGCAGTGGCTAGGATAAACATCAAGGGATAAAGATCATTAACCAAAGAAATGGAGAATCTGTATTCTGTCCAGGTCTTCCAGAACTCAGTCCTCAATGATCAACTAATCGTTATCCAAAAGCAAACTGCTAACTATCATATTCGAATAAAGAGCTTACAAAGATAACATTAAGCAGGCAATAATGAGAATAACACAATACTTACGAGAATAATTTTAGTTTCATCCAACTCTCTCTGAATTTTGAACAGTTTATCGGCCTCAGCAGGATCCTGTAGGGGTCAACATGAAAGGACTTCAGCTAACATCAATTGTTTTAAAATGATGGTGGGAAGAACTTGATTGAAAAGGAAATTCCATCATGAACCAGCAAAGGAGAACAAAAGGGACACCTGAAATTTGGCTAGAGCTTCATTCAGATAAGGCCATGGTTGAGCATTGTCGCTTTGAGCACTTTTCCACGACTCACCAAAATTCTTCAGATACTCATCCAGAACCTGGAAAAATCAGATGCAGATCCATAGATTGATTTCTGGATATATAGAGTTTTTCCTCTCAAAGCTGAATATCTAAAGTAAAGAACCTATACCTGGTTGAGCAGTGAAAATGCACTTCGAACAGGATAGTGATCATCCATAAAGCCCAAAGCACATAAACCATTTCGATTGTATGAATGTACCTTGTATTCTAAGGTCAAAAAAAGAAAATAAAAACATATGTCAAACCTGGTGTGTGTGACCAAAAAACATTTGAGGAATATACCATTGCGTCGGTAGATTTTACTTTTTTCCAATTATAAATAAAATGATAACATTTATCACATATTACTTCCCTTTGACTTCACATTGATTTGACCATATAACTTCTTTAAAAGTGCAATGAAGGAAAAGAGGGAATGCATCTATATACCAGATTGTATAATATCAATCAGCTTCTACGTGAACTCCCTGCAGCTTAAAAGGTAAGGTAAAGGAAAAAATCGCTATCACAAAATCTATAGTGCATAAAGTAGTAGCGGGATCACTATCACGAAATAAGACCACTTGTGCTTCAGGCAGAGATTGAGAAACTGAAAACCTTGAACCAATATATATATATTTATTTATTTTTTGATGACCGTGGTGTCCGGGCCAGCTTTCGCGCACCTCGACTAAATCCACGGGATACCTGCCACCTCCCACCAGCAACAGGTACCAGGTAACTCTGTCCACCAAGGCTAGAACAGATGGGAAGAAACACCTAGTGTTTTTTGTCTCCACTGGGATTTGAACCTGAGACCTTTGGCCTCAAGGCTCTTTAACCCACTTCATTGACCACTAGGCCACACCCTTGGGTGCACCTTGAATCAATATATAATCAACCATTTCATTAGAAATCAACAAAATCTACAGTTTGAGATCCTAAAATATAGCACAAGTAAATTTCAGAAAACTTATTCCAAACACAAAACTTATTCATAAAATCCAACCATGTTTAAATAGAACGATTACCGAAACCTTCCGTATTAAAATGGGTAATCAGCATGCTGACTCTATTTCCAGTGGCGCGACTAAACAGCTTGGATCACAATTAATATTTTCTTCGCTCGTTTGGGGATTTTGTAGAGTTCTGAGGAGGACATGAAGAAATTTGCTATATTTCTGTGGATTAAGACTTGTAGCTCTAACTGACTGATCCAACTGCTAGAACTCGACATATGCCGAAATTTAAGAGAAAAGAAAAACGAAAAGCCCTTGATGATAAAATCTTTAGAGGAGGAAAGTGAATAGAGTATCTGGAAAGTGACATCTAGGTCCAAAGCCTGGAGCAATTTATTATCTAAAGATTGTCATATCCACTCCAGCCGCTCGTTTCATTCTGTCCTCAAATCTCACAGATTTCCTCCATAATCACATAAACCAATTGTAAAAAAGGGGGACCTTAACAGCCCTAAAACTAGTCAGCATATAGATCAAATGTGACTTAAAAATCATCTTCACTACTCTCTGCTAGAATCTCAGATTTGGAAATAATCCACCTGAATTTTTATATCCTACACTAGTTGATAAATATCATGACTCGTGTTTTAACTGAAAAAGATTAATTAGTTGGCACAGCAACAACTTTACCAACTAAGCTAGTCCGTACTTCATCCTTTTACTTTGTGCAAAAACAACCCCAACAAAACCATCCTCCCCCATCCTAACCCCCAAAACAAACAAACAAACAAACAAAAAAAGACAAAATTCAAGTCTCAAAGCATCAGCAGCACCTATAGGACCAACAGCTGCAACATTACTCATCCATCTATACAATTTACCAAATTAAACAACAAATTTGAGCTGCAACCCACTTAATATCACAACACCAAATACCCAATTATGTGCAAAAAATCATCAATCCATGATGCATCTGCAATTCCACCAAAATCAAACAACATATTTGATTCATTCCCCAGACCCAAATAACACAACCCCACAAACTCTAGGTCATTGATAACGATACTGAAGCTCCCGCTAAGTGAGGGGCGCACCTCGACTAACTCCACGGCTACCTTCCTCCTCACACCAGCAACATGTACTAGGTAACTCACATAATATAACAAAGCCAAATACCCAATTAAGAAACAGAAAATTGAGCTACAAACCCACGTAATATCACAAAACCAAACACCCAATTATGAACAAAAAATCATCAATCCATAACGCATCTGCAATTTCACCAAAACCAAACAACATATTTGATTCCCCAACAAGGGCAGAGCTAAGTAAGGCCCCGAGGGGTGTCATCTGAAACCCCTTGGTTGAAAAATTATAATTTTACGTATATATAGTAGATTTTGAACCCCTTTGGCTTCTTCGTATATTTACTTCTTCCTATTTTGAACCCCTTAGGGAAAATTTTGGATCCGAAACTATTTCCCAAACCAAGATAACACAACCCCACACACAAATTTCAAACAAATCAAACAAAAATTCCAAAAAGGTGTTCGAAAAATCAAGCACACAGTTGAGTCATTCCCCAGACCAAGATAACACAACCCCACAACCAATTTCCAGATAAATCAAACAAAAAATCGAAAAGGGTGTTTGAAAAATCAAACCTTCATGCTGAACAGATTGGCGTTGGCCAGGCGGGTTCCATTTAGCAACAGTCCGACCCTGGGGAGGGTAGAGTGTACGCAGACCTTACCCCTACCTCGTGAAGGTAGAGAGGTTGTTCCCGGAGGACCCTCGGTTCGAATACAGCAAATTAAAGTAGTGAAACACCCCACCCCACCCACCCCCACAGCAATTACTCATCCATCTATACAATTTACCAAAAGAAACAGCAAAATTGAGCTACAACCCACATAATATCACAAAACCAAACAACCAATAATCATCAACCCATAACACATCTACAATTTCACCAAAATCAAACACATACTTGTTTCATTCGCCAAACCCAAATAACACAACCCCACAACCAATTTCCACATAAATCAAACAAAAATTCAAAATCAAAACACATAGTTGATTCATTCCCCAGACCAAGATAACACAACCCCACAACCAATTATCACATAAATCAAACAAAAATCGGGAAAAGGGTGTTCGAAAAATCAAACCTTCGATGAAAAATCACACTATTTATACATGATCAAAGTTATTTCTTTACGTATATATTATAGATTTTGAACCCCTTTGGCTTCTTCGTATATTTACTTCTTCCTATTTTGAACACCTTAGTGAAAATTCTGGATCCGCCACTAGTCCCCAGACCCAAATAACACAACCCCACAACCAATTTTCGAAAAGGGTGTTGGAAAAAATCAAACCTTCATGCTGAACAGATTGGCGTTGTCCAGGTGGGTTCCTTTTAGCAACAGTTCGACCCACAAAAATGATAATTCATTAACGCTGGATCTCTGGAAATACCCGAAATGGGGAGGGTAGAGTGTACGCAAATCTTGCCCCTACCTCGTGGAGGTGGAGAGGCTGCTCTAGGAGGACCCTCAGCTCGAATACAGCAAATCAAAGTACTGAACTAGCCTGCACACCACGGTTATAAAAAAAGAAAAACCATCCTCCCCCCTCCCTCTTCCTTCCCCCAAACCCCAAAACAAGCAAATAGGACCAACAGCTGCAACTTTGCAACATTACTCATCCATCTAATACAAATTTACCAAAACAAACATCAAATATGAGCTGCAATCCACATAATATCACAACTCCAAACACCCAATTATGAACAAAAACCATCAAATCCATAACACACATGTAATTTGACCAAAACCAAACAACATATTTGATTCTCCAGACCAAGATAGCACAACCCCACAAACAAATTTCAAACAAATCAAACAAAAACTCCAAAAGGGTATTCAAAAAAACAAACACATAGTTGACTCATTCCCCAGACCAAGATAACACAACCCCACAAACAATTTTCCAAAAGGGTGTTCGAAAAATCAAACACATAGTTGATTCATTCCCCCAAGACCAAGATAACACAACCCCACAACCAATTTTCGAAAAGGGTGTTGGAAAAAATCAAACCTTCATGCTGAACAGATTGGCGTTGTCCAGGTGGGTTCCTTTTAGCAACAGTTCGACCCACAAAAACGATGAATTCCTTAACACTGGATCTCTGAAAATACCCAAAATGGTTAACATCAGAAGCGTTTGCTAAGATCACAGGATCCGAACCTTCTGGAATGC
This sequence comes from Jaltomata sinuosa, assembly GCA_003996215.1. NCBI lineage: Eukaryota > Viridiplantae > Streptophyta > Magnoliopsida > Solanales > Solanaceae > Jaltomata > Jaltomata sinuosa. The sequence goes on along the minus strand of QJPP01000617.1, from coordinate 240,782 downwards.
ATTTCAACACCATCAAAGCTGTGATCTTCATCTCTCTCTAAACCTCTGAAATTTCTTGAAACAAAAAATTCAAAAAAAAAGAGGAGAAATTAAAATTTTCAAAAACACCAAAATGAATTTCAGAGAATATTTCTCCTTGCTTCTATGGCCGCCTTCAAAGAATGGAATTGATCCTTCTTGAGATTACGCGATGTATATTGATGTTTATTCAAGATTTATTTTTATATTTATTTTATTGCTGTTAATTATTTTAATGGAGAAAGAATAGGAATAAGAATAAGAAAAAAGGAAAAAGGGGAATTTAAGTAGGATGGTTCTTGGATTGGAATATAATATTGCTCTTAAATTTATCGATAAATTTTATTTTGAATACTCGAACAAATTATTGAATATGTTGACCGAAAACTTTAAGACATGATAAATATTTTTGTTAGACATTTCTAGCTCAAATTTAATGACAAGTTTCATGTGTGTTTTCAAGCACCAATTATATAGAGAAATTAATCACTTAAAATATATCTCATCTTTTGATCATATGTACTAGTCTCAATTGAAATGTATTTTTACGGGTTATTGAGGCTAATGTATATAATCAAAGGAGGTGAGTAAATGGTATTTGAGAATACATGTATTAAATTTTGAGTCGAAAGTGTCTAATAGAAATATTTTATCACATGTTTAAGCGTTCAATAAAAATATATTATAATTTAAATGTCTAAATAAAATTTACTTATAAGTTTAATGGATTATCAATTTATTCCGCCAAAAGAAATCACTTAGAGCTCCAACCTATAAGTAATTGTAAATTATGTTACAAAATATTTCTCGAAGTCATTTGTATGCGAAGACACAAACTTCACATTGCAACTTGTTGATTAGAAGGGAAAATACGAGATAATTTACTAAAAGCAGAGATATGAATTAACACAAATTATAATCAAAGATGTAATTGAGCAATTTCGAATAGTATATGAGAAAATTTAACAATATTAATGAATACAAATTGACACCTCTATCTCTATACAGAATTCTTTTAATTTCAACTTCAAATACTTGTCTTCTGCACTGTCTAAGTGTATAAAGTTAAATATTACCCATCTAAGCTTTGCGGATGATCTGTTGATATTTGCACCACTTCAGTTAAGCTACTACATGACAAGTTCAAGGTGTTTGCTTTCGCATCTGGTCTCCAAGCCAACTTGACAAAGAGCTCAATCTACTGTGGAGGCATTACTGATTTCGAGAAAGCTCAAATCCAACAGGTACTTGGGTACAGCATGGGTGATCTCCCTTTTAGATACCTAGGCATCCCTCTTGATACTAAAAAGCTCACTAGTTGAAAAGATAGTAGCAAGAATTTCATCCTGGACTGCAAAAAAATTATCATATGCTGGCAGAATTCAATTAGTGCAGACAGTGATCTTACTGAGCCCAATAGAGAGCTATTGTAGAAGCTACATCTGGTCAGGATCTAATACTATTACTAGGAAAGCCCTTGTAGCTTGGGATCGAGTATGCACATCAAAATCAACAGGTGGACTCAACTTGCTCAAATTGAAGGTGTGGAACAAGGCCGCTATTGCAAAATCTTGTTGGGATATTTCCCATAAACAAGACAGATTATGGATACGTTGGCTACATAGTTACTACATTAAGGGGCAAGCATTGGAGACCATGAATATTCGCAAACAAGCGCGTTGGATGCTTAGGAAAATATTCAGTGCACGAGATCAATTACCTCTATTTCAGCATGCTCAGGGGAGTAAGAAGAGTATTATTAGGCAAATTTACAGTCAACTGATTGGGGACTTGCCCAAGGTACCATGGCGCGGGCTGATGTTTAAGAATGCAGCACGATTCATATGTTGAGATAGCTAGTTGAGTTGAACTAGCCAGCTATGTAAATATTTACTTGGTGATTAATGAAAATCTAGTTACCAAAAAAAAAGGAAGTTTCAATCACCAATAAGGACTGCGATGTAATGATAAGTATTTTTTTCATCCTTAACAAGAGGGTTTCAAATACAATAAGTAAATAATTTTGAAAGATTACTTTTATAGAGTATCAATTTTAAATAAATTAACCGCATCGCAATATTCTTCTTTCCCTCGAAGGATCGCTCCGATAACCTTATAAAGAGTTAAAAATAATAATATTGGTAGTCTTAGTTGTTTTAGTACATTTATTATTAATTCACATATTCTTTTTTTGTCATCAATCCGCAGTGTAATAGCCTACAAATCACACAAGGGATATAAACCGCACTAGGAAATCCCTGTGCGACAGACTCGACTCAGAAGGCATCGAGGAGGGATCGATCCTGAATCATCCGTGTGGATAACCACCCTCCGAACCAACTGAGCCATCCCGAAGGACAATTTATATATTCTTATCTCATCTGTTATTCCGCATAAAATTATATCTAAATTTTTGCATAATTTAGGCAAACATTGTTTGCATAACTAATGTTCAATCTCGATCAACTCAACCTTTAAACAATCCATATTCCAGATATGAGCTCCTCTCGATATTTTGAGTCTTTTAATATGTTATTCACTTAAAACGGTTCACGTTTGCGGCACGTCCGGAATAGACTTGCTTTTCTTTTTTTTTTCGTCGAGATTGGGTTGGTGTTCAGTGTACCGCTTGTCTAGCCTATGCTTTGCAAGTCTACATAGGCCGGTACAAGATCGAAAAGAAAGCATTGTATGGATGCCCGGACATTGAGAAGGAAAGACGCTTTCAGAGACGAAAGTGTCAAAGTACTAAAGATAGATGTTGATCAGCAGGTGAGTTGTGATTTAGTAGTGTGTTACTTGAAATTGAGTTATTTTGAAGTCTACTAAACCACTTGCCTTGTCCAATGTAGGCCACTGGAATTCACATTCAAGAGGAAATAATTGTGGAAATCCTCGACAGGTTACCCGTGCAGTCTCTTCTTCGATTCAAGAGTGTCTCAATAAATTGGGAGGCATTAATATCGGATCCTTGCTTTAAGATAAAGCATCGGAGTCCTGACTCAAAGCTTCTTATTCGCGAAAGGTGCCTTACTCAAGGTGATCCGATAAAGTTTAACTTCTATTCTTCTTCTTTATCGACTTTTGAGGATGTACAAGTAGTTGATCCTCCTTTAAGCTACAATGTGGATCATTACGAACTCTTTTCTTCTTTCGATGGCTTGGTTCTTCTTAAGGCTGATACAAAGCTTTTGTTGTGGAACCCCTCCACAAGAGAATCCGCTCTACTTCCCCATTCAGACTTTAACGTACTGTATTCTTCTTTCGGATTGGGATATGACGATGCTACAGGTGATGGCTATAAGATCCTTAAGTTGAACACGTGTCATAGACAACTTAGTCAATCGTTTGAAATTCTCGCGCTAAGACGTAAAAGGGAGATTCATCTTTACCCAAATAGAATGGTTCCTAATGATCCTTTGGTATATGTACATGGAGCATTTCACTGGCTTGGTGATTATAAGGCAGGAGGAAAGTTGTATATTGTTTCATTTCATATTTCAAATGAGGTGTTCGGAGATGATGTACTTTTGCTCGATGAAATGTACGTAGGGGCTTCCTGCCAGCGTGATATTGGCCTTTCATTATTGGATGGAATGCTTTGCTTTCATATTACTACGAATTATTTTTCGTTGGGCACCTTTAAGTTATGGGGAATGAAAGAGTACGATGTCAAGGAATCCTGGACCGTATTGTTTACCATACAACTAATTAATGGTCTTGATATAGCCAAACCTCGATATAGGTTTCCGGATGGAGATGTGCTACTATATTCATGGGAGCAATTACCATATCAATTTGGGGTACCTAGTTCTTTTACATTCCAGACATTTAGATGAAAGATACTTTTAAAAAAAAATTGGAGACCATAATTACTGGAAACCTTGTGCGGCCACACATCACATTGTTCTGATATCATTTTATTAGCAATCAAAGAAAAAAAAGATCCAAACAAACGACGCTGCAATAAAGAGATTTAATCGTAGTTTGTGACCTAGAGTCTCTAGGAATATCAAATAAAAAAAACAAAAATACATTTATGTGCATTTAAAGTTTCAATCACCAATAAGGATTGCGATGTGATGATAAATATTTTTTTCATCCCTAACAAACAAATTTCAAAATATATATAATTTTTTGCATAATTTAGGCAAACATTATTTGCATAACTAATGTTGAATTTTAGGTAAATTATTATACCATCTTATGTATGAAACCATAGCCAAAAAAATAAATAAATTATGCATGCATGACACACTATATTATATTTAAATAGATTGTGATATCGTTATGTGTGTTCGTGGATAAAATGTCCTATTTGACATGTGAATAAACAGTGGCAATTGGTGTTAAGACCAAGGAATTATTTTATTCACAAATGTCATTATCCCTCCATACATTTTCTTGTCATTATGTTAATTTGTATCGCGAACTAAATTATTTCGAAATTTTAGTCATAAAATTATATTTTTTAAATTAATTTATTTTACTTTTCAGGTGGGATAAAATAACATCAAGTTTAATATGAGAAGGTAGGATATCCCTATAGTAAGTTTGAAATTAAATTTATATTTTATTTGGTTAAAGATATAGATTTTGTTCCTCCTTCTTTGGCGATAAGACTCATCAGTAGATTGACTACGAGGGTAGATTGACTACGAGGCCGAAGAGTCCTACTACAGGGGTTACTACTCCGAGAGTCGAGGTGGAAGTAGATTGAGATTGAGAGAATAAAAAACCTCCTTATCGAAATTGGTCTCACTTGATGCATGGCCTATGAACAGGGTGGCTCAAACACATTAGTGGTCTAAAGCTAAAATTGAACAAAGACCTAAAGATGCAGAGTTGCTAATAATTTTTTTTACAAATATGCATATTTTTTATAAAGACTATTTTTCTAGTTTCTTGAGATGCAAAGTTATTAATAATTTTTCTTATAATTGATTTCTTCTAATAATTCTTTTTCAATTGATAATAAAATCAATCCTTTTAATTTTTCTTGAGACATAATACTCCAGATATGTCAAACTTCTAATAATTTTTTTTTTAATATGAAAAGTTCACTTTTTCAACAAATAGTACTCAATATTTTTTGGTCTTAAACTATGTGATAATGAACAATGGTAAAGATAAGGACATTTTTGGATCAAACTATTGGCGGCAATGATTTTTCAGACCAAACTATTAAGGGAAGACATTTTTGTTCAATTTTAGTTTAAGGACATTTTTTTAATCCTTTTTCGATTTATTATTGCTAAAAATAATGAGGCCTCTCAAATTTGAGGGCTTAAGGCACTTGCCTTTTTTTTAAAACCTTGTAGAGCCGACACAACTGATGAAGGAGGCTCCAGAAGGAGAAGAACCGGACGGAGACTCTGAGGAAGACGCACACCTTTTTCACTCCGAGAGTTAGGAGATAGAGTTGATCATGGAATTAGTTATATCTTCAACTAAACAAAATATAAAGTTAAGCTCAAACTTTAATTTCAAAATATCCCACCTTATTCTATAAGCCAAATGACCCAAAAAGCCTAAACTAAAAGTTAGAGCATGAAAAGGCATGAATGAGAATTATAGGTAGAATTATGGAATCTTTGAATATTTGATAGTAAGTCCTTTTCATATAAGTTCAAATCAATTCAATTCAATAATGCTAAAATTATAATAACACAAAAGGCCTAGGACCCATAATTACTCTTCATAATTACCAATTTCTTGTCTTTTATAACATACTAATTAATGTTATTTGACCCCTTAGGTGGAGGGTGTTGTCTGATATTTTCACACACACCAAAATAGTATATGTATATATAAAGATATCGAATACAATAATAATTATTACTATTTTTAATGTCAAATATGTTGTGATTAATTATATAAATTATCATTAATCATGTTATGTCATATAAATTCATCTCAAAATAATGTTAAATAAAACAAAAATAAAAAATTGTACGAGAATTAGTTTTTTATATTTTTTATTAACGTAAAACTACACAACTTCTCAAAAAGTATATGACAAAGTAAAAATACTAACATGACTAATATATTCTCATTTAATATGTATTACCTATATAGATCCTTTTCTTTTGTTGTACCACCTTTTTTTTTTTTTGCTAGATGCTCAGGGATTAATAGTGAGTGTTTCCCCTTTAGTGAGTCTTATATGACAGAATCTAAATTAATTAGGACCCCAATTGCAGATACCAAACATCGAACGCAACACATGAAACTTTAGCTAAGAATTATGAAATGTTACCATATATGCCCCTTATCCTTCTTCATGTATATGGCAAAGTAAGTGATATAAAAAGCCTTAAATGATTCAGAATCATCCAAAAACTTTCAAAAGATATAACATAAAAAATTTGAATCGCATGTCTAAATTAAACTTCAACTTCATGTCAAATGATCTCATATCACATGTTCAATGGACCCTTAAGAATGAAATTTATTTTCGGTAAGGCCGAGCGATTACCCTTTAGTGAGTCTTATATGACGAGAATCTGATTTACTTAGAACTCCAAAGCAGATATCAAACATCAGATCAGAACCCCAAACTAGATATCAATCATCGAACGAAAAACAAACCTTAGCTAAGATTTGTGAAATGTTATTACCATATATGCCCCTTATCCTTCTTCATGTATATGACAAAGTAAGTGATATAAAAAGCCTTTAAATGATTCAGAATCCTCCAAAAAAAAAAAAAAAAACTTTATAACAACTTTTTCAGTAAAGCCATCATAAAAAGTTAGCCAAGAAAATAGAATTCCTTTCTCATTAATCAGAAATCTCGATATTGAAACTCTAAGAATGAAAAAAATTTGGTAAAGACGAGCGGTTACCCTTTAATGAGACTTATATGAAGAGAATATGATTTACTTAGAATCCCAAAGCAAATATCAAACATCGAACGCAAAACATGAAACTTTAGCCAAGAATTATGAAATGTTATTACCATATATGCCCCTTATCCTTCTTCATGTATATGACAAAGTAAGTGATATAAAAAGCCTTAAAATGATTCAGAATCCTCCAAAAAAAAAACTTTATAACAACTTTTTCAGTAAAGCCATCATAAAAAGTTAGCTAAGAAAATAGAATTCCTTTCTCATTAATCAGAAATCTCGATATTGAAACTCTAAGAATGAAATTTTTTTGGTAAAGCCGAGCGGTTACCCTTTAATGAGACTTATATGACGAGAATATGATTTACTTAGAACCCCAGAGCAAATACCAAACATCGAACGCAAAACATGAAACTTTAGCTAAGAATTATGAAATGTTATTACCATATATGCCCCTTATCCTTCTTCATGTATATGACAAAGTAAGTGATATAAAAAGCCTTAAAATGATTCAGAATCATCCAAAAAATAACAAAAACTTTATAACTACTTTTTCAGTAATGCCATCATAAAAAGTTAGCATAGAAAAAGACACAAGTGACCCAAAAAAATAAATCATTATCATCATCAAGAACCTAAGAAAAAAATATCCATGGCTTCTTCTTCTTCTTCTTGTTACATTTTCTTGATTCTACTGTTCATAATTTCTGTTGGAGCTTTAGAAATCAAGTCAATTTATCTTCCAAGAACATACCAATCTTCACTATTAGTAAAGAAACATGATGAAAAGACAAAAATACCCTTCAAAACACATTACTTTCCTCAAATTCTTGATCATTTCACTTTTCTACCAAAGAGTTCTAAAGTGTTTTGTCAAAAGTACCTCATAAATGATCAATATTGGAATAAAGATGGGGGAGGGCCCATTTTTGTGTACACTGGCAATGAAGGGAATATTGATTGGTTTGCTGTAAACACCGGGTTCATGCTTGATATTGCTCCGAAATTCAATGCTCTCCTAGTCTTCATTGAAGTATGTACAAAATCTTGAAAATGCTTTCGTTGTTATTTTATTTTTATACTGTACGAAATATTTTAATTTTATGGTTGGTTACATTTAGGCAGCAAATGATTTCATATTTATCCTTTTCGTTTAATGGAGCTCTGACGTGGTTGGGTAGATTTCACGAGTCATAATATTTCGAAAGAGGTTCAAATTCATTTACATTTTTTTTTAAAAAAAAACAATGATTTGAAATTATATTTTATGTTATCAAAGCTCTCCAACTAGGGCAAGAGCTAAAGGGGCGGAAAGGGGTTCATCTGAATCCCATTCGTCGGAAATCAAATTGTATATATATACGAGTTTATATTTATTCTTTTACGTATATATAACAAATGATGAATCTTCTTTGTGAAAAAATTATGTCTCTATCACTGGCTCCAACCACGTTAGAACTCTGTCAAGGGCAAATATGAAATTATATGTTAGCGATAAGAGTATAGTGGAGGGTAAAATTAAGATATTTCATATCATAAATGAGTATTTTTGACTCTTTTTCGTTATTTCTTATTTATCTTTTAATTAGTGGGAATGAAATTGATACTAATGTTTACTTTTTTTTTTATATGTTGGAACATTTTAGCATAGGTTTTATGGAGATTCAATGCCATTTGGAAATAACTCTTATAAATCAGCAAAAACTTTGGGATACTTGAATTCACAACAAGCTTTGGCTGATTATGCTGTTCTCATAAGGAGCTTGAAGCAAAATCTTTCTTCTGAATCATCACCTGTTGTGGTTTTTGGTGGCTCTTATGGAGGAAGTAAGATTGAACCCCCCACTCCCATCGTTTAAGATTTAATATATACGTATGAAAAATAATTTTTGACCTATATATTAAGTATAATTTTCTATATATATAGTATAATTTTTTGACGAAGAATGTTTGACTGATCACTATTATATGTGGCTACGCTACGGCCCCCACTCCCACCTCACCCCACACATACATACACAAAAAAAAAGTGATGAAGAAAAGTTATAACATAAGTGAAAAAGTTTCAACTTTTTAGCTGATATTTTGGCATGATATATTGTAAATGGAAATCACATGTTACATGAGTGGACCAATTGAGTGTCCAATCCATGTGAATCACTAGACACTAAAAAACATGCAAATTTTTGACTAAAACGTTCGAAAAAGGTCCGTTGAAGCTTTTCATTTTTTGACAAGAACGTTTGCCAGAAATTTGCATTTTTTTAGTGGTGAAATTTTTTTATTTTATGGTTGCTGAGTAACTTTTCTTTAGCAATAGGACAGAGCTAAAATCGACGAGAGGTGATCAATTGATCTTTTGCCTTGACATATTATAGATGGAAATGACATGTGACACTACATGAGTGGATCTATTAAGTGTCCAATCCATGTGAATCACTAGGCACTAAAAAACATGCAAGTTTTTGACTGAAACGTTTGAAAGAGGTCCATTGAAAGCTCTTCATATTTTTGACAAGAACGTTTATCAGAAATTTGTGATTTTTTTAGTAGTGAGAGAATTCTACATTTTATGGTTGCTAAATAACATTTCTTCACCTGCTACATTTATCAATAGGGAAGAGCTACCGTCGACGAAGGGTGATTCGTTGATCTTTACTCTTGACAGATTATAGACTACATTACATGAGTGGACCTATTGAGTGTCCAATCCATGTGAACCAATATAATAGATTGTAAAAACATGCAAATTTCTTATGAAAATGTCCGAAAGAGGTTCATCAGAAGCTTTCCTTATGAAATTTCATATTTCTGACAAGAACGACAGTCGAAAATTTACATTTTTTAGTAATGAGAATTTTACATTTATCGATAGGACAAAGCTACAATCGATGAGGGGTGATCAGTTTGATCTTTTGCCTTAGACATATTATAGATGGAAATGATAAGACATTACATATTGTGTGGACCTACTTGAATGTCCAATCCATGTGAATCATCAATAGGATTTGTCAATTCACATTCTGTAGTTCAATTATTAAAAAAAAAAGAAAAAAACTTAATCTTCTTCCACTAACTGCATTTGTCAAATTCATATATTAAAGATTTCGTTTGTTTTAATTTATGTGTCTTACTTTTTTTTTGGTCTATTTTTTGGTCAACCAGTGTTGGCTTCTTGGTTTAGACTGAAGTACCCACATATAGCCATTGGTGCAGTGGCATCTTCAGCACCAATCTTGCAGTTTGACAAAATTACTCCATGGTCAAGCTTCTATGATGCTGTTTCCCAAGATTTCAAGGTTTGTCCGCGTTAATTTGCGCACATCTCGACTGATTTTATAGAGTATTTGTTACCTTCCACGAGCACCAGATACGAATAACACTATTCATCAAGGCTGGAATAGATGAGAAAATATCGATCACTAATGATTTTCTCTGGCCACATGGCCTACATGGCCACACTCATGCACCCTATGCTCCTTTTTAAAATACGATTTAACATATATATACTGACAGTAAGAAACGCTGAATGCATTTTGGGTTCACCTGAACTCAGAAAATTGGACCCAAAGTACAAGTATGAAACATTAGTGAAGTTTCAACAAGTAATAAATTATGAACACAACTCTAAAAGTGCAATACATACTCATAAAATCTAAATTCTGAATCTGCCTCTACTGAAGTATAAATGTATCTTTACATTGCAAGTATTTTTTACCAGTTATGAAAAATGACTTGCCTTAATATTCAGTTTATTAGTAATTTCACTTATTATGAATAATTAATGTAATTATCTTTTAGGAAATATTAATTATAATGGTAATTTAAATATTCATTTCATTGTGATAAATAGGAGGCAAGCTTGAATTGTTATAAAGTGATAAAGGGGAGTTGGGCAGAGTTGGATGCATTATCAGCACATGAAGATGGATTGATTCAAGTTAGTAAACTTTTCAGAACTTGCAAGTAAGTCTCCTTTAACACACACACACAAAAAAAAGATTTGACTTTTGATTACGATAATAACTACGTCTCAGTCCAAATAAGTTGGAGTCGACTATATGAATTTTCATTTCGTCACTTAAGCTCATATTATATACTCTCTATGTCCTAATTTATGTGGCACAGTTGAAATTTAGAGATTTAAACTTCTAAACTTTAACCATGAATTCGGACATAAAAACTTTAAGTTTTTTTGAAATAAAACTTATATATTTGAAAACTACGTAAAAAGTATTATAAATCACAATAATTAACAACTTGAAATATCTAAAAGAGATCAAAAAATTCTGCTTAAAGAAAAACTTGATTGACTCTCGAAATTTCAATGTGCCACATAAATTGACACGGGGGAGTAATCAACATCATCAACATGATAAATGATGAGGATTCATCATGAATTGATGACAAGTTTTACGCTGACTGTCGGCCTATCGCAACCCGCCTACCTTATTCAGGCTTGAGACCGGCAGTGTTAGCAAGCTCACACCGACGGAGTTAAAAATTGATATATATGGTTTAATATATACAAATTTTTCAGGGGTTTGCATTCAGTTTATTCAGCTAGGGATTGGCTATGGGAAGCTTTTGTATACACAGCAATGGTGAATTATCCTACTGAGGCTAACTTTATGATGCCACTGCCAGCATATCCAGTAGAAGAGGTAACCCAATTCTTCTTTTGTTGGATTTAAATTATATATATATATATATATATACTAAAAAGTCTTTTGGAAACAACCTCTCTACCTCCACGAGGTAGTGGTAAGGTCTGCGTACACTTTACCCTCTCCAGACCCCACTTTTGGGATTTCATTGAGTATGTTGTTGTTGTTGTTGTTGTTGACAATATAAAGGTTGTTCGATCTGATTAGTGTAGCTTTACATATTATAATTAACATAACATAGTAGATTAGTTACTATTTTTATCGGTCAATGCTAGAACTTAGTCCAGTCCTATTAACAATGGGGGCGGATCAAGCAACTCTTATGGATAAATGAGGTAGAAAGGAAGATCCACCGCTCGCATTTCCCGTGATTACTAGCGATTCAGGCTTCATGCATGCAAGTTACAGCCTGAAATCCAAACTGTGGACGGGTTTTTTTGGAGTTAGCTCCGCCTTCTCTATGGAAACAGTCAACTGAGTTCTGAACAGATTAGCTCCTTTGTAATTACTTAATCTATAGATAGAAAGCGTTCAATAAAAAATCTGAAAAGCTGCAGGAATGGCAAAAAGAGGGTGCATTCTTTTATGTAAATATATAAAATAAATGTTGAGTTCCCTTACGTGTTTTGTGCGTCTACTTCCTTATTTTGACTTTTCTAGTGAAATTTCTTGTTCTGCCACTATCTGATTGCTTAAATATTTTCTACATTAATGTTAACTTCAACCTTTTTTTATATTTGGAATTAAGATGTGCAAGATAATTGATGGATTGCCAAAAGGAGCATCAAAACTCAGCAGGGCATTTGCTGCAGCAAGTTTATATTACAATTATACACAAACAGAAAAATATTTCAATTTAGAAGGTGGTACTGATTCTCATGGCCTTCATGGTTGGGACTGGCAGGTACATAAATCTTTTACATAATACACATTTTAATTTATCATCGGATTTGTGTCAGTAGCAGATTCAGAATTTAAATGAGTACAGAATCCGCGAACTTATTGCTGGATTTCCCACTAGTACTTATATTAAACTTAGTTGCAAAAATGATGAAATTCCTTTTATTCTATTCCATTTTAGAAATCTTAGTGGCGGATTCAGAAGTTCAACGGCTATACTCTCTTTTTCCCCACTTATTCTTATATGCTATGTCGTTTGAACTCTTCAAAACTCTATTGCATCCACATTGGATCCTCCTGTTGGAAAATAATCTTATATTTCAAAAAGAATTATTATCTTTTAATATATTATTTATATCATCTTTATTACTCTTCATAGTCAATTTGAAAAGTCAAATATGAAATCAATCCTTTGTCATTCATTGGCATTTACCTCTCTTTATTGGACATTAATCTTTGCGCTTCATTAGCCTTATAATTACTCTTTAATCCTTCACATTTATCACATAATTGTTGGTGGTTTTCAACTTGACAATAGATGACTTTTTTCATTATCTATATAAAGTGAAGTAAGTCTTTCTTACTAGTAGAAGATAGAGCAAGACAAAATCTTACTATCAATTTCCTATAAATGTGTTGGGTTTTCTTTGGTTAATCTTTGTTAGATTATGGCTCCTAATTTTATACTATATGAGCTTGTTGAATCCTGGGGGATACACCTATATCGGGTGAAATATCCTTAAGGACAGTGTCACTTGACATGCCTCAAGCTATGATAAATTCCTACAAATGTTCGTGATGAAGATATCCTACAAATGTTCGTGATGAAGAGTTCCTACAAGTGTTCGAGATGAAGTATTTTCCATAAGTTTTGCAACACCTCCAAGATCTAACACGCACCGAACAACATTTTTGGAGAGTTCAAGCAGCATAACCTATATTAACACTTGGTTGGGAAAAGGGTCATATTTGCCCATATACTAGTAGAAAATGAATTAACTCTGTCTTTCGTTAAACTTTTAGTCTAATATTGTTTATGCCATTCAGGGGAAAAGTCATTTTTGCCCTTGATCCCTAACGAAGCTCCAAACTGAGGATATTTTAAATGATAATAAAAAAGTTGAGAGGTAAAATTGGACCTTTTTTCTTGAAGAATTAGGATATGTAATACGAGATAATTTGCTAACGACAAAGGTATGGATGAACTATAAGTGTAACGGAGGACAAATTTGAATATTTCAAATAGTACAGGAGTAAATTTGAATCTTTTCCAGCCATAGTTTGATTTTAAAAAATAATTCTTGAAATTTTGTTCCAATATTTAAGATCTAATTGTTTGTCTTGTTTATTTTTATGATTTGTGAGTTTTCAGGCATGTACAGAAATGGTTATGCCATTGAGTTGTTCAAATGAAAGTATGTTTCCTCCATATTCCTTTAGCTACAAAGAATTTAAACAAGATTGCAAGAAGAAATATGGAGTTGAGCCTAGACCACATTGGATCACTACTGAATTTGGTGGCTATGTGAGTTTTTCATTCTTTTTTTCATCTGGTATTTGATATTCATATTGAAATTCGATAAAATTTGAATTCCCGTCAAAAAGTTCTATATTGGGAGTAAATTGGTCCATAATAAAGACAACTCCATATCCAGGCTCGAACACGAATCTCTATTTAAGGATGAAAGAGTACTTCTAGCTCCACCTTTTTTTATATTTTTTATGTTGTCAGCCTGACATGTGCAAGTGTTCTTGACAACCATCAAAGGTCGTGGTAGAGTGATAAATATTATTTCATCCTTATAATTAGAGTTCTCGGTTCGAACGCTTAAAAAGGAGTCGCTTTTGATTTGGAATGGTTTACCCAAGTGGGACCTTTCCAGTCGAGTCTCGATTAATCAGGTTCCAATGTGAATATTGAACGCACCGTATAAACATAAAATAAAATGTTACTTATTTTTAGTTTCACTCTTTCTCCATACGGTATTTGATATTCATATTGAGATCCGATTAAATTTGAATTTGCATCAGAAAGTTCTACAATGAGGGTAAAGTGGTCCATAATAAAGGCAATTCCATATTCAGGCTCGAACCCGAATCTCTATTTGAAGATGAAAGAATACTTGTCACTCCACCTTTTTTTATATTCTTTATGTTGTCACACATGTGCAAATGTTCTTTATAACCAACAAAGGTCGCAATGGAGTGGTAAAAACTATTTCATCCTTATAGTCAGTGTTTTCGGGTTCGAACAACTTAACATGGAATCGCTTTACCATCAAGTGATCGGGATCTTCCTACACGAGTCCGGATTAATCGGATTCCAAAATGAATATCTAACGCAAGATAAAAATATGAAAAAAAAGAGGTTAATTTTATATATTTTTGGTTTAATAAGAATCTAAATTTTGTCTATAATTTCAGAGAATTGAGCAAGTCCTCAAGAGATTTGGAAGCAACATGATTTTCTCTAATGGAATGCAAGATCCATGGAGCAGAGGAGGGTAAGTTATAAATATAAATATTATATTTATACTTAAGGATAATTACTGGTAATCGTACATCAAAAGTAGAATTAGTAACCTGAAAAATAAGACGGGTTATCTGCTATAATTGATAACTCGCTTCTGATTTGAAATGTATACATATATGAGAAAGGCTTATAATATATACATGAAATAAGAACACATTCATTTTGAAACTGCTAACATTAAATTTTGAATTCGCCTCTGTTCAATAATACTCGAATTGATTTTTATTTTATTTTGTTTACTTTCTCCTTTTTATGGCAGTGTACTGAAAAATATATCAGCTAGTATTGTGGCACTGGTAACTCAGAAAGGTACAATATGCTTCTGTATATCCTTGGAAAAAAAACAGTTTTTTTAATTAATTTTTTTATTACTACTAATTTCATGTTTTAATTTTTGTAATTAATTAGGTGCACACCATGTTGATTTTCGATCTGAGACAAAGAATGACCCAGACTGGCTAATCATGCAAAGGAAGCAAGAAATGGCTATTATTCGAAAGTGGCTAGAAGAGTATTACAGAGATATCAAACAAAATTATTAAATATGATATGCATAGAGTACTACTAATAAATGCATAGAAAAGATCATATGAAATGCTTGATCATTGTTCAAAATTTTTGGGTACGTCTTTCATTACGATATTTCTGAACTGAATAAGAAGCCTTGAAAAGTTTTCTTCTTGATGGATGAAGATGTTTAAGTGTGAATAGCAACTCTTTTCCATTCACAAACGTTTAAGAAGTCATTTTCTACTTCGTTGATCTATTGAGCTAAGACAACTCTGCATAGTCGTATTTTAGACTCTCATTAAAACCCCTTTTATAAAATGATTGAAACTCTAGTGTGCACCTTTTTAAATATTGGGTCACAAGAACTCATCAAAGGAGCTAGATGATTAAACTCCAAAAAGGACAAATAAATGAAGATAGTCATATGTTTAACTTAAATCACTATTAAAAAACAATCAAAAATCGACCTCAAAGAGATAATAATAAAAATAATCAACCTCACAAGATCAAATGTCTTAGAAAAATTATTTAAAAAATCAACCTTCAGAGATCAATTTTTTAGCGTCCAAGGGATTTATAGCCGGTACTGGGCTACAAACATACAAATGCATGGGCGACGCGCAAAGGTTCAGGCAGCAACCTACCTTGATGGACCTTTTCCCTTAAATCAACGAATTAGGAGATGCCTTAGCTCAATAAATCAACGAATTAGGAGATGACTACTTGTGACTAACGGAGAATTTCTCTGTAATTTCTAGACACCTCCAAATTTTGGATTTACATCCGGTGTCTAGTATCATTATTGGAGCTCGACTAATTAGGATTCACTCGGGATAGGGCCCATTTGGGTTGATTGGTTCTAGACCTCCAAACTGCTCAATCCTTATAGCTAATTATTATTCCTACCAAGTATGTGTACGTACTAATTGCATGAATTAAATATATTGGATGTTATATATGTCACTGTTCTTGTTCTAATTTCTCTGTATTTGTTATAAAATTATTGGTTTTTCCGTCTTGAATTTTGTAATTTACAATGAGTGTTCATTAGATCAACATTAAGTATTAGGCAATTGTTGAAAATTTGGTCTTTTTCACCATTTTAACATTCATGGCCACAGCTCAAGAAATTACTACTAGTTGTTTTGCTCCGGCGCCGCTATGGCCCGTTGCTGGATCATCCTCCAACACCAACGATGATCATCGAGAGCAAAACTTGTTCGCGAATGTTATTAGCAATAATTCCTCTGTTTTTGAAGAACCTGTTCCCAACCAAACGAGCCTAGTATTGCACCACCACGAAGATTATTTCCCAGATTATAATCGAATTGGCCCTTTGTCTTCATCGGATTTGCAAGAGATTGAATCGATGAGAATCAATGAACAGAATTATAATCAAGGAACCAATTGGTCACGGGGCCTAGATTTATTAGCAGATGTAGTAGTACTAGAGGAAGTTGATGATGGAGTCGAAAAATACTCAATTGATTTGAATACTTTGGATTACGGATGGCTCAATGAACAACTGCAGGGAGAATACGTAATTGATATGAATACTTCTGTTTTATCCGATTCAGAACAAGTGGAACAACATCGTAGTACTACTGATGTTGTTGGATTGGACAACCACGACGTTGTAGTAATTGATTTGGATACCTCGAGTTCATCCGGTTCTGAAGAAACAGAACATGATCATATGGAATATTATGGAAACACGCGAGGAGAAACTAGTCATGAGCCAGATGAAAATGATCACAAACAAATGCATGTCGTCAATGAAAGTACTACAGTAGATGATCACATGAATAACTCTTTAGGTGGAATTACTCTTACGGATTTACAACAACAGTCTGGAAAGAAGATTAACGATGCTGCAGCAAGTTTAGGGGGTAAGCATATCACTTCAATATTCTTAATTAACGTTAAATTTCATAAAAATACTTTTGTCCACTGATCATTTTGTTCATTAATTTGCAGTGAGTCGAAGTACATTTAAGCGAATCTGTAGAACCAATGGCATAGCTAGGTGGTCACATAAACGAATAGTGCAGCAACCTGCAACTGCTACCTTAACTAAAAGTATTGGCGTAAAAGTAAGTTACAATGATGAGAATGTCAGGTTCCCCCTGAGTCTTTCGTCAGGGAAAAAGGATTTGGAAGTCGAAGTTGAGAAGAGATTTGGGATAAAAACTGGAAGTTTTTGGATCAAGTATGAAGACGAAGATAAAGATTGGATTCTAATAACTTGTGACGAGGATTTACATCATGGAATCCACACTTGTATGGAAAGGGGCATAACTACAATGAAGATGCATGTTGGTTAATTATATTGAGCAGTGGCCTCGGAAATAAGACAACGCTTGATGGGAATTGCTAATTAGGACATATAAACTTGTTCCAATTAAAAGTTCTTTCTGTCTTTGTTTGAGTTACACAAAAAGTTACAAAGAAGAATTACATATATACAATCCGCGAATTAATCTAATGTACAATAATAATCAATCTATTTTTACATATATAGTCATACTTCATAGAAGTCTCTTTGCCTAATTGTCTGTTTACATTTTCGTACAGTGTTGGATTTGAGACATAACAACATCGATCAGGCAAATTCAATTCCTCTATAGAAAACTGCAAATAGTCCTCATAGAGTAAACATGGAGTAAGAGGTGGATGCAAACCATTTCTGAAAACACAAAAGCATATATATATATATATATATGTGTGTGTGGAGGCTTTTGCATTCACGGCTTCACCCTCTCACATGTCTTGCCGTTACCACCCATTCCAATACCAAACAATATGATTTGTAGTACTTCGCTTTAGTGGCTTCACCCTCTCACCGATCTTGCCGTTACCATCCATAATCCATTCCAAAACCAATATGATTTGCAATACTTTGCTTTAGTGGCTTCACCCTATGTGAATAAGCACCAAGAGGAAAAGGTCTCTTGCCCCTTAGTAGGCTATTTATAGGCGACAAATTTAATATTAAATTACATGAGGTTCAAAAAAGGTTCAGACTAAGGGTCAAAACAAAATGGTTCAAACAAAAATGGTTAAAATGTCCTTTTCGTGTCTTCTCATCATGAAAGGGAAAGGACACACAGATATTTATCAGATTGGTAAATAAAGAGGGTTTTGCGAAAATGTATCATTGTCAAAAGTTTTTTCAAAAAAAATAGCCGCATATATATTGTATGTATACCGTATGTATATGCGACATATATATAATGTATATGCATGTATACTGTCAAAAAAAAAAATTAAAAAATAATCGCATGTATACCGCGTGTATATTGTATGTTACCGATGACCATTTCGGGTAAGAACTTTAGTCAAATGGTCATTTTAGGTAGTAAATTATAAGTGGGCTATTTTTTGTGTAAGAAATTTAACACAATGGACATTTTGTCTAATTTTCTCAAAAATTTATTCTCGTTTATATCAAGCAAATGAATACATGACATGTGTTGAAATATAAACATCTATCACTTGCTAAAAGCAGGTACCTTATTTGACAACAAGCACTATAGAAAAAAAATCAAAATTCAGCTGTTAAATTGCTCCTAGCTAATTTCTTTTTTGATAATTTGTCATTAATCCATCGCTAAATATAATTAGCAAAAAATTTAACTGTTTAACTTTTCATCGGTAATGTATTTTTTAATTAAAAAAACAATTATTATCAAGTAGAGCTGCAGCTATCTTCAAGATGTCCTTGGCATCTTGAAAGAACTTTGGACCATGCATTTTTATTTAATTATATTTTACCAATTTGACATTAAACATTATACTATAATCAAATTCGTAATCCATTATCGCTAAAAACACAAAAAGATTTTGCATTGTGTTAATCAACGTTTTAGATTTTTGGAGTTTAATGTTTGTGATTGAGATATCAAGATATCTTACCTAGTTTAGATTAAAAAAAATAGGAAAATAGTTAGGTGACAATTTAGTTGATTTCAATATTTTAAATATTAGAAAAATATTATAGTAACAATTTAGTTGATTTCAACGTTTCAAAGATTAGGAAAATAGTTAAGTGACAATTTAGTTGATTTCAATGTTTTAAATATTAGGAAAATAGTAAAGTGATAATTTAGTTGAATTCAATGTTTCAAAGATTAGAAAATAGTTAAGTGACAATTTTTTCTAGCATGAAATTTATTTTTATTTATGAATGAAAAAGTGAAGGACATTTCGCTAAGGGACTTGTAATTTCAAAGTCTTAAATATTAGAAAAATGGTTAAATGGTGATTTTTTGTTTAATATAAAAAAAGGTTATACTAAATATATTGTTAGCCTCCACAAAATTTTGATGTCTACACTATGCATTCGAATTTAATCGGGCTCCAATGCAGTTACTAGACACCGAGAGGAAACACGCCTCCCCACCCCCCCCTCCCAACCCCCCAAAAAAAAAAAAAAAATCCTCCTCCATTTAGGAATTTAAAATTAATTAAAGTTTTGGCAATTAAATTTAAAATTGTTCACTTTTTTTATTCTTTAAAAATGAATGTCATAACCATTAACAATATAGTTAGTGTACATTAAACAAAAATTACCATCTAACTATTTTTATAATATTTAAGACTTTAAAATTACAAAGTCCCTTAGCAAAATGTCCTTCGCTTTTTCATTTGTAAATAAAAAATAAATTTCATACTAGATGAAATTGTCACTTAACTATTTTCCTAATCTTTAAAACATTGAAATCAACTAAATTGTCACCTAACTATTTTCCTAATCTTTATCTGAACTAGGTAAGATGTCTTGATATCTCAATCATGGACACTAAACCCCAAAATTCAAAACGTAAATTAACACAGTGCGAAATCTCTTTGTGTTTTTAGTGACAACAAATCACAAACCCGATTATAGTATAATGTTTAATGTCAAATTGGTAAAATATAATTAAATAAAAAATGCATGGTTGAAAGTTCTTTCAAGGTGTCAAGGACATCCTGAAGATAGCTGCAACTCTACTTGATAATAAAATTCTTTATTTACCAAAAAAAAATGCATTATCGATGGAAAGTTAAACAGTAAAACTTTTTGCTAATTATATTTAGCGATAAATTAG
This sequence comes from Jaltomata sinuosa, assembly GCA_003996215.1. Lineage (NCBI taxonomy): Eukaryota > Viridiplantae > Streptophyta > Magnoliopsida > Solanales > Solanaceae > Jaltomata > Jaltomata sinuosa. Next base: position 220,213 of record QJPP01000617.1, on the reverse strand, counting down.
TAACAAATTATCAAAAAGAAATTTGCTACGAGCAATTTAGGGACGAATTAACTACGAATTTCATAGCTGAATTCAATTTTTTTTCTATCGTTCTTGTTGTCAAATAAAATAGCTGATTTTAGTAAGTGATAAATGTTTATATTTCAATATGTGTCATGTATTCATTTGCTTGATGTAAATATCAAGAATATTTTTTTTACCAATCTGATAAATATTTACGAAAAGGACATTTTAACCATTTGAACCATTTTGTTTTGACTCTTTTTGTGAACCTTTTTATGAATCTTATGTAATTAAATCGCCTATAAATCGCATAACTAATGCTAGAATTAAAATTCCCTTTCTCCCACACAAACACCACAATCCTCACAAACCCATAATTATTTTCATGTTTTCTTGAGTTTCAGAGGCGAAGACACCCCAAAAAAACTTCACCGATCATCTCTACACAACTCTCATTAATGTCGGAATTCGAATTTTGTGTTTGATTGTGTTTGAAGGGAAAGATAAAATGATTAAAAAAATTGTGTTTGATTGTGTTAGGGTTATTTAGTTATATGGGTCGGGGAGGGTTATATTAGGGGTGATGAGTTTTTTAATTCAAAAGTTGGTATTTCAATCAATTTGGACTTTTCCATCTATTTTAGGGGAATAGATGACAACTTTGATAACAACGAGGGTAAATATTGCTAGATAGTTGCCAATTTTTGAAAGTTGAGGGTTATTTTTGACCCTTTTTCCTACTTATATACCCAACATCTTCGTATTGCAAGTCATATTGTCTTGTTTTGGAATGGGTGGTAGCAGCAAGACCGGTGAGAGGGTAAAGTCGCTAAAGCAAAGTACTGCAAATCATATTGTTTGGTTTTGGAATGGGTGGTAATGGCAAGACAGGCGAGAGGGTCATCAAGCCGCGAATGCAAAGACCTCATGCCCTGGGTAACAAGAAATACTCCACGCACATATATGCTCCATGTTTTTAGAAATGGTTTGCTTTACGACAGCTATTTCTAGTTCCAGAGGAATTGAATTTGCCTGATCGATGTTGTAATTATGTCCTAAATCCAACACTCTACGAGAATGTAAACAGAGATAATTAGGCAAAGAGACTTCTATTCTTTCTGAATCAGAAGCCCTCTATTGTATAGGAACAAGGGAAGGGCGACTATATATATAAAAATAGATTGATTATTATGGTACATTAGATTAGTATGCAGATGTATATATGCAATTCTTCTTTGTAACTTTTTGTGTATCTCAAACAATTGTTATTTTATTTTTCAAGTCACTGCTCAATCCTCCTTTTCTGACGGTACATAGCAAGGCTCGAAATAATTAACCGCGCGACATGCATCTTCATTGTAGTTATGCCTCTTTCCATACAAGTGTGCATTCCATGATATAAATCCTCGTCATAAGTTATTAGCATCCAATCTTTATCTTCGTCTAGGCAATCAAATCACTTAAGATTTAAACAGTAACAACATATCCTGTTGTATTTAGGAATCAATCAACTTTTTTTCTTTTCTTTTTATTGTTGTTTAATTAAATATTTTTTTCTTTTTAAGCTCTTATTATGATTTATGTACTAGCCAATTGATTGAAATACAAGAACTATGCATCCAAATATAGTCGGGCTTAATGCATATACCAGACGCCGGGTGGAAAACCTAAAAAAAGAAGAAGAATATCTTCCTCCATTTAGGAATTTAAAATTAGTTAAAGTTTTGGCAATTGAACCTTTCTTAAGTATTTTTATCTAGGTAAGAGAGCTCCTAATATTTATTATGAATTTAAAATTGTTCACTTTTTTATTCTTTAAAAATAAATGTCATAACAATAACAATAAATTTACTGTAATTTTTTTATATTAAACAAAATTACATTTAACTAATTTTCTAAAATTTAAGACTTTGAAATTATAAAGTCCCTTATAGCCAAATGTCCTTCGCTTTTTCATTCATAAATAAAAAATAAATTTCATACTAGACAAAATTGTCACTTAACTATTTTTCTAATCTTTAAAACATTGAAATGATCAACTAAATTGTCACTTAACTATTTTCCTTATCTTTAAAACATTGAAATCAACTAAACTGTCACTTAACTATTTTCCTAATCTTTAAAACATTGAAATCAACTAAATTGTCACTTAACTATTTTTCTAATCTTTATCTAAACTAGGTAAGATGTCTTGATATCTCAATCATCGACACTAAACTCCAAAATTCAAAACGTTGATTAACACAATATAATGCAAAATCTCTTTGTGTTTTTTAGTGGCAACAAATCACAAATTCGATTATAGTATAATGTTTAATGTCAAATTTATAAAATATAAATTAAATATAAAGTAACAAGGATAAAATAGTAGAAAATAAAAACATTCTAAATGAATTACTTATCATTTTTTTCTTGTTACACTTTATCTAACAAATGAAAACTCTCAATATTAGTTTATTTCACTACTAAATAAACATAAATTATTGACGAAATGTTAAACAAATAACATTTTTCGCTAATTTTATTTGGCGATGAATTAATAACGAATTATCAGAAAAAGAAATTTGCTACAAGCAATTTAGCGACAGATTAACTACGAATCTCGTAGCTGAATAGCTGAATTCAATTTTTTTTCTATAGTTCTTGTTGTCAAATAAGGTACCCGATTTTAGTAAGTGATAAATGTTTATATTTCAATATGTGTTATGCATTCATTTACTTGACATAAACACCAAGAATTAATTTTTTACCAAGCTGCATGTCCCTTGCTTCGTCCTTTTCTTCCACTTAGGTCGTGCCCTTTCCCTTTCTTGAATAGACATAAAAAGGACATTTTAACCATTTCTGTTTTGACCCTTTTTCTGAACCTCTTTTGAACCTTATGTAATTAAATTCGTCCCTATAAATATAGCATAGCATAATAAATGGTCCTTCCCCTCTTGGGTGCTTATTCACATAGGGTGAGGCCACTAAAGCAATTTATTGCAAATTATATTTGTTTTGGAATGGAAAGGATTGCAAATCATATTGGTTTTGGAATGGATTATGGACGGTAACGGCAAGATCGGTGAGAGGGTGAAGCCACTAAAGCAAATTAAAGTATTGCAAATCATATTGTTTGGTTTTGGAATGGGTGGTAACATCACTGGTGAGAGGGTAAAGCCGCTAAAGCAAAGTATTGTAAAATCATATTGTCGGGTAATTTTACCAATCATTTTTAAAAGAAGCTGCATCCTTTGCTTCTTTTATGTCATTCCCTTTCATTCATGAAAAGATGGGGAAGGGACATATTGAGGTTAACACCCCCAACTATTTTTCTTTGAACTTTCCGTAGTTGAATCAGATATATATAGGCATCAGGACCATTTCGCCAAGAAATGAAGTCCAATGACAATAATAACCTCCTCCATATTGCAAGTCATATAGTCCATTTTTGGAATGGGTGGTAATGGCAAGACCACTGAGAGGGTAAAGCTGCTAAAGCAAAGTACTGCAATTTGCAAGTCATATTGTTTGGTTTTGGTATGGGTGGTAACGGCAAGACAGGCGAGAGCGTCATCAAGCCGCGAATGCAAAGGCCTCATGCCCTGGGTAACAAGCAATACTCCACACACACATATATGCTCTGTGTTTTTAGAAATGGTTTGCTCTACGGCAGCTGTTTCTAGTTCCAGAGGAATTGTATTTGCATGATCGATGTTGTAATTATGTCCCAAATTCAACACTCTACGAGAATGTAAACAGAGACAATTAGCCAAAGAGACTTCTATTTTTGCTTAATCAGAAGCCTTCAATTGTAAAGGAACAAGGGAAGGACGACTCTATATGTAAAAATAGATTGATTATTATTGTACATTAGATTAATTCGCGGATTGTATATATGTAATTCTTCTTTGTAACTTTTTGTGTAACTCAAACAAAGACAGAAAGAACTTTTAATTGGAACAAGTTTATATGTCCTAATTAGCAATTCCCATCAAGCGTTGTCTTATTTCCGAGGCCACTGCTCAATATAATTAACCAACATGCATCTTCATTGTAGTTATGCCCCTTTCCATACAAGTGTGGATTCCATGATGTAAATCCTCGTCACAAGTTATTAGAATCCAATCTTTATCTTCGTCTTCATACTTGATCCAAAAACTTCCAGTTTTTATCCCAAATCTCTTCTCAACTTCGACTTCCAAATCCTTTTTCCCTGACGAAAGACTCAGGGGGAACCTGACATTCTCATCATTGTAACTTACTTTTACGCCAATACTTTTAGTTAAGGTAGCAGTTGCAGGTTGCTGCACTATTCGTTTATGTGACCACCTAGCTATGCCATTGGTTCTACAGATTCGCTTAAATGTACTTCGACTCACTGCAAATTAATGAACAAAATGATCAGTGGACAAAAGTATTTTTATGAAATTTAACGTTAATTAAGAATATTGAAGTGATATGCTTACCCCCTAAACTTGCTGCAGCATCGTTAATCTTCTTTCCAGACTGTTGTTGTAAATCCGTAAGAGTAATTCCACCTAAAGAGTTATTCATGTGATCATCTACTGTAGTACTTTCATTGACGACATGCATTTGTTTGTGATCATTTTCATCTGGCTCATGACTAGTTTCTCCTCGCGTGTTTCCATAATATTCCATATGATCATGTTCTGTTTCTTCAGAACCGGATGAACTCGAGGTATCCAAATCAATTACTACAACGTCGTGGTTGTCCAATCCAACAACATCAGTAGTACTACGATGTTGTTCCACTTGTTCTGAATCGGATAAAACAGAAGTATTCATATCAATTACGTATTCTCCCTGCAGTTGTTCATTGAGCCATCCGTAATCCAAAGTATTCAAATCAATTGAGTATTTTTCGACTCCATCATCAACTTCCTCTAGTACTACTACATCTGCTAATAAATCTAGGCCCCGTGACCAATTGGTTCCTTGATTATAATTCTGTTCATTGATTCTCATCGATTCAATCTCTTGCAAATCCGATGAAGACAAAGGGCCAATTCGACTATAATCTGGGAAATAATCTTCGTGGTGGTGCAGTACTAGGCTCGTTTGGTTGGGAACAGGTTCTTCGAAAACAGAGGAATTATTGCTAATAACATTCGCGAACAAGTTTTGCTCTCGATGATCATCGTTGGTGTTGGAGGATGATCCAGCAACGGGCCATAGCGGCGCCGGAGCAAAACAACAACTAGTAAGTTCTTGATCTGTGGCCATGAATGTTAAAATGGTGAAAAAGACCAAATTTTCAACAATTGCCTAATACTTAATGTTGATCAAATGAACACTCATTGTAAATTACAAAATTCAATACGGAAAAACCAATAATTTTATAACAAATACAGAGAAATTACAACAAGAATAGTGACATATATAACATCCAATATATTTAATTCATGCAAGTAACTAAGTACGTACACATCTATACTTAAAAAGAATATATGATGATAACTAGGTTTAACTTTACAATTATTTTTTTCTAACCAAGATAATTAGCAATAAGGATTGAGCATGTCGTGGATGAGGTTGTTCGTCCCTTAATTAGAAATCTTGGTTTCGAGCATTAGGTATGAAAAAATATTCTTGGTAGGTAATACTTAACCCCGAACAAGCCCTATCTGGCACGAATTCAGATTAATCGAGCTTCAATATAATACGAATACCAGATACCAGATGTAAAGCCAAAAACAAAAAAAGTGCAAAGTACCAAGTACTCATATAATGCAGATTAGTCTATGAATCTTTTATGACTTTGCAAGAAATATAGAAATTAGGGTGCAAATTGCAAAAATAAATAATATATATATATAGAATAGGGTGTAAATAAAAAAGACGGTATACATAAGAGGTGCAAAATGCCAAGAACTCCCTAATTTTTTTATTTTAAACAATAGATTAAATAATACAAGTTCTTCAACTCCAAATTCGTTCTCATATGAACCTTTTGATCAAAAAGTCCAAATTTGAGTAGGAAGTGATGACAAACACAGATCATGAAAACTACCACTTCCTTTGTTTCATTTTAGGTGGCCTCTATATTAAAAATAAATATTTTATTTTACTTATTTATTTTAGTAAATTAAAAAAAAATTATTACTTTTTCCCGTGCTATTCTTAGAGGTCGTTTGATAGGGTGTATAAAAATAGTATTGAGTAAGGTCTATTAATAATGTTTGTATTAATAATATCAGTATTAATTATATTAGTATTAGTTATGTTAAAATTATTTTTTATCCACTGTTTAATATGGTGTATTGATACGGGTGATAAATATTTAACCTACTATCATTTTTCATTGTCTATTACCTCAATTAACTTAGAAGGCATGTAAATGATCAAATTTTATATATTCTTCCTTCTTTTTTTTTCTATATCATTTTTTGAAGTTATAAATAATTTATTGATCAAAGATTGTAAGGGTGAATTGCTCTACATTAAGCTACATCACAGTAATTTCGAAGCGATCTTTTTTCTAGTTACGAAGCGAAATTCAACAATCAATTAATTGCTATCTCTGAATAACCTGCCTGATTCGAACTGATGACTTTCACCATATTAAAGTGATACTATTCTACCACTGAGTTATATTCCGAGGGAGGGGGGAGGGCAAAATAACAATCAAACTTACTATTGAAAACTAAACATTTGGTTGAACTATGAATAAGGATTAGTATGTACATGAAGTTTAAACTAAAATGTGCATAAATGTCTCAAATAGATTATACTTTAAGATATTAAGAAAAGACAAAAAAAAAATCATGTTTTACCGTTACTTTTAATTATCTATTTCTCAAATCAGTTTTAAAATTTAGTACTAAACATAAATTAATATATGAATATTATAGTAAAAAACTCATATCGATTATCATTTCTTACGGAAAATGCAAAATCTAAAGTGAATAAATAAAAGTGAACGGGAAAATATCTCTTTGGTGAGGAATTAATTTTGTAACTCAAATATGGTTTTAGACTGTGAATTTTACAGTATATAAAGTTTGTGTTTTATACATATAACTTTTTTACCTTTTCTAGGAGCTCACACTTTTTTCCTTTCTCAAGTGACTCGAATTTACAATCTTGAAATTGAAGGTGAAAAATGTTTACCACCCGAGTTATTCCTCTTTAATTTGATGTAACGATCAAATGTGTTGCTTGCTATTTTTTCTAAACTATGCCTCAATCCGTTTTAATTTGTTTGTCTTACTCTATTTTATTCCGTTTTAAAAGAAAATGTTTTTTTTTTTTGACAACTCTTCAATTCGAACTTTTCACATAACATATTTAAAAACGCATGATTAAGGGATATTTGGTACATTCTATATATCTTTAGTTTAAGAACACAAAATTCAAAAATCTACTTTATTTTCTTAAATTCCATGAAGTCAAAATCAGACAAATAAATTAAAACGGTCAAAGTAATTATTTTAAATTATTAATATTAATGAAAATTAATTATAATTATTTTTTAAAATGATCCAATTATTAAAAGTAAAAATTACGTGGGTGAGTACTTTTTAATAAATAGTTATGATTTATAGCGACACTTTTTATTTATATATTACTATCTATAGCAATACTATGATAAATCTGTATTATGTATTAAAAGTGAATTATGTCTGCAATATATATGTATTATAAGTGTTTTAAAATGTATTATGCTTGTTTGATAAGAAATTGACATAATGTATTATAAGTGTATTAAAATATATAATAAATGTATTATTCATGAATAAAATTTATATTATATGTGTTTTTATAAATTGTTCTCTGCAATATGTATTAAAACTGTATGATAAATATATTATAAGTGTCCAGTATCCTATTGCTATAAATGGTAAATACTTTTTTTAATATAGTATATCTATTTAAATTTCCCTTATTAAAATATTTTGTAACGCATATACGTTGAAAACTCATTAAAAGAAAACAATACCCCGCAAAATGAGGAAACGAGTGAAGAGCAAAAAACCAAAAAAAAAGAAAGAAAAGAAAAGAAAAGGAAATTACATAGAAGCCGAGCTAAGAAAATCAATAAAATAATCATTATGACGAAGTGACAAGTACTCTTTCATTTTTAATTGGGTTCAAATTTTTTGGGGGGTATAGAATCATTTTTTGCTAGAAAGCGTTTTGCTTTTAATATGAGATGTTTCAAGCTTTCATCGCGAATTTGAATTTAGTTAGATGATTAGGAGAGTTTTGCCACCTCCAATGTGAATTCTTCCGGCGTGAATTTCAGTTTAGTACTCCCTTCATTTAAAAATGAATGACCTATTTTGATTTAGCACAAAGTTTTAAAAAAATAAAAAAGACTTTTGAATCTTATGGTCTTAAATTAAAATTATGTTAAATATACCAAAATACCTTTAATCTTGTGATCTTAAACATGCCATCTAGAAAGTTGGAATTAAAGTATTGGAAAAAAAAAACTCATTCTTTTTTAAACGGAATAAAGAAAAGTATATCATTCTTTTTAAACCAAAGCAGTATGTTGGAACATTTCAACACGAGTCCAAATTTAGTCAGGTTCGAATCTCTTTGATATGGTGTCTCTTTGTTCGCAATGCTTTGCCTTCAATATGAAACTTTTCAGCATGAATTCGAGTATAGTCAAACATCAATATGATCAAGAGGGCTTTGCCCTTATTGTGAAACTATTTCGCGTGAAGCCAAATATAGTCGAACACCAATACAAATATGATAGTGAAAAAAAATCAAAGGATTCAAATCTTGTTAATCCAAGTGTCAAACAACCGACAACACATGAAAAAAAAAAGTGGGAATTTACTGTAACACATTCAAGAAAGCAGATCGAAAGTAGGAGTAGTACTAGTAAATTAATCTAACACCCATTTTCAGCTCAACATCTTTGTAAATATGAAAAAACCCAATTAACCCCATTAATAGTAGATCCATATTGCCTTGTAGATCTCACTCCCAATCTCTCTCAAAGCAAAGAAAGATGGCAAGGCAATCTGGGAATTGCTTAAGATGTTGTTTAGTGATTTTTGCTGTAGTTTCTGCTCTTTGTGTATCTGGTCCTGCTATTTATTGGAAGTTCAAGAAACTAAAAGTAAAAGCTGCTCAATCTTGTATGCCTTGTAAATGTGATTGTTCTCCTCCTCTTTCCCTTCTTGAAGTTGCTCCTGGTATGTTGATTCTATCTTCTTTCTTTAGATTCAAGATCCTATTTTTATGCTTCATTTTTCCTAAAGATAGAGTTTTTAGTGTTTGTTGTTTGGTTTCCTTTTATGGGGTTTCTTTATTTGATTCATTCTTTTGCCTAGTGTTAGTTTTATTGTAAGTTTTGAGGATCTTGTCTTTAGTGATTTGGGTTCTTGAGCTGTCATATGGACATCAGTACAGCAGAGAACCATCAGTCCCTGAGAGGGGGTTTTTGGGATTTGCTTGAGATGTTGTTTAGTGGTTTTTGCTGTAGTTTCTTGCTCTTTGTGAATCTGGTCCTGCTATTTTTTGGAAGTTCAAGAAACTAAAAGTAAAAGCTGCTCAATCTTGTTTGCCTTGTAAATGTGATTGTTCCCCTCCTCTTCCTTGCTTGAAGTTGCTCCTGGTATGTGATTATATCTCTTTTTTAGATCCAAGATCCTACTTTTATGCTTTACTTTTCCTAAAGATTATGTTTTTATACTTTGTTGTTGTTGTTGGGTTTTGGACTCTAGAAAACATAACAGTTGTGAATAAAGATCCTTCTTTTATACTTTGTTTATTGGTTTTCGCTTTTGGAGTTTCTTTATTTGATTCATTCTTTTGTCTGGTGTTAGTTTTGTTGTAAGTTTTGAGGGTCAAGTTTGAGGATCTTCTTGTCTTTGGTGATTTGGGTTCTTGAGCTGCAGAGACGGAGATAGGATTTTGAGTTTAGGGGTTTTGGATTCTAGAAAACTAAGCAGTTGTGGATAAGGATCCGGTATTTATACTTTGTTTATTGATTTTTCTTTTTAATTGATTCATTCTTTTGCGTGGTGTTAGTTTTATTGTAAGTTTTGAGGATCTTGTCTTCGGTGATTTGGGTTCCTGAGCTGTCATATGGTCGTCATTACTTTTTTTTTACTTGGGTGTTTGGGTTGTGGATTATAATGTTTAGATTTGATTGTAGATATTCTGTTATATGTTAAGAGCTTATTAGGTAACCCTTAAGTATCTTGTTCACTGTTATCTCTTGCTTCAAAAAGAAAAAAAGCTCTTTGATTGCGAACCAATTGGTTCTTGGAAAGATAAGATGCTAGTGAGAGGCAGATTGCAGCATTCTTATTGGATTTGGTTGGCGTGAAGACACTTCTGGCCAATCTCTTTTGCTGCACTGATTGTGTTCAAAGATGTGCCCTTTGCTTATGCGGGAACAAGTAAATTAAAAAAATCAAACATTATTTAGATAAATTAAATGGAAAATCTTATGATTATTGATCGAGCTTAGTAAATATTGAGGTTGGATTGGATGTAGTAGAAGCTTAAGAAAGCTTTGATTGATACGCTCTGATACCACGAAGGAAAATAATGAAGTTGTGGTTAGGTACTGTTGCAAAGAGCTCTCTTCTACAATTTTTCCTTCCTGGTTTTGGAGTGTGTTGATCAAGCCTCGCGGCCTCGCCTTGAGTTTCTACTTTTTTTGGCTCCATAATTAAGCAAAAGATGTGATTTTTTTGCTTATGTGGTAACAAGTACATAAAAAGTCTAAGGGAGTCTAAGTTGCTCGGACTCTCCAAAATTGTTGCCGCACCCGTGTCGGATCCTCCAAAAATGCACTACTTTTGAAGGATCCGACATGCACCAGGTGACATTTTTGTAGAGTCCGAGCAACATAGAAGGGAGTAAATCATTCTCTAATCCTGTCTTTAGTATCGGATTTGGTTGATGTAATCCTTTAACCTAGCCTTTGAGGCCGGTAAAAAAATTGAAGGTGCATGACGGGATGTGTTCTGCATTTGCATTTGGGTTAAGCCCAGCAAAGCAAAACAGACGAATGAATGCTTTCATTAACTAACTTGTTCACCTCGCACCATATAGGAAACTTGTTTCCCTCGCTAAAAGATCAAACATTCTTTAGATAAAATAAATGGCTGATCTGATGACTATTGCTTGAGCTTAGTAAAGATTGAGGTTAGATCGGATGTCGTAGAAGCCTAAGAGAAGCTTTGATTGAGAGGCTTTAATACCATGTAGGAAAATAAATGAGCTGTGTTACTGTCACAAAATGCTCTCTGCTACAATTTTTCCTTCATTGTTTTTGGAGTTTGTTGATCAAGCCTCGCCTTAAGTTTGTACTTTTCTGGCCTCATAATTAAGCAGACTGTGACGAAAATGAGAGAAATCATAAAAATAAAAAGAAAAAACCTCTTTGATTGCGAACCAACTGATCTTGGAAAGATAAGATGCCGGTGAGAAGTGGACTGTAGCACTGTTATTGGATTTGGTTGGCCTAAAGACCCTTCTGGTCCATCTATTTTGTGGCACTGATTGTGTTCAAAGATGTGACTTTTGCTTATGTGAGAGCAAGTAAATAAAAAAGATCAAGGAAGTGAATGGATCTTTAGTCCTGTCTGCAAAATGGGATTTGGCCAATCTAATCCTTTAAGCTAGCCTCGGAAGCTGGTCAAAATTGAGGGTGCATGGTGAAGTGTGTTCTACTTTTGCATTTGGGTTAAACCCCGCAAAGCAAAACAGATGAATGATTGCTTTCATTGATTGACTTGCTCCCCGCACCTTATCAAAAACTTGTTCCCCTGGCAAAAAATGGGGATGAAGGTCTTGCCTCTAAAAAAACCTAGACATTATTTAGATAAAGTAAATGGCTAATCTTTTGATATTGCTCGAGCTTAGTAAAGATTGAGGTCAGATCGGATTTAGTAGAAGTTTAAGTGAAGCTTCGATTGACAGACTCTGGCTCTGATACCATGAAGGAAAATAAGGCAGTTGTGGGTAAGTACCATCACAAAGAGCTCTTTGCTACATATTTTCCTTCCTGGTCTTGGAGTGTGTTGATCAAGCCTCGGCTTAAGTTTCTACTTTTTTGGCCCCATAATTAAGCAAACTATGAAGAAAATGAGCGTAGTAATGATGTGATTTCTTTCTCATGTGTAACAAGTACATAAAAAGTCTCAAGGAAGTAAATGTTTCTTTATAATGTCTACAATATCGGATGTTGATTAACCCTTGCCTTAAGTTTCTGCTTTTCTAGTCTCAGAATTAAGCAAAATATGACGAAATGAGAGAAATCCTTCTGTCATACTTAATTGTTCCTACTAATTTTAGTGAAACCTGAGTTTCTTAAAAGACAGTATTGAGTATTTGGATGCAGTGGATCCAAATGAAGAGAAATGGGTATTGAGGATATATGTAAGACAACACCTACTAGTTTTGGGTTGAGTTTCAAGAATCTGTATTTGCTTAAAACTAAGGGCTGAAGAATGTGGGATTTAATTGCATGCAACATTTATCCAATGTTCAGTTTTGCTCCTTATGTTCTTTTCCGACGCCTCTAAACATACGACCCAAAGTTCACATCCTGCATTGTACCTTTAAAAAAAGTACTATGCAGAGTCTCCGCGCTTGATTGACTTTTCAATTCTTCTTGAGAAGTGGAGGCAGTTCTGAAAAGTACTGCACCTCCTCAGTGATTCCTTTTTACTGATAGAAGATATCAAACTTTGAACAGAAACATGTAATGGGATATAACTATATAATGATTTGTCCGTAAAGTAATATTAGTAAGGGTATCCTTTCTTTTTCGCTGAAAGGTTATTGTTTCTAGAGTTTAAGTATATGCACCGTCAATGTAAATAATTTTTACACTATCAGGTCTGACCTGTTGCAGCAGGTAACATATCTTATTTTCAAGATTTCGAATCTCACATGGTAAGGAAGCTTACCTGTTTATAACCTTTGAATGACCTGATGGTGTAAAAATTATTTACATTGACAGCGTATAAAATTTAAACTCTTGTTTCTATAGCTGGTCGAGCTGTTAAACTGAACTCTGTGACGTAGCTGCTTGATTGCTAGTTTTGTATGTCTTCGTTTTTTGATATTTCAACTCTTTGTGATAGTTTCTATACATAATGTATAAGGTGCTGTCGATGAAATTTGAACGTCAATTAAGCTAACATCTTCCTGCTTTTGGTTTCCGCTTGTGCAGGCTTGGCCAACCTTACAATTACAGGTGAGCTTTCTATTCGGACTCCGCTTCACTATTTACCCTTTCTTTTTCTCTTGAAGAAAGAATGTTATGTCACATTTCCGTAAGTTAACTTGGAAGTTTTTCTTCCTTTAATGCAAAGGTCAACTCTGAAATTAAGATACATTTGATTGAAATCAGACAAAAATCAGTTTAGGGTTGTTATCTTTAATCGAAGAATATAGTACCACTAGATGGCGTCCTATGTTTATGCATATCCCAGCGCATTCCTATGAATACAAAAAACTATAGTCCTTGAGAATTAAGGCTAATTAGATGATAGTGACAAACATCCTAAATTGATTTTCACCTTGACGATGGATACTTAATATGTTACCGCTCCACAAAAGCAGTTTAGAGATATTAGTTGTGCTTTCTTTGTACCAAGTGCCATCCACTTTTCCATGTTCCTCTTCTGCATAAGATTGTTTTAAGCTGAAATCGTGACATGCTACATCGTAACGTTTCTTATTGGCAACAGACTGCGGAAGAGATGATCCAGAACTCAAGGAGGAGATGGAGAAGCAATTTGTAGATTTATTATCCGAAGAGCTGAAACTGCAGGAGGCTGTCGACAAGGAGCACGTCCATCATATGAACATTACCTTTGTGGAGGCGAGAAGGTTAGCTAACGAGTACCAAAAGGAGGCTGAGAAATGCATTGCTACAACAGAAACTTGTGAAGTCGGACGAGAAAGAGCTGTCGTGTTGCATGCCAAGGAAATGAAGTTGACGGCCCTCTGGGAGCGCAGAGCGCGCCAAGCTGGTTGGAAAGACTGAATAAATGATGAAGTTTTCATCACAATAGCTCAAATTTTGTATTTTGTTGTCCACTTTGTAGCTTTATGTTAGTTGTATTCTCTCTATGAGCACAAAATTGCTCATATTTCTTCATCTAATATATGTATTTACTTGCTCTCCTGTACCTTGTCATGATCATATGAAATATAAACTTTCCCATTATAGTTTCTATGATCTCACCCTTTCATTGATGTCATTATGCACTTTTTTTTAGTGCCTTTAACCAGAAGTTCTCGAGTTTGAGTCGTGAGAATTTAGGATCTTTCGACAAGGGGGATGTTTTACCCCCTTGGTAGGCCTCCTAGCTAGGCGTGAATTCAGATTAGTTGAATTAGTGTATCTCGAATACTGGATTATTGATTTTTTTTTTTCTGTCTTTTAAGTTTTCGGTTTGTATATTTTATTTTCTATGTACTTGAATACAACAATAACAACATACTAGTGAAACTTATAAGTGGGGTCTGGAGAGGGTGATACGTACGCAGTCTTACCCCTATTTTATAAGGATAGATAGGTTATTTTCAATGGGTTGTCAAAAAAAAAAGATAGGATATTTTCAATAGGTTGTAAAAAAAAAAAGATAGGATATTTCAATAGGTTGTAAAAAAAAAAGATAGGTTATTTTCAATAGATCCTCGACTCAAGTAAAACATAACAAAACAAGAAGGAAAAGAGAATACAATAGAGAGTACCAGTAGCACGAACAAATAATATGATACTTATATGAAGCAAAAGAAATAACAGGTAATAATAACAAGTACGGGAAAGCATGAGAGAAAGATTAAAATAATAATAATACTAATACCACTGGTAAGGGAAACTAGACCGCAATTATCCATTAGTCTTCTACTCTAATCTTCGACCTTCATATCCTTCAGTTTAGGGTCATGTCCTCGGTGAGCTGCAGGTGTTTCAAATCTCGTCTAATCACCTCACACAATACTTCTTCGACATATCTTTACTACTCAGACCCACCATAGCAACTTCTTACATTTCCGATGAAAAGAAAATTATACGAAAAATCGGCTTAGGAAGTATGAAATTTAGCATTAAACAGGCTAGTTTAGACATATTTATTAATGGAATTTTGGGGGGAGACTCTTTATTTAATCATTAGGATAAACTGATTTATCTAATCTACATAATCAGTACTATGTTCATTAATCCCAAAAATTCTCCACATTACTTTACTACAATGTACATAAGGGGCAATAGCAAGACTCCGTGTCCTTCCCAACGAGATGAAAGTTCATGTAATTAATCAAATAATGTATTAAGATTCCTATTTTTTGTGATCCTCACAAGTATGTTGGGCTCTTTCTTTTTATAATTTTAAATTTGTCTTCTAACTTATTGATTAATTTTTTCTACTCTCTTCGTCCCAATTTAAGTGTCTTATTTTTCTTTTTGGTTTGTCTCAAAAAGAGTATTTATTTTAATATTTAGTAAGTTTTCTAATTTCAACATACTATCTGGCAAGTTTAAGATCACAAAATTTATAACACTAACTCATCTTTAATGATTAAAAAGAAAAGTAGGTCAGACAAATTGAAACAGAGGAGTACTAGGTTATGGAGCAAGGGTCCTTTGATTGTTGGTTAAAATTATCACGGTTATGTAAAGATTTGTTATGTCTGGTTTAATTATTTTGCCTTTTTTACCTCATATAAAATAATATTATAGAAATTATCTCATAACTTTGGTATGTTTTATTTATGTTGATATAGTAAAATAATTACTAAACATCATACTTGGTGTACCGAATTTTAGATGAAACAATTAAAAAGTTACTAAATATGATACTATTTTAATTGCAAACTAGTATAAATATTTTTCATAGTCTTTTACAAATATTTTTTAGTTTTGTATCCTTTTTACGAGAAATCTTCTTTTTTACTTATTAGAGATCTAAAAGTATATGTAAGAGGACATTGTTTACTTCATGAATAATTCCTTTCCTAACCAGAAATTAAACGAACATTAAAGTTCTTCTGGACAAGCATTTAACATAAAAAAATATTAAAAGTTTCGGCAAGACATCTTTTTAAGTTCGAGTGAAAAATTGACTATAACCTATTTGATCAAGTTTATTTTTTCTAAAAAGTGTTTATTTTTTCTCAAAAATGTTTGTTTTAAAAAAATTAAGGTGTTTGACCAAGCTTTTGAGGGAAAATAAGCGCTTCTAGGAGGGTCGGACTGACTCAAGAAATGTGTCATTCTTTTTGGACTGACTAAAAAGGTAAGTTAGTCATATAAACTGGGACAAAGGGAGTATATTTTAAGATTTAGGGATATGGATTCATGTATGAATACGAAAGAAGAAATTCGGATAAAAATAATTCAAATATCTAAAATTAGATTTATAAAATCAAATTTACGAGATATTTTGTAGAAATCTTGAGGAGAAAATATTGATAAGAGGAGGATCCTGAAAAAGGAAAAGAAGTTACATAGAAATTTTTATATCCAAAATATCCTATTTTCTTCAATTTTTCCTAAGCTTTTGTTTTGATTACAAAAATCATTGAATCTATTAGGAATTTCTCCGCCTATTTTGATTAAAGTACTCAAACTCGGGTGATCAGATTGGGTACGAATCTCACACCCACATCCATGTTGTATAGGCACCGGTGTGGCACCAAAAGTGAAGAGTCCGAGCAACTTAGCTATATGTAATACGATATATACTCCCTTTATCCCAATTTAAGTGTGTAAGTTGGACTATGCATGGAGTTTAGGAAATAAATAGAGATTTTTTATATTGTTTCAAAAAGAATGACCCTTTCCGCTTTTAGCTACTCTTTAATTTCAATTTTCTACGTGACATATTTAAGGCCACAAGATTAAATGACATTTTGGTACATTTGACATATCTTTAATTTAAGACCTCAAGATTCAAAAGTCTTTTTTTATCGTGCCAAGTCAGAACAGGCCAATCAATTTGAAACGGAGGGAATACATGATTAAAAAACACAGCATGGTACATCAAATATTTTGCTTCATGCAGGATCTGAGGAAGGGTGACGGTTGCACTCCAGGGTATGATATATACCATAATGTGACTAATTCGAACTCATGATTTATATATTTACTAATGAAATGGCTCAGATTGGTATTAGTCTTAATTGATTTTACTTTTTCTAAAAGGAAAAATAAAATCTTTCATATTTGGCTAGCCTTTTTCTTGGAGGAAAATTTTTGTACCTCTATAAATTGTAGATCCTCCTTCTCATTCAACAACACAATAACATTCACAATGTAGTCTTTTAGAGAGATTTGTTTATGGAGAGATTTCTCTCCAATAATTTAAGTTTTATATTATTTTTTTTATATGTAGGTCGCTTGACCAAACAATATCAATATATTATGACTGTTTTAATATAGTTTTTGTTATCGTCTGATTTATCACTATCAAGATTTGACACTCTCGATTTCGATCCCAATAATTTTTTCATATTCCATTGTTGTACAATGATATGATAGTTGCTTCCTTTTATCATGAAGTATTTCTTTGATTGAACGGAGAAATGAATTTGATTAAAGAAATATTACCATAACAGACGAGTAGCCAGTAAGTAAAAAAGTATTCACTCAACTTTATAGCAAGAGTAATAAATAAATAAAATATATGTAAAACTTATACACTAAAAATATACTTTTATTAGTTATCCATAATTATACACTTACCCAATAAATTATGCATTGATTACTTTGTGTGATTCAATGTAATTTTGAAAGTGGGCAAAATTTGTGGCTTTTAATAAATTATTACTATATATAAGAGATTGACAGCTCAATCTCAAGTAGGTAGCTCTTGGACAACGTATCTATTTAAGTTGTCTGCTTGTAGAGTCCTGCTTCATAAAAATTTAATATTTTTTTCGTTTTAATTTATTTTTTTTACTTATTATTTTAATATATTATATATTTGATCAAAATGTTCTGTTATGTATTTGATAATTACGTAAAAGATATTATAAATCACAATATAAATTTTTTGTTAACTCTCAAAATTGTAGTAGTGCCACATAAAGTGACAAAAATGACATAAAAAGTATTATAAATCACAATAATTATAAAAATATATAATAATTTAGTGAATTTAATTTTTTTATCTATGTAACATATATTGGGTCCGTACTGACACGAAATTTTGTGTATATTCTTATATGAATTTCATTGATCTAAATAAAATAATATATGTATATTTAAAAAATTAATTGATCTAAATAAAATAATAATATACACATATCTAAATTAAGCATATCTTATAATTTTCGAGTATTAACATTAAAACTTTTGTATCTAGTACATATATAGAAAACCTGCCCCTCACCCGCACTAAAAGTTCTTTAAAAATAAATTCAACCCTTCCCGCTCCGCCCCGCATAAAGCCAAACCTGCCCTGCCTCGCAATTGCCCCGTCCCATTGTCATCCCTGCTCGAAACCATGTCCTTTATTTTTTTCAAATTTCCCTCGCAGCTTTCTTACAAGAAAATGAGTCTCTAAATTTCTTACAATTTTCATAAAACAATAGCTTAATCCCTTTTCCCACCAGAGATTATTAGCAAAAAAACAATGTATAAATCCAGAAATTTGATTAAAATAAGCCACTCTTTTACAGTTTGGAGTTCAAATTATTTGCTAAGTAATGATCATTGCCGCCTTCTGAACCGTCCATTCCTTTCAAGAACATATTCAAAACCCAAGAAACAGATAAATTTGCAAATGCAATCAAAACCCCACTTAGAAAAACAGTCCATTTTCAGCTGCAATAAAGTGATTATTAATTTAGGCCGTCAAGGCAAAGTTATCGAAGCTCGTAAACTGTTCGACGAAATGCCTCAAAGAGATATTGTTACTTATGCTTCAATGATTACTGTTTATGTTAAACATAAGGATCTTCCTAAAGCTGAGAGGTTGTTTTATTCCATGCCTGAGAGGAATGTAGTGTCTGATTCAGCTATGATTCATGCATACGCGAAAGCTGGGAGGATCGATGAGGCTCGGGGGATTTTTGATTTGATGCCGGATAGGAATGTTTACGCTTGGACCAGTTTGATTTTCGGGTATTTTCAGAGTCGTAGAGTCGACGAGGCTCGAAAGTTGCTTCAACAAATGCCTGAGAAAAATGTGGTTACGTGGACTACAGCGATGGTGGGGTATGCTCAAAATGGTTTGATTACTGAGGCACGACGTATTTTCGATCAGGTTCCTGAGAAAAATGTCATTGTTTGGACGGCTATGATCAGGGCTTACGTTGAAAATCTTGAGGTTGATCAAGCTCTTGAGCTCTTTGATAAGATGCCTGAACGTAATTTGTATTCTTGGAATGTTATGATTCAAGGCTGTTTAAATGATAACAGGGTTGACAAAGCTATGGAACTGTTTAATGCGATGCCATGGAGAAATGCGGTTTCTTGGACAACTATCGTTACTGGTCTTGCACGAAATGGAATGATAGAAATGGCAAGAAAGTACTTTGATGAAATGCCAAACAGGGATCCTGCTGCATGGAATGCTATGATAACAGCCTACGTTGACGAAGGCCTAGTGGATAAGGCCAACGAACTTTTTGATTTGATGCCTAATAAAGATCTTGTGAGTTGGAATGTAATGATTGATGGGTATGCAAAAAGTGGCCTCGAGGGTGAAGCCTTAAAGCGTTTCATTCTAATGCTTCAGTCGGGCTTACGGCCGAATCAGACTACTCTTACCAGTGTAGTGACCTCATGTGGGGGCATCCTGGAGTTAATGCAAGCTCATGTTCTTGTTTTACTGCTAGGATTCGACCAAGACACTTCACTTAATAACGCTCTTGTCACCATGTACTCCAGATGTGGAGATATAAACTCATCGTTGGTCACTTTTGAGAATCTCAAAGTAAAGGATGTTGTTTCGTGGACAGCAATAATACTGGCGTATGCTAATCATGGTCTTGGCAAACAAGCATTGCAAGCCTTTGCGCAGATGTTAAGGTCCGGTAACAAGCCAGATGAGATCACTTTTGTGGGACTCTTGTCAGCTTGTAGTCACGCTGGTCTTGTTAAGAAAGGTCAAAAGTTCTTCGAATCGATGAGGCATGCCTATGGTTTCACACCGAGGGCGGAACATTATTGTTGCCTTGTTGACATTTTAGGCCGCGGTAAGTTAGTTGATGAAGCTATAAGGGTGGTGCACCAGATGCCTCCAGAGGAACGTGATGGTGCTGTTCTAGGGGCTTTACTTGCTGCGTGTAAGTTGTATGGAGATGTTGGAGTAGCAAACCAGATATGCAATGAGATAGTAGAGCTTGAACCAGATAACTCAGGAGCTTATGTACTAATGGCAAACGCTTATGCGGCCTCTGGGAGATGGGGTGATTTTGCGCAAGTAAGAAAGAAAATGAAGGAGAGGAAAGTTAAAAAGGTACCCGGTTTTAGTGAAATAGAAGTCAATGGGAAAAATCACATATTTTTTGTGGGAGACAAGTCTCACCCCGAGAAAGAGGAAATTTACGCGCTTATAAAAGAAAATTTACTGCCTCTAATGCAAGAGAAAATGATTTAGAGGAATCAATAGATGCATCGAGAGCCCGGGATTGAAGAATTTCATTTGAACCATTTGCTAATGAAAGTCCCGAAGCTCAGCGCAGAAAGGCGACCAGGTCAGGCAACTAGATTACACTTCTATTTAAATGTTAGTTCACTCTGACCACCTTCTAGCTACCCTTCCATTGCTCATCTAGGGGCGGAGCTAGAAGCCCGGATACAGTTTCGGCCGAGCCAATAACTTTTTCTCAAACAGTGTATTTGAGTTGGGCCCCAATCATGTTAAGCTACATTTCTGATGATGTTCTTTTGTTGCTATCAGACTATCAGACTATGTGAAAGATTGATGTTTCTATTCGAATACAAGGCCCAATGAGCTAGCTGCTTGAACGTGCTGGCGAGGAACCTACATCGTATGTACATTTTCTCGCGGAGCACTCAGGCTGAGAAATGTAACGCTACAACGGACATGAAGTCTTTAGTACCTACCAATTGAAAGGGGTTAGGTTTCGAAGCTGAATGAGATAATAGTTGTAAAATGATCTACCCTAAAGTTTTTCTCATAGCAAGTCATATTCTGTTTCTTTCCTTTATAACTCTTGTTCGTTGTATCAATTCTCTATATGAGCTCAAAGTGACTCATGTATGTTATTCCTTCAATATATACACATGAAAGAGCACAATGTGTAACGTTTTATTTCAAAGGTAACAGCACGATGTGTCACGAGCTCTGTTATAGACCAAAGCCTGGACTCATTTATCCATCGAGTTTCGAACTGTGCACCAGCTGACTCTCGAAAGAGAGGTCTTGTTTTGTTATACTTACACAATGCACATGTAAACATTTCTTTGTTGATGCAAAGAAAAACCCATATAAACATTTCTCTATCATAAATCCTAAATGAGTTAATACTCTTTTTTTCTCCTGTTGTGCATATAAATGAAACATAAAATTACCAAGCCTACAAGAATCCCACATCGAGGACTAACAAAATCCAAAATGGAGAAAAGTCATATAAAATCGACAGGCCGGGGACATGAAAAAGCATACCTTTCTCGGCCTTTTGGCTAAGATCAAGTGTAGTATCTGTTCTTATCAGTTTAATATCTGATATGTAAGTCATTGACTTACACGATATTAACTCAATTTTTTGAGGGGGAAAGTTCATCAAAGTAGCTTGCTACTTGGACCTTCATGCGTAGCCTATGCGTTGCACTACTGCACGGGCCTGGCGCACCCCACCAAGTCTAGTTCAAATTTCTTTGTGGCCATTGCCCAATTTCATTTTATAAACTGTTAGGATCTTTATTTCTTTAATAAGTTGTAGTAAATTTCTCTTTGTTAAATATGTTAACTCACACCGTGTGTTTATAAGTATATAATTAACCATGGTTAAGTGATAGTTGTATATATCGAAATATATGTCATGACATTTATTGGTAAATTGGTTTGGTGTAAAGGGGTAAGATTTTACCCAATCTACTCTATAACTTAATTGAGAAATCAATTTGATTCTTGCAATTTTCTAGCACAAGCCACCAAGGTTCATTTCTTTTTTTTCTAACTTCAATTTTTTTGTGATATTTGATTAATCACATCTCTAGTTATAGCAAATATTTGTCGCTACTTTGATTCAAAAGGTAGCCAACGGTTCCCAGACCTTTCTCCTTTTCATCTTAGTAATCACTTTCTTCTGATTTTCTCTTCTTCCTTAATAAAGGCGGGTCAGGAAAGACTAAAGGCTAATCCGACAACTGCTGGCTAAGAGGAGAAACCACTAAACACCCCTCAAAACGAAATTCCAAACAAAAAGTATCTAATTGGAACACTTTATTACGAGAGTTGAGGTGTTCAACTGAAATATAATTTAGTTCGAGCGTCTATAAATGAAATATTCTAACAAGTTTAAGGGGGCTAGTTTTCTATTAAGCCAAAAAATAATCAAAAAATTGATGACATATATATACAATTATACATATATTATCTTGCAATCAATTGTGTAATTGTTGCAGTGTCAACTTCTTCCCTTTCTTGCACTAACCCATATTTCTTCAGACTTTCACTTTTTTCTTCATCTTCTTTTACAGAAAATGCAGGCCTCTTTGGGAAATCCATGGCTAAATTTGCAAAATTCTTTAAC
The DNA here is from genome assembly GCA_003996215.1 of Jaltomata sinuosa. Lineage (NCBI taxonomy): Eukaryota > Viridiplantae > Streptophyta > Magnoliopsida > Solanales > Solanaceae > Jaltomata > Jaltomata sinuosa. The sequence goes on along the minus strand of QJPP01000617.1, from coordinate 197,536 downwards.
ATATTAGAAACCTCCAACATTGTAGGCCTATCCAATGGGTCTTTTTGGACACATAATAGTGCAATTTGCATGCAATTTAATAATTTGCAATATGATGTTGTATCATCAAGTGACTCATCCATAAATTCCATGCCTTTACCATCTCTCCACATCTCAAATGCCTGGATTTTTTTTTTAAACATAGCAAAAAAGAAAGAAAAAGTTAAACCAAAATCAAAGTTTTGCATATATATGTATACTCTATTTACTATTGTTATGAAATTAGAGAAATTGGAGAAAAACTAAGAAGAATGATTATAAACTTATTTTATTATGTATTGCTCCTTGCATAGAACCATGTAAAAGATATGGCCCATAGAGCATAAATCAAAATCGAAAAGCTAGCCAATGAAGGGAGGATTGTTCAAGTCCATATAAAAAGATCACTAGTTCAATTTTCAATCGATATGAGACTCTAACTCACTCTAACACTATCCGGCATGTCCGGACTACAAAACGGAGCGTAAACAATATAAGACGAGGGTTCAAACAGAGACGATAAATGTGGGACTCTAACCTACTCTAACACTACCCGACATGTCCAGGCTACCAAATGGAGCGTAACCATATATAATGACATAACCCTCCGGCCAAACTTAATTGCAAAAACTAACTCATAAGAGAAAAATAACCTAAGTCAATATAAGGACACCATCTGTCCATTACTCAACCAATGCAGAACTCTAACAGATCAAACCAGAAAACTACCTCATAATTTATAGAGGACTAGCAAAATAAAAATAAATATGTTTATTTATCCTAACCTAAATGGAAATAAAAATAAAGGAAAGTAATTATTATGGAATATTTCTAAATACATTTTTTAGCATTTATAACTAAGTAGATGTATACATGTAATATACACATTTAAAGTTATGCAACTCGTAGATTTTGAGTTCAAGTTTTAGGAATGAAAAACTTTCGATAGAAAGCGCTCTCTCTTTAAGAAGCCTCATACAATGTAAAATTCAAATTATTCAAGACCTCAGATACAAAAATCGAATACCGAATAATAATCAAGGAAAAAATTATTGCAACTCACATATTCAAGAAGGTTTAGTTGTTCATCTGGATCATAGAGACATGTATTCTTTTTTCCACTTATGATTTGAAGAAGTAATACTCCAAAACTGAAAACATCAGATTTTGTTGAATAAATTCCTTGTTTTATATATTCTGGTGGTGCATAACCCCTGCAAATAAATATATTATATGATAAGTAAGTAATTCACATAACAAATTATTAAATCAGATAATTAGAATATAATCATAAGATTGCTTTTAGCAAAGAAAGCTTAAGATATACATAAGCACATTTGTTTAACTTATATGCTCACATGATGGAAAGATTTTTATCTTATCATGTCGTTCAAAAAATATCTATGATTTTTATATTATCAGAAAAATATTTTTTATGAAATTTATTTTCATGGAAAATAAGTAATTTTTGGCGTTCGATAATTAATAAACGTAAAATATTATCTTAGAAACATTCATATATAATTTAGACACACAATATGAGGGTGGAGGGCGGGTGGGGGTTTGGGAATGAGAGGTATTTTACTCTAATCGTATGTAAGACGATCTGATAGTGTAAATTTTTTTCCGCAATATTAGTGTATATATAAATTAAACATACACTTTCTATATATATAGAGAGAGATCAAAAAAATACAAAAATATGTCATTTAACTTGGCCTCAACTCACATTTACACCCTTCAACTTTGGATGTGCACAAGTAGGCACCTAAACTTGTATAAAGTTGAACAAGTAAACACATGCGTCATACATGACGTCCTATGTGGCAATTCGCATCCTTACATGGCGTCCTACGTGCATTATATCACGTGGGATGCTATGACTACTTGTTCAAATTTATACAAGTTTAAGGGGTCGTTTGGTTGGGAACAAGTTATCCCGGGATAATTAATCTCGGGATTAGATATCCCGGGATTAATTATCACACCATGTATATGGGATAACTTATCCCATCACTATGGTATAAATGGTGGGATAAATAATCTCGGGACTAACTAATTATACCTCCAACCAAACACAAGATAAAATAATCTTGCATTTTATCCCGGGAATTATACATTATACCTCGGTGACACCAAACGATCCCTAAGTGTCTACTTGTGCACATCCAAAGTTGGAGGACATAAATATAAGTTGAGGCCAAGTTAAACGGCATGTTTATGAATTATGCCTATATATTGCTTACCATGTTCCAACTATTCTGCCTGTATTTGCTTCAACTTCATCCTTCATAAATATTCTTGCCATTCCAAAATCAGAAATCTTTGGTTTCATTTGAATATCCAATAGAATATTGCTGGCTTTCAAATCCCTATGAATAATTGTTAATCTTGAATATTCTTGGAGGTATAATAGCCCTTGAATAATGCCTTCAATTATTTGCACTCTTTTTTCCCAATCTAAAATAAATCTCCTTTCTTGATCTACATGAAAAAAAAAATCAATTGATGAGAAACTAGTCCTAATAGATATTAATTACTATATGACATGAAAATTTTCTTGTAAGGAATATTCATTTCTAATTACAGTGATAGAGTTAGAATTTTAATTAAAAGAATTCAAATTAAATATAAAAAAGTAAATATACATGAAGAACCAAAGAGATTCAATATCTCTACTACTCTTTTCAGTCCATATTATATGGTATTTTTATCTTTTACATTTAGTCCAAAATAAATTATAATTTTTTTATATTATCAAGAAGATATTAGCCGTTTTTTCCTTTCAAATTTATCCTCATTTAAATAAATAAATTTTACATAATCAAAAAATTATATTAAATAGTTATTATTTAATTAAAGGCAATTTAGTGAAAGTAGTTCTTACTTTTTAAGTGTGAGTGAATTTAATTTCTTAAGATGTATGTTTAAGCTAAAAACACCACATAACATAAATCGGAAAAAGTATATATATACCCATAAAAATAATTTAGACCTGGTAAACTTGTCCTATAGTGTAATTTTTTTGCCAAGGAGATTTAAATGAATTCCCTCGCGGCCCCTAACCCTACTTATTATTACTGACAGTATAATGTAGTTCTTACATTCTTAGTGTAATTTAACATGTTATAAAAGATAATTTATCTTATTTTTGTGGTAACTAATTTCAATTATTATGAATATTTATCTATAATTATCTTTTAATTGAAAAGAAAAGAAAGAAAAGAATTACTTACTGTAAATGTAGTGGTCCAAGCTTTTGTTAGGCATATATTCATAAATCAACATCTTTTCTTCTCTTTCAATGCAAAATCCCACAACTTTTACAAGATTTATATGTTGTAATTTTGCAGTAAGAATCACTTCATTTTCAAATTCTTCCAATCCTTGAGATGAAGTCTCTGATAGCCTTTTTACTGCTATTTCTTTTCCATTTTTCAACTTTCCCTATAATTGAACTTAAAAGCTGATTATTCAGAACTTCGAGAAGATTGAGGTATTATTACGGAAAGAAGGCAAATACAAATATAAATTTGACCAGTTCAATCTTTAGATTCTTACCATTGAGCACATTATGCCTTTTTTATTTTTTTATTTACTAATTAACAACTTCTATTATTAAATTCATCGTCTTGAAGACGTGTACTATTTTAATTTAGTTAGTTTAAAATATAATATCGTGTTTTATCAATTTTTTTATTTTGTTTAAAATTATTTGTCAACTTTGAGCTCTCATGAACCAATACTATATTTAAGAATATTCTTACTTTAAAATATGCCAAGCATAAATTGGTAGTCTTGCACAAATTTCTACTTCGAATTTTAAAATATACCACAAGCCGTCCAAAAATCATTGAAGATATTATTAAATAAAATAACAATGAATTAGCCAGCTGTTGAAGATATTATTAAAGAATTATTTAACCTAACAGGTGCTATATATATATAAAGGGAAAATTTCATAAACGTTTTTTGCCCAAAAAAAAATAGTAGAGTTAAGAGGAAGTTGATTCAAATTAGAAAATATTTGCTACATGAATTTAATATTTATAATCTAATCCCAACTATTTAATTATTATTGATTTGGTCAATGTCCCTTTTTCATTCATATTCAAGAGTCAAAAAGGATTTTTTTCCCCAAATAATCTCTAATTATACAAAACTAAACAATTCAACTTTAATAATTACCAATCAAAGTGAGATACATATCACTTAACATGATTTAACAATAAGAATACATATAATTTTAAATATTTTATATTTATTGACTTAATATAAAGATCGATAACATTTACCTTGTAAACAGGTCCATATCCACCTTGTCCAAGCTTATTTTCAAATGAAAAATCATTTGTAGATTCCTTCATCTCATCATAACTAAAAACTTGCAAATTGTTGTTGTCTCCACTTTTTCTTGCTTTACTTTTGCTTCCCATTTTGTTCCTTTGGTTCCTCTCTAGCTCTAAATTAAAAAAGAATAACACCCCTTAATTAATTCAACACAAGTTAGATTCTACATCCATTTTTCTTTAACTACAATAAATTTAAAAATGAATCTAAATCTTTAATCAACTCAATCTTTAAAATTCTTAGTATTAAATTAAAATTCGTTATGATAGCGGATTAAAAGTAACGATAAACATCAAGTGCTGAAAAATATCTTCAAAGTCTTGAATATGATTTTGGTTGATAAACACCGATTTATAAGTACTTTTGGTGTTACCAAACATGTAGATAACCCAAAAAAAAAAGTGTCTATATTTATAAGCTTAGTCAAATGCTCTATACTTTAAAAATTGCAAGTTCAAGTTTAATATTTATTGAAATATTTCTGAATAAATCAACATTTCGATCAAAAGTATAGTGAGGCCAAGTTTTTCTCTGAATTACAACATTTAATATAACAATATACTCCTCTGTCATAATTTATACGAAGGAGTTCGGAGTACCAGAGTCAAAACGTAAGTGTTTAACTATAATTTAGTATAAAATAAAATTTATATATTTGAAAATTACACGAAAAGTACTATATACAAGTCAACATAGCTAAAAATTCAAAATATTTTAAAAACTTTTGAGAAGATTATAATAAACACCAACATTGTTTAACTTTTCAAATACTAACATCTTCACATGAAACAAGACGGAGAGTAGTTACCTTGAAATTTAAGTACTTGTCCCCTTCGAAGACGCCAAATTATCAACAGTAGCAATATCAATATTAGTATTACACCAATTGGAATCAAAATGATAACTAGTCGATTGAATTTTTTCTTCTTCTTCACAACTTCTCCTTGTGTCCCTCCATCAGCTTCTAAAATTTAAAAAAAAACACAAATATAATTGAGCCTGACATAGTACATAGATAGACACTCAACTGACAAGTAAATACCACAAATCTAGATACCTCAACTCCTCTTCATTGTGTTTCGTAGACACTCGATGCTGACTTGGTACATAAACTTTGAAAGTGTCTAGATAATTATTTTGTAAGACTGACACCGTAAAGACGAGTTAAGATATCTAGATGTGCAGACATAGTACATAGATAGACACTCAAATTTAGCCTCAACTGACAAGTAAATACCATAAATCTAGATATCTCAACTCCTCTTCATTGTGTCTCGTGGACACTCGATACTGATTTGACACATAAATTTTAAAGGTGTCTAGACTATCATTTTGTAAGTTGGAGTGTTCAACTGACACTGTAAAAATAAGTTGAGATGTCTAGATGTGCATCCTTAAAGTTAGAATATTTACGTACCATTTTTTAATATAAAAATCTAAATCTTTTTGAATTACAAAATGAATGGAGTTAATTTACCTTGTGCAGCAGCATGAGAAAGAACAGAATTCCAATTAGTGTCTCCTGAAATATCCATTGCATAATAACCAAGCAATCCTCTACTTTTAACATAAGCAACTTTAACCCTAACAGTTTGAGTATCATCATAACTAATCCAAGTACTTCCAGAGTAACAATAATCTCCAACAATTCTATCATCATGCACAGTCGTGGCGCGATGCTGCACTATAAAATCCCTAATTAGGGCATACGTCATCCATGGGTCATCGTATACGTCCGATTTTCCCATAGTCGGAGCCCTGAGACCGTGAATATTCGTATTGTTTAATCGCCACGCGTATCCATAAAAAGGAATTCCGAAAACAACTTTTTGTGGCGGGACGCCTTCCTGAATCCATTGGTCGAGTCCGTCGCTACCACTCACGTGGTTCACCGGATCGAATAATTGTGCATGTGAATTCGTTTGTGATGGCGACCAGCTCGGTCCGTAGAAGTCATATGCTATCAGGTTGATCCAGTCTAAGTTTGTTGCTAGTGATTGAACCGGGTAAATCGAGCCGTTGACTCGGGGCGACCCGGAAACGGCTGCCGTGAAAAGTAAAGGGGCTCCGTCGGAGCTTCTCGCCTCTGTGTTGATAGCAACGCGCCACTCATTCAAAAGAATACCTGTATAAGATATAATTAAGTAAAATAAAAAGTATTTTCTACAAACCATTCAAATTTTTACATTAATTACATTTTCAAACTGCTTGATCTAAAGTTAAAGTCCGATATATCCTTATCGTTACACAAATAAGCTATATTTTCTCTTATTTACTTACAGCAAAGCTTCCAAATTTGCCATTATAAAACTTTGACCATTTGGCAAAGTCCATGGACAAATCCAAACTATTTTGTATTTTTCAAATGTAAATTTGACCCGTTTTCCTTGTAAAAAGGCCTATACGTTGAAAAGTCTTCATCGTTAATTAATAAGGACAAATGGCATAATACATAAATACGCTTTCTAATTTGGTCACAGCTGGCATTTATGCCCTACAACTTTGGGTGTGCACGAGTAGACATTTAAACTTTTATAAAGTTGAACAAATAGACACATACGTCCTACATGACAAATCGCATGAGATGCACACATCCTACATGGCAAATCGCGTTGGCAAATCGCGTGAGATTTGTCATGTAGGATGCGTGTGTCTTCTTGTTCAACTTTATGATAATTTAAGTTTCTAGTTGGCCACGTCCAAAGTTTGATGGCATTGATGTCAGTTGATGCCAAGTAAAATGGGACATTTATGTAATCACGAAAAATTTAACCCATTTTTACAATGGACCTCAACTATTAAGGGAAAGCAAATCTAAACCATTTTGCAAAGTTCAAGAGCAAATTTGAACTTCTTCCTTTAGCTACATAAATATGAACTCTCTCTAAATTTTGATGTTTTTAAGATATGAAAGTAAGGTTACACAATTCAAAATGATATCAAAGCAGACAAAGATTTTAGATTCAGATTTCATCAACCGGGAATCAAACATGCTATATGTATCAGGTTAAACTCTTAGATAAGATGATTACACAGTTCAACATACTGTACCTAAATTCCTCATGTCTGAAGCTGATTCTGGAAATATCCAACCAAGATCAAGACCATGAAATCCAAATTGTCTAGCTAATTTTATTGATGAATCAATAAAACTTTTTCTTGAATTGTTTGTTCTAGCCATGACCCCATATGCTGTTTTATTTGCACCTCCTCCACCTATAGACAACAAAGTTTTTGCACTAGGATTTTTTTGTTGGACTATGGTTGTAAATTGTGTGAATGAATTTGGTGAAGTGAGAATTAATTGATTGGATTGGGAATTAATATCAGCAAATGCACAAAATAAATGAGAGAAAGGTGTTAAATCAACTTTGTTTAAGGCTAATCCACTTTCCCATAGCCAGTAACCTCCCTTAATTGTAATGTTTTGGCCATTAGAGAAAATAATTAGTTGGTAGAGGAAGAAAAATGAGAAAATGTTAGTGTAGAGAAAGGCCATAGATGAATCTTGTATTATTTTGGGTGATAGTTTATATTATATAGTTTCATGATTTGAGTTGACCTACCAACATAGTTCGTGGTAGGATAGTTGAAATCTCTTCGTCCTCAATCAAAGGTATCAGGTTCGAAACTTTGGGAATGAAAAAGATTGAGCCACTCCAATATGCAAATTCAAATTTATCATGCTCCAATACATCCATCGAAAATCGAATGGAAAACAAACAAAAAAAATCGAGTTGACCAGGGAAAAAATTAAAAATGTTTTTTTTTAGTTTTTAAAAGAATCATACTTAGTAGATATTTTAGAAAAAGCTTATAGAATATTGATGTGGATTGATATCCTTGATGTCTCCTTAGTTTCAATTAATGTGAATTTATTGACGCGATATAAAATTTAAGAAAGAAAAAAAGATATTTTTGAAATATGTGATTTTAGACGTAATAATATTTGGATAACTATAAAACTTTTGAAATTTATAGTTTTAAACATAGATTAACATTTGTGTGGCTATATCACTATACGAATTCTGCCTTTGTATTAAAAAAATCACAAAATATTTATATATGTCTATAAATTCAATTATTATTATTTATTAATTTAAAATTAATATAAAAATTCATAAATTTTAAATTTTGAATACGCGTGAGTCTACAAAATCCTCTATTATAAAGTGATTGACTCTTGATGTTTCTAACGAGATAGGTATTGTGTCATATTCTTTTGATTTTGTTGGTGGATACATTGTATTTTATTGGAAAATTGGCTACATGTTGACTAGCTAGTCTTTAGGAATAAGTCATGTTAGAAAATTGGCAATATTTATTATAATTTGAATTATTGATTTGTACCTAACAATGAAGTTTACATCCTCGAAGAAATAAATATTTTTAAAATATATTTAAATATGTCATATTATTTGTATGATTATAAATTTTTTAAAATTGGTGATGTTAAATATAGTAGAATATTTGTGTAATTATAAAAACTTGTTATTAAAGGGTTTGGTATGATGAAAAATATTTCTTTGATTTTTTTACTTATTTTTAAAATTTTGATAAATAAGCGGAAAACATTATCCCAATAATACTTATATATAATTTAAACAATTGTCATGGGGTAGGAGTGGGGGTGGTTAGGGTGGGGGCTACGGGGGTTGAGGTGGGGGCGGAATGTGTTAAAGTGTGAGGAAGAGATAATCAATGTGCAATACCATTTATGAAATTTATTTTTTCTGCTCTCACAACAAAAGTCATTTTCTTCATTATTAAGGAACTTGTTTCCCTCGAGAACATATTTTTCAAAATATTTGATCAATCAAACATTGAAAATTTGATTATTTTTTTTGAAAAAATATTAAGGTATGAGTTCACGTGAATGCAATATTTTAATTAAGATCTTGTATTTATATTAAGAAATTCCTGAAATACTTATAAATATTTAATTATGAATCTAATTATAATTATATATTAATTTGGGATACGTATAAGAACTCATAGATTTCGGATTCTGAATTCGCCTATATCAGCTATAGAAATAGCAAAATTAGCCCATAAAATTATAATACGCCCAACTCGTCTAAGTTTAGGTGATTATTGACTCGCGTATTTATTAGCCCAGTACGATTCAATCCAGCTCATTTCAGGCCATCAAAATTTGGGTTGATATCTAGCCCAAATTGATCTATGCAAAATCTTATCAAAATATTTTTAGATTTATTTTTCTGTTTTGATATGTTATATATAGCTATAGTAAAGTAAAATAATACTAATTTTATTAGGCACTACAAATTATAAAAAAAAAGCAATGAAAATTTAGTAACAATAGGACGAACTTTTTAGCTTGTTTCAAACTAAGTAACTTTTAGACGGATCAATAACTCATTTATTTATTAACTTATCTCATTTTAACTCACCCGAATTTAACACAACCCGTCCATTTGGCACACATAAAGTGATTGACTCTTTGATGTTTCTAATATGATTGTCTTTGTGTCTTTTTCCTTTTGATTTGATTGGTGGATGCACTATTTTTATTGGGAAAATGGCTAATATAATAAGTACACATTGACGGGGAAATGAGGATCTAACCCTTTATAAAAGATTTTTAGTTTTATAATTTTTTTACAAGAGATTTTCATATTTTACACATAAGTAATTTTATTTTTACACATAAGAAATATGAAAATAACACTTACTTAGTCTTAATTTTAAATTGTAAAAAGATTTTTTACCCAAATTCCTCCCACATTGACTAGTAGGTCTTTAGTATTATTTGTTCTAAATTTATTGGATAAAATGGCTAATTAATAAGTACATATTGACTAGTTAGTCTTTAGGAACAAGTCAAGATAGGAACTTGGGCAATGTTGTTTTTTTCCTTTATAAATGAGATATTTATTATGCCATGATTTATGGATTTGTACCTACCGTTGAAGTTTTGCTCGATAAAAATTTATTCACATTCGATATTAATATACATATCTCATTAAATATTTAATATAATAAATTTATATAATTATATAAATTACATATAATAAATTATAGGTTGATCAAATTAAAAGAGAAGAATTGTCATATTTATAGGCTGACAAACTTTTAAAGAAAAGGGGCATATAAGTACTCCTGAGGCAAATCCTATCACAGAAAGTGAGAAGAGCGAAGTGCTATATCAAACATATTAAAAATTCATATAGTATGCGTGCTTTTAGGCTCGATGCTAACGGAACCCACGGAACAAATCTGTGAAATTTTTTGGGTTAAAGAGGACAATACATATCATAAACTTGGGTTGCAATAGGAGTGTATATGTGTACTGGATCCGCCTCTGACTCTTACCAATAAATCTATAATTATTGTGTTAATTTGAACCTCAGCTACATAAAATTCTACAAGTTTATTAATTTATGTAATGTAGTTTGACTAAGCATGAGATTTACGAAATATGAAAAAATAAATTATAATGCTTCAAAACTCTTCTTAAAGTAAATGATTCTTTAAATAGAATACATTTTTATGGACTTTTTTTCAAATATGTGGGAACCCAACATGGATAAAATATTGAGAGTGTCATCAACATTTATCGAATAAAAAATGTGTCATTTTTTTAGAATTGACTAAAACAGAGAAGTGTGCCACTTAAATTGAAACAGAAGGAGTATATCATCTTGCAACCAATTGTGTAATTGTTGCAGTGTCAACTTCTTCTATTTCTTGCACTTCCCCTTTCACATTGTCACCTTCTTCATCTCCCCTTATAGAAAATGCAGGCCTCTTAGGGGAATCCATAGATAAATTTGCAAAATTATTCAACATATTAGAAACTCCCAACATTGTAGGCCTATCCAATGGATTTTTTTGGACACATAATAATGCTATTTGCATGCAATTTAATAGTTTGCAATATGATGTTGTATCATCAAGTGATTCATCCATAAATTCCATGCCTTTACCATCTCTCCACATCTCAAATGCCTACATCATTAATTTTTTGACAAAGCCAAAAAAAAAAGTTAAATTAAAGTCATGCAATTTAAATTGATTGGTCAAAATATTTTCTCGAAGAAGAAAAACATGTTTTTTTAAAAATGAGAAAAATGACTTATCTGATGGAAGTAAGGAAAACAAGTTACATAAGTGGTCTTTCAGGCTCATTGTCTTCTCCCCCCCCCCCCCCCCCCCCCCCCCCCCCCTTTAACCATCCCACCCTCTCCACCCCCCAAACTCTCACTCCCCACCACATTCCATCCCCATGGTGTACGTATAAATATTTTTGGGATGACATTTTTTTACTTACTTACTAACAACTAGAAAATAAGTAAGAAACACACTTAGGGGCGTTTGGTCGTAAAAATTGTGAGTATTTGAAAAAAGTTTTTTTTTTCAAAGTGAAAAATGATATTTGAAAATTGGAGTTGTGTTTGACCATGAATACAAATTGAAGTTTGTTTTAAATTTTTGTGAGTAATTTGAAGTGAAAAAAGTAAAAACAGCTTCGGTGTTTTTCGAATTCCTGAAAATTCTGGAATCAACTTCAAGTTGAATTTCGTAATTTTATGGTCAAAAGTAAACTCAGAAAAAATAAGTTGCTTTAAAAATGAGGAAAATGACTTCACTAATAGAAATAAGGAAATAAGTTTTATAGGTGGTTTTTCAAGCTCATTGTCCCCCCCCCCCCCCCCAACCATCTCACCCCCGCCACCCTCAAACTCTCACTCCCCATCACATTCCACCCTTTAATCCCCATAGCGTACACGTAACTGTTTTTGGGATAATATATTTTTGCTTACGTACTAAATACTACTACAAAACAAGTAAGAAACACACTTATGAGCAGGAGTCATTGACCAGGAAAATTGTGAGTATAAAAAAGTAGGTTTTGTTTTCAATGTGAAAAATGATATTTGAAAATTGAAATTGTGTTTGGCCATCAATACAAATTGCAGTTGCTTTTGAATTTTTGTGAGAAATTAGAAGTGAAGATAGCTTTTGGTATTTTTTATATTCCTGAAAATTCTGAAATCCAACTTGAAATTTAATCTCGAAATATTATATATAATCAAACATGAACTCGGGAAAAATTAAAAAATTATCATGGCCAAACGTGCCCTTATTTTTCAAGAAACATTTTCCTTCCTAACAAACACATTCAAAATTATCATAACTACTCACATATTCAAGAAGGTTTAGCTGTTCATCTGGACCATGTAGACATGTATTCTTTTTTCCACTTATGATTTGAAGAAGAAGCACTCCAAAACTGAAAACATCAGATTTTATTGAATATATACCTTCAATTGCATATTCAGGTGGAATATAACCCCTGCAATAAATGTATATGATAAGTAAGAGAGTAGATATAAGAGGAATTTTCGTACATAACAATAGTTTCGCTCCTAATTACACAACATTATGTTAGTTTGTTTATTTAGAAATATATTAACAGTTTATTTCAAATGTAGCGAAATATATTGTATTCATATAATTGTATGACACTTGTATACTCAAATCCAAAACTTATTGGTGTAAAATCTTATCTTAATGTAATCATAAGAATTTTTTTAAATATATTGTTTAATTAACCTTCCGAGGTTGTAGTGGTAGTACTCGTTCATCCTTAATCAGACATCTCGAGTTGAAACTCGAGATATAGAGTTATCTTTGGTAATCAGCGACACAAAGTCAAATTTTTTGGCGCAAATTCAGATTAATCAGATCTAAAAGCGAATACCAAAAAGAGATGATTTTTTTTTCTGAAAAGAGAAACTTACATTGTCCCAACTATTCTGTCTGTATTTGCTTCAACTTCATCCTTCTTAAATATTCTTGCCATTCCAAAATCAGAAATCTTTGGTTTCATTTGTAAGTCCAATAGAATATTGCTTGCTTTAATATCCCTATGAATAATTGTTAATCTTGAGTATTCTTGAAGGTATAATAGACCTTGAATAATGCCTTCAATTATTTGCACTCTTTTTTCCCAATTTAGAAGTAATCTTCTCACTTGATCTACATGTGGAAAAACAAATCAAGTTGATGAAAAATATATTGATATAAAATGTTATAGAATGTATTTCATTAGATACTTGAATTATGTTTTGATTAGACACATGATAAAATGTTTATATTAGATATTTTTTACTCAAATTTTTTAAAGATTTTTCTTATACATATTCTCAAGCGTCCACTATATCAATAAATTATCATTATCTTTTTAATGATATGATTATGTAAAAACATTTTGTAGCTATCGATTTATATAAATTAAATTCAATAGGAAAAAAGGAAAGAAAAAGGATGACTTACTATAAATGTAGTAGTCCAAGCTCTTGTTAGGCATATATTCATAAATCAACATCTTTTCTTTTCTTTCAATGCAAAATCCCACAACTTTTACAAGATTTATATGTTGTAATTTTGCAGTAAGAATCACTTCATTTTCAAACTCTTCCAATCCTTGAGATGAAGTCTTTGATAGCCTTTTCACTGCTACTTCTTGCCCATTCCTCAATTTTCCCTATATAGATTTAGAAGCAGATTCAGAATTTTCAAAAGATTGATGCATTATTACGAGAAGATAGAATTCAAATATAAATTTGGTCAATTCAATCTTTAGATTCTTAAGGTTTATTGGGATCTATATGCTACATCATCCACTATAACTAGTTTTAATATATATACATTTGGTTTAAGTATATAAAATTATTTTTGATGGGAGAATAGCAGAGGCGGAGCAAGGTAGGGTTGAGAAAATTTATCTAAACCCTTTTCGAGGAAAACTACATTGTTTCTACATGGTTAAAATTTATCTGGCGAGCTAAGTTACTAACTTCAAATACTATGGCAGTCTGGTCCACTAAGCTCCCACTAGAAAGGGTTGTGTTGCGGAAATATCATTGGGTTAACTAGCACACAATCAACACACAAAGAAAATAGAGAAGAAAAATAACACAAGGATTTAACGAGGTTCGGCTAGGCCTAATCCTCCAAGTAAAAGCAAAGAGAGTTTTCCACTATGAAAGAAGAGAAACTTACAATGTTCTTTTAGAATTTCCAACTACAACCCAATATAAAGACCCCAAGTAGTCTCAAACCTATAAGGAAAAGGTTCTCCCAATATACTTTCCTTTTCCCAAATCCATTAGGACAAAGGGTTTCCTAAACCAATAGGGATTGTGAGTTTCCTAAAATATACAAGGGAAAAATTCAAGACAAAATTAACAAATCTTCCCCTTGACTTAAATTCTTTTCATCAACAGGAACAACATCTCTCCGCCTTGCTCTCAGCCCTTGAACGGGCTCACTGAGTATTACACACACCAATCAAGTCTAGGCAATGCCTAAACTTATTGGTCGGGACTCCCTTAGACATCATTTCTGCCGGATTATCATGTGTAGACATTTTCTTCACATAAACAATCCCTTTGAAGTTGACTACCTTTTGTTCCTTTGGCGATGAGCCAAACTTCCATGCTCGATTATTGTGAAGTGACTCAATCTCTTCACCCATAGCACCAATCCATCGATCTCCCTTTGAACTATAAATAGCTTCTTTATAGCTATTAGGCTCAAACACGTCAATGGTCTTTGCAATTGACAATGCAAATTCCACAAAATCTGCATATCCAGAAAGATTTTCATCAACCACATTTGCAAACCTCTTTGGTCGGTTGATCACTATCTTCTCTCTGCCTGTTGCAATGCTATACGATTGTTGTTGCATAGGTACATCAACAGTATCACCATGATTAAAGTTTTTCACCTCCTCCACTTCTGGACTATTGGGCTGAGCAAGTGGAGATTCAATTTCTAGCTCTATGGGGTCACTGACACCACGATATGTTTCTGCTATTGCCTTCTCCTTCTGACTGTCAAGTGAAACAGATTCATTGAATGTCACATCCCTACTAATAATTAATCCTGGAGTCTTTTGATCTGTGCACCACAGTCTGTAACCTTTCACTCTAGTTGCATATCTTAGAAATATGCACTTCTTTGCCCTCGGCTCAAGTTTTCCATCCCTCACATGAGCATAAGCAGGACAACTAAATATCCTCAAATTTGAATAATCAGTAGGCGAACTGGACCAAATCTCAAAAAGAGTTTTGAACTCAATAGTTGTGGAGGAGATCTATTGACCAAATAACAAGCTGTATTGATTACTTCAGCCCAAAAAATCCTTGCTAACACATGAGTGTGAAAGCATACTTCATTCCCTATCACAAAGTGTTCTGTTCATATGTTCTACAACACTATTTTGTTGTGGTGTTCCAACACAAGTGCGGTGTCTCACTATGCCCTCCCTGCTGCAGAACTCATTGAACTCTAAGTTGCAAAATTCCAACTCATTGTCAGTTCGAAGACGCTTGACTTTTCTTTCAGTCTGCCTCTCAACCATTGTTTTCCATTTAACAAATGTCGGATATGCCTCATCTTTTATTTTCAGAAAATACACTCATACCACTCTTGAGTAATCGTCAATCAAAGTCATAAAGTACCTAGCACCACTTTTGGGGGAACTCTGTTTGGACCCCACAAGTCTGAATGTATATAATCTAACTTGGCTTTGGTCTTATGCTCTGCCGTTTTGTTGAACTTTACCCTTGTTTTTTTATCAAGCACACAATGCTCACAAAAATTCAAAACTTGAGTTTTGTATACATCCAATAAATTTTGTTTGCTCAACAAAGACAATCCCTTATCACTCATATGATCAAGTCGGTAGTGCCACAACTGAGACTGATTCGAATCACTCCTTCCAGAAGCTACAATTGATTCGCCTTCAACTACACTAGCTTAAAGATAATATAGTCTAGAATGCAGCTTACTCTTCATGAGTACCATGGAGCCTTTACACACTTTAAGTATCTCATTCTCTGAGTGAAACTTATATCCTTGATCATCCAAAGTCGAAAGAGAAATCAAATTCTTTTTCATTCGAGGAACATGCCAACACTCAATATTTCTGATAATGCCATCGAACATTCTCAATTTGATGTTACCAATCCCCTCTACCTCTAATGGATTATCATCAACTAGGTAGACAGTCTCACTCATATGCTTGTAAGTTGTAAACCAGTTCTTGTATGGACAAATGTGGAAAGTTGCACCAGAATCAAGAATCCAGGAATTATGCCTATGATCAGAACTCGCGGCATAAACTTCCCCTACATAGTCATTATCATCAGAATTGTTTCTAATGTCAACAATATTTGCTGAGTAATCAACTTTCTGCTTCCCTCTTTTCTCCTTTAGCTTAGGACAATCTCTTTTGTAGTGACCTTGCTCCCCGCACTCATAGCAGTTCTGTTTCCTTGCTCTAGACTTTGATCTGCCGTTGAACTTTTTCCAATTAAAGTCCTTCTGTTGTGTTCTTTCTCTACTCACAAGACCTTCGCCCTCAGTTCTGCTATCTGGAAAGCTCTTCTTCAACTCTTTAGATTTTAGTGCATTACTAACATCATCCAGTGAAATACTTTCTTTCCCATATAGCAATGTATCAGCAAAAGTATCATACGACGGTGGTAAAGAACATAACACGATTAAGACCTGGTCCTCACTTTCAATTTTGATATCTACGTTCTTCAAGTCCATTATAATTGAATTAAACTCATCAAGGTGAGTTTTAACCGGTGTACCTTCATACATCCGAAGATTGTACAACCTTTTTTTCAAGTAGAGGCGGTTTGTCAGCGATTTTTTAGAATACAGATCTTTCAGCTTCTTCCATGCCATTGCTACAGATTTCTCTTCAGCAATTTCTTGAAGAACGCTATTTGTGACGCTCATGAAAATCGCACTCAAAGCCCTCTCCTTCAGGTCTGCCTTCTCTGATCCTTTCATCTTTTCTGGAAAAGTCTCCTCGATTGCTTTCCATAACCCTTGTAACACCAGGAACGATTTCATTCTAATTTTTCATAGACTGAAACTAGATCCTCCGTCAAATTTCTCTACTTTATACTTTGTTGAAGATGATGGAGACATCTTAACCCTTGACTATGTGTAGAAACCCTAACATTGCTCTGATACCAATTATTGCGGAAATATCATTGGGTTAACTAGCACACAATCAATACACAAAAAAAATAGAGAAGAAAAATTACACAAGGATTTAACGAGGTTCGGCAGGCCTAATCCTCCAAGCAAAAGCAGGGAGAGTTTTCCACTATGAAAGAAGAGAAGCTTACAATGTACAATGTTCTTTTAGAATTCTCAACTACAACCCTATATATAGACCTCAAGTAGTCCCAAACCTATAAGGAAAAGGTTCTCCCAATCCTACAAAGACTATACTTTCCTTTTCCCAAATCCATTAGGACAAAGGGTTTCCTAAACCAATAGGGATTGTGAGTTTCCTAAAATATACAAGGGAAAAATTTAAGACATAATTAATAGGTTGGGCTATAAGGGTCTATTGTAGATAATTTTAAGACAAACTTTCAAAAACACCAACCCTAATGAACTTAATTAGGCCTTCATAGCAATTGTTTGGCTAATCATAAGCCATACCAACAATTTGAATACCAGTTGTATTTCACACAATTGTATTTCACACCAATTGTATTTCGCATCATTGTTTTCACTGTTATACAATTTGTATTCAATTGTATCAATGTGTACCAACGAATACAAAATACAATTCCTATTAACAAATAAAATTTGCATTCAATTGTATAAACGGATACAAAATATAATTTATATCAACGGAACACATTTGTATCAATGAATACAACTAAATATAATTTGTATTCAGTTGTATCAACTGAATTGATTTGGTCGATTTGGATCAGGGAGAAAGAGAGGGGGGACAGAGTGAGGAGAGTGGCTAGGAGAATGAGAGAGAGGGAGGAGAGTGGCTAGAGAGGATAGATAGGAGATGGAGTGGCTAAAATTGTATATATCAATAGTTTTGACTCATTAATGTGAAATGTAATTGAATTATACTATCGGTATGGAGAGTAATTAAGCATGGATTCTTGGTGTACCTTGTATTTCTGAATGAGGCTATTTTCACGACTTAAACAATGCACCCAATTTCAAATATTATAGGAATTAGCCCTTTCCCAAACAAAATTCATTAAATATCCAAAAGATTTTACCTTGTAAACAGGTCCATATCCACCTTCTCCAAGCTTCTTTTTAAATGAAAAATTGCTTGTAGCTTCCTTCATCTCATCAAAACTAAAACCCTGCAAATTGCTACTTTCCTCACCTTTTTTTGCTTTACTTTTGCTTTCCATTTTGTTCCTTGTCTTCTCCGCTAACATCACTACTTGATAAGAATCGGGTTAGAGATTTAAATACGAAGCTAAAAACTATATAAAAACCTAAACAAAGATAAATGAATTCAAGAAAGTGATTAATTACGAGTTGAAAAATTGAAATTCATTGATAGAAATTCAGATAGTCAATCGACTGAATTGCCGTTGAGCCCAACTTTTTGTTTGAATGAAAAACATAAAATATAAGAAAAGAGTTACCTTTAGATTTTAATATTACTTGTCTCCTTGGAAGATGCCAAATTATCAACACTAGCAATATGAACATTAGTATTGCACCAATTGGAACCAAAATGATTATAACTAGTCTATTGAGTTTTTTCTTCTTCTTCTTCACATCTCCTTGTGTCACTCCACCAGCTTCTAAATTAATTTTAAAAAAAACACAAATTAAATAATTTGAATCATCCATAAATTAATAGTAATATTGATTTACTAGAGAATAACAAATGAATGCAAATTAGGTCCCTCCATTTAATTTGTTTGTCTTTATTTGATTTGACACGGAATTTAAAAAAGCAAAAGTGACTTTTGAATATTTTGGTGTTAAACTAAAGATATGTAAAATGTACCAAAATACTCTTTTTAGTCTTTGTGATTTTAAACATGTCACACTTAAGGTTAAAATTAGAAAGTCATCATAAGAAAAGTTATTTTTTTTAAATGGACTAAAAAAAAAGTAAGAAAAACAAATTAAAACAGAGTTAAGTATAAATTACCTTGTGCAGCAGCATGAGAAAGAATTGAAGTATTACTGTCTGCTGCAATATGCCAAGCATAGTAACCAAGCAATCCTGTACTTTTAATGTAATTAACCTTATATCTAACACTTTGAGTATCATCATAGCTAATCCATGTATTACCAGAGTAACAATAATCTTCAATAATTGAGTCATTATATACGGTCGTGGCGCGATTCTGCACTATAAAATCTCTAATTTGGGCATAAGTCATTGACGAGACATTTGTTTTTCCATCAGCAGGCGCTCTGATACCGTGAATATACGAATTAACTAATCGCCATGCAAATCCATAAAACGGAATTCCAAGTACCAATTTATATCCTGGAACGCCTGATTCAAACCATTGATTAATTCCGTTGCTACCACTCATGCCTTGGTCGAAAGGATCAAATAGTTGTGCATGTGAATTCGTTTGTGAGGGTGACCAATTTGGTCCATAAAATTCATATGCCATCAAGTTGATCCAATCTAAGTTTTGTGCCACGGATTCTATTGGATAACTCAAATTGTCTACTCGGGGAAAGGCAGAAACGGTTGCCGTAAAAAGTAACGCCGCGCTGCCGGAGTCTCTCGCCTCTGTTTCGATATCGGAGCGCCACTCGTCCAAAAGGGTACCTGTTTAAAACATATACGTAATTAAGTAAATAAAAGGATGTTCGATCTCTAACTGCTTAAACTTTTAAATTATAACCCCGAAATACGAGGCATTTTGATATTGCAAGTGTCTTTGTAATCAAGAAGAGGAAGCTGATGCAAGCAGTCACACAAGTGGAGAATGAGAACTAGATCATGCAAACTAATCCGGATGATATTGCAAGTGTCTTTGTAAAATTCTACAAACAATTGTTAGGCGAAAAAAGGGGGATACAGGCGCAAAGCCCACATGGCTAGAAAATGGCCAGGTACTGTCACTAGATCAACAAATTGGGTTGCTGGAGGTAAAAGAAGCAATATTTTCTATCAATGTCAACAAGAGCTCTGGCCCTGATGGTTACGGGAGTGGGTTCTTTCGAGCAGCCTGGACAATTGTTGGAAAGGAGGTGATTGATGCAGTACAGGAGTTGTTTCGAAATGGTAAGTAGCTTACACAGATTAAATGCCACCCTTATTACCTTGATTCCTAAACTTGAAAGACCTTTGAATGCTGGCCAATATCGACCGATCTCTTGTTGTAATGTTATTTACAAATGCATCTCAAAGATTTTGTGTGCAAGATTGAAGGTTGTGCTACCTGTTATAGTGAATCCTACTCAAGCTGCTTTTGTACATGGTTAGATCATTGGTATACAATGTCTTGATGTGTCACGATTTGATCATACATTATAGAAGAAAGACAACACACCAAGATGCATGCTGAAAATTGACTTAAGGAAAGCCTATGATATGGTTAGCTGGGATTTTATTGAAGAGATGGGGTATCCCAGGATATCAAAACAGAAATTCTTGAGATCACTGGTATTGGAGGAGATTACATAAGCTTAAGAGTGAGATGGTGGACTGGTACAACAATGGGAGGTTTATCTTGACATCCAGATGGCACTTAAATTTTGTGAGATGCTGTGCAAGGGGCTAGACTGACATGGGGACTGTGTTGGTTAAATAGTTGGTGATAGTTTAAATAGTAAACTCGCACACCTGATAGTTCAAATATAAACTCAAAAAATCAAAAATACTTTAAGTGTGTTTTTGATCCTTCCCTCTAAACTAACTTATAGACAGACTAAAAAAAAGTATGTCACATAAACTGAAACGAGTCGTACCTAAATTTGTCATGTCTATAGCTGATTCAGGGTATTGCCAACCAAGATCAAGTCCATGAAATCCAAATTCTCTAGCCAATCTTATTGATGAATCAATAAAACTTTTTCTTGAATTGTTTGTTCTAGCCATAACCCCATATGCTGTTTTATTTGCAGCACCTCCGCCTATAGACAACAAAGTTTTTACACTAGGATTTTTCTGTTGGACTATGGTTGTAAATTGCTTGAATGAATCTTGATTTTCCGGCGAGACGATTAACTGACTCGCCGGAAAATCAAGATCAGCAAATGCACAAAATAAATGAGTGAATAGAGTTGAATCAATGTTGTTTAAGGCTAATCCTTTGTCACTTAACCAGTAACCTGCCTTAACAATATTGTTTTGGCCATTAGAGAAATAAATTAGTTGTTGGAAGAAGAAAAATGAGAAAATATGTGTCATGGGAGTCATAATTGGAATGTGTCTTCATTAGTATAGTTACTATATTGTTTTGATGTATAGTTTATATAGTTTCAAGATTTTGAGTTAAAGATTTGGGGTGTGATATATATAGGCCGGCAGTCTATCCTGATTTGAATATCGGTGGTTGATTTCGTGACTCGAATATGTGACATATAGCTCTCCGGGGTGTTTTCGGTATGAAGGAAAACATTTTTTTTCTTGAAAAATGTTTCTCAGAAAAATAAGTGTGTTTTTTAATTTCAGTTTTCTTGTGTCCGTACGTAAAAAAAATGTTAACTTAAGAACATTTGCATATAATTTTGTCAAATACTATAAGAGATGGAGATGGAGTAAGGCTGTGGGGGTGAGAGTCTATAGGGCCGAGGTGAAGATGAAGTGCGCTGATAGCCGGCCAAGACACCATAAATGTGAAATGTCACTTGTAGGATGAATTTTCTCTACCTCCACTTCATTTTCAAGAACCTATTTTCTAGACCAAAATGTATTCTAAAAATTTCACCCAAATAAACATGAAAAAACAAAAAAATTTAAAAAAATTATTCTTCTTCATATCGAACACACCCTTGATAAAATATTCTTTACACTATCTAACACTTTTTAAATGTCAGAAACTTCACGTATTGTACCTATCGTTGAATCTTCCGTTCTTGACTTTTATTTTACAAAAAAAATTAAATCAGATTAATGATAATTATAAGTGATAATATATTTAATACATTTAATAAGACAGTAACCTAAATAAAAGAAAAATGGTCATATTTACCTTTATACTCTTAAAAAAAGATTATATTTGTCTTTCATTATATATATTTTTTGTTATATTTGCCCCTAACATCCAACTTTAAACTCATATTTGCCCTTAAATTGTTAATTGTCATGTCAACACTTTTATTAGCTTATGTAGTGTCTACGTGGTGCCTACGTGACACTTACGTGAATATATATATATATTCAACTTAAAATTTCATCCTAATTTAATTACTATATCCCACCCAATATCATATCCACCCATCTAACCAGTCCCAATTTTAGCATCATTTTAAATTGTTGCCGATTATATCAATACTGAAAATTCAAGATTGGTAACACCAATTGTTGATTACAAGGAAATTACTAGTATATGACAATTATCTGTCACTCATAACAAAATAGGATATTGGGTGGGATATAATAATTACACTTTGCCCATTGTGTTTCAAATTATCGTTTCGTTTAATTTGATTAGATCTATTAGTCATCGCACCAAAATAACACACATTGGTTAAATTGAAGATCAAAAGTGATTAATCGATTTCAAATATCACATCAGTGCGGTACTAAGCTCCCCCTCGAAAGAGTGATTTATTGTAAACAGTCTTACCTTGTAAACAGGTCCATGTCCACCTTCTCCAAGCTTATTTTCAAATGAAAAATTGCTTGTAGCTGCCTTCATCTCATCAAAACTAAAAACCTGCAAATTATTGCTTTTCCCACCTTCTCTTGCTTTACTTTTACCTTCCATTTTGTTCCTTGTCTTTCCCTCTAACTCCACTTCTTGATAAGAATCGGGTTAGGGATTTAAAAAATTGAGATTTTTTTGTTTCAAGAAAATACGTGCGAAAGCTAAAAAAAAATACAAAAATAACAAAAATAAAGTGAAAATAAAGATGAAACAAATTTTAAAAAGTAATATTTCAAGAAAGATCAAGAACTTTAAGATAAGTCTGTTCTTCAAATTGACTGCTAACAACAACCATATATAAAAAGAATTATATATGATTTTGTTTGAAGTTTATTCTTTTAGCTTTTTGATATGCAAAGTTATTAATAATTCTTTTATAATTGATTTTTACTAATACAATTGTGGATCATTTGATAGCTTGTTAGAATTATGCAAGTATTAGTAATGCAGATACTAGTCATTCCACTTTCTAGCCCGCACAAGATAATATAGCAATTCTCGCATAACTTATATACATATATTAGTTATGCTGGTTTTAAATTGCAAACTAAATGTCGTATTAATTTTATACATGAACAACTTACATCCTAGCTAGCTACCAAATATTATATAAATTATACAAAAAATTAATACATGAATAAGCTACATCTTTACTAGCTACCAAGCGACCCCTTATCGCTAGATATACCCCCCCCCCCCCACAAATTTGGGGGTTTAAGGCAACGACCTTTTGTATTAAGCTTAAGAGCCACTCCTAACGAGGCGGACAATTCATCAATAAAATAAAAAATTTGATAGTCAACCAATTGAACTATTAAGATTCTTCGAGTTAAAACTTTTTATTTCAATGAAAGCATTAAATATAATAAAAGAATTACCTTGTAATTTTAATACTTGTCTCCTTCAGAAACGCCAAATTATCAACACTAGCAAAATCAATATTAGTATTGCACCAATTGGAATCAAAATGATAACTAGTCGATTGAGTTTTTTCTTCTTCTTCACAACTCCTCCTTGTGTCCCTCCATCAGCTTCTAAAATTATAAAGAAAAAAAAAACACAAATATTTGAGCCATCCATAAATTACTGTGTCTCGTGGACATTTGAACTGACATGTCATATAAATTTTGAAAGTGTTTAGATAATTATTTTATAAGTTAAAGTGTTTAATTAACATCATAAAAATGAGTTAAAATATTTAGATATGCATTTTCAAAATTAGAGTGTTAACGTACCTTTTTTAAATATAAAAAATCTAAATCCTTTTGAATAACAAAATGATTGAGCCATTCATAAATTAATAGTATGCATTTACTAGAGAACACAACTATATAGTTAGGAAGAATTTAACTTATATACACTAAAATTATTATAAAAGATTTTACACAAAATGTGTAAAAAAACATTTAACTTGTCACTACAAATTAGTAAAAATTGAGTGAATAACAAATGAATACAACTACGTACTCCCCCATTTAATTTATTTGTCTGATTTTAACTTAGCACAAAGTTTAAGAAAGTAAAGAAATTTTTTGAATTTTGTGATATTAAACTAATTAAAAAGATACATAGAACACATCAACATTACCCTTTAATTTTGTGATTTTAAACTTATCTCGTGAAAAATTAAAATTAAAAAATTATTAAAAAAAAATTATTTTTTAAAACAGACTAAAAAAATAAAACAAAAAAATTAAAACGGTGTGAGTATTAATTACCTTGTGCAGCAGCATGAGAAAGTACTGATAAATCAGTGTCTGCTGCAATATGCCAAGCATAGTAACCAAGTAATCCTTTACCTTTAACATAAGTAACCTTATTTCTAACACTTTGGGTATCATCATAACTAATCCATGTAGTTCCAGAGTAACAATAATCTCCAACAATTGTTGCATTATAAACTCATGCCTTGGTTGAAAGGATCAAACAGTTGTGCATGTGAATTCGTTTGTGAGGGAGACCAATCTGGTTTGTAAAAATCGTATGTCATCGGGTTGATCCAATCTAAGTTTTCTACCACGGATCGTATCGGATAGCTCAAACCGTTTACTTGGGGCGAGCTAGAAACGGTTGCCGTAAAAAGTAACGCCGCGTTGCCGGAGTTTCTCGCCTCCGTGTTGATAGCGGAGCGCCACTCGTTCAAAAGAGTACCTGTTTAAAACATAACTAAGTAAATAAAAAAGTATTTTCTAACCGCTTAAACTTTAAATTAAAAAATATTCAATGCATTAACGGTAACTGAAAATGAATCAATTATACCCTTCGTTTGATTCACTAACAGTAAGGTTATTTTTGAGTCCAAAATCAAACGAAGGGTACAATTGATCCATTTTCAATAGTTAAGGGTATTTTTGACCTTTTACCCCCCCAAAAAAAAAAGATAAGCATTCTTCTTTAACTAAAAAGGAAACTAAAACAAACAAATTGAACTGAAGTGAGTAATAAAAGAATAGCTAATCTCATCATCATAACTGATTCCAGCATAACTTGTCTTCAAACCAAACGACTCCTAAGATTAAAACGAGAATGTTAAAAGAAAAATGGTTTCCAAATAATATAGAAATTCATTTACCCTGAACAGACTCGGTCTTTACTCTGATTGGAGCTTTTGATAATATCATCGTCTGTTAGGTGGGCTAACCGACCGACCGTAAATAGACTAGAAGAAAAAAAAAAGTAAGTGTGTCACGTAAATTAAAAGAGCCGTACCTAAATTCCTCATGTCTATAGCTGATTCAGGGTATTGCCAACCAAGATCAAGTCCATGAAATCCCAATTGTCTAGCCAATCTTATTGATGAATCAATAACACTTTTTCTTGAATTGTTTGTTCTAGCCATGACCCCATATGCTGTTTTATTTGCAGCACCTCCTCCACCTATAGACAACAAAGTTTTTACACTAGGATTTTTCTGTTGGACTATGGTTGTAAATTGCTGGAATGATTCTTGATTTTCCGACGAAACGATTAATTGACTCGCCGGAAAATCAAGATCAGCAAATGCACAGAATAAATGAGTGAAAAGAGTTGAATCAATGTTGTTTAAGGATAATCCTCTGTCCCTTAACCAGTACCCTCCTTTAACAACATTGTTGTTTTGGCCATTAGAGAAATAAATTAGTTGTTGGAGGAACAAAAATGAGAAAAAAAATATGTATCAAGGAAGTCATAATTGGAATTTGGAATGTGTGGTCATTAGTAGGGTAGTACTATGTTTTCTTGATGTTGAGTTTATATAGTTTCAAGATTTGAGTTAAGATTTGGGGTGTGTTGGTATTTTTGGGTTCGAGAAAGGGCCACAGTCTAAGAAATGTGATATAAGCAATCTATCATGTATTTTTGAGTTTGGGGAAGGGCAGGGAGCAATCGCTTCTTCAAGACCCCGGGAGCTTTCTTGGAACTAATTGATAGGCACTTAGTTTTTTTTTATGGAATAAGCGGACGGTATGCAAAATCAATCAAGGTAAAAGGATAGTCACGATCGATACTGTAATGCACAAAAGTCCTTGCTTATGACACAAAGGGCTTGCTTTTGGTGGTTACTTCACGGAAGAATTGTCCACCTTCTCAGGCCTCTCTACTAAGCACTTAGCAAGTGACAACGGTTGACTTCTATGACTAAGTGGAAGAACTTTCAAAATAGTTGATAATTGGTTGCACCCCACAATGGGTTCTAATTTACCCTAAGAGAATGGTATAGGTAGTCTATCTTGATTTAAGCATCAGTGATTAGTTTCATGACTCAAACTCATGATTTATAGGTCACATTTATTATTGCTCTGAGGCTCTCCTTCGAGTGTGTTTGGTATGAAGGAAAATATGAAAAATATTTTCCAAGAAAATAAGTAGGGTTTTTTTACTTACTCACTATTTTCTTGTGTTCGGTATGTAAGTAAACAATATTATTCTAAAAATATACTTGTTTATAATCTAGACAAATACTATGGGAAATAGTTTAGCTTTATCCCTCATTAAGGCTTGTGTGGACAGAAGACCAGAAGTCTTAAGGATGTTATCAGCGACTAGGGACACGGTTTCAAGGTTCGAATTCTGTCACCTTGATATGGACATAGTATTGATATATATATATATATTAGGATATGGTTGGTTGTGGTGGGATAATTATTAGGATTCTTATCTTAACTAATTATATATTAAGTTCGAGCTTCTGAAATAAAGAATAATAGTATACGTACTCGTGCGATGTGCGGATAAAAATATTTTTTTAAATTATGATATTTTATTCGAACATGTTAAATCATATCATTTTAAATAATATCGTAATAATCTTATTTTTCCTCAATGAAATATACTCTCCCCCTTCCTCCCCTCCTCCCTACACATACAGACCAACACCATTACACTCCCATAATCAAATTTATATGAATAAAGATAACGAATCATATAATTAGCAATTTTTTTATATTTTTATTAGCTTATCACTTGGCTTAATATAATTATCAAGTGTTCTTCTTATTAATATAAAATATATATATTTATTTATTTTACTTATGATTTTTTTTAAATTTTTGAAGGTATGGTTCAAAAATAGTAGATCAATTTAGAATGTTAAAAGTTTTTTATTGATGCAAACAGAGTTACAACTTGCAGTGTAGCAAAAGGAGGATAGTGGATTTTGGGCTCAACTCTTTGGATCCAATATTAGTTGGTTCTTGGTTGGCCAATCAGTTTTACATTTTTCATTTGAAGCCCATGGCTAATTTCATTAATGGTCAGTGTTAGTTTGGTACACCACTTGGATATTATTTAGGAGGTGTTTGGCTATGAGAATTAAAAACACTTCAATGTTTATATAAAAAGTCAAGCACAAAGAATTTCCAGTATATTTGTCAAGAGGTAGGTGATGACTTGGAAAAAGAACTAAAACGAATGAAAAGAATTGTGCAAATACATTGCTGATCTGATTGATGATATTTTCTGCATTGACAAGAGTAAAATGCATGAACCAAATTGATTAATTGGTTTAATAATTTTGAAATTATCGGGATACTTTTATAAAATTTCTGTCAATTACTCCTTTTGTTTCAAATTTTGTGATCTTTTGTAGCCGGTAGAGATGGTAACAAAATAGTAGGAGAGTAGAACATGTTGGGTTTACAATCTATTAGGGGTGTAAGGATTTGAAAACAGGTTGAGGCCAAGTTGAGTTATGTATCAACTTAGTATCAATTGTTGGATGTTTTGAAAACAGGTTGAGTCAAGTTGAAATTAGGCATCAACTTAGTATCAATTGCTGGATATTCTGATAACAGGTTGAGGTTAGCCACTAACTTGACATCAATTGTTGGATGTTCTGAAAACAGGTTGAGTCAAGTTGAGATTAGACGTCGATTTAGCATGAATTGTTGGATGTTCTGAAAACAGGTTGAGTCAAGTTGAGATTAGACGCTAATTTAGCATCAATTGTTGGTGTTCTGTAAAAACGGTTGAGCCAAGTTGAGACTAGGCTCCAACTTAGCATCAATTGATGGATGTTCTGAAAACAGATTGAGCCAAGTTGAGACTACGCGTCAACTTAGCATCAGTTGTTGAATGTTCTGAAAACAGATTGAGACTAGGCGTCAACTTAGCATCAATTCTTGGATATTCTGAAAACAGGTTGAGGCCAAGTTGAGCCACTTTGATAATGACAAAGGTAAGCATAAGACACTTTTCTAATGGAAAGCAAAATCACACCATTTCACATAGTCAAATTGCATTTGGAACTATAGCAATTAGCAAACTAAGGAATTGTTTGTCCATGAAAAGAATTCCTTCAAAATAGTGTTTGGTTATATATTTGATTTGATTTTTTTTGAATGTTTTATTGAAGATGGGTTTTAAATTTGAAAAGAATAATTTTGATCAAATTTTCAAATGAAGTACATGTATGTAGATATTGAAATTTTATCGAATTTATAATAGAACTCTACAAGACGAATCCAATTTATATTCAAACTCTAAGATCTGGTTCCTTGTGGCTACTTTACCTTATATCCTAACTCGTGTCTTAAAAAGGGACACAATTTATCCTCTTGAAGAGGCATCTCGAGATCAAGACATTAAATATTGTCTTTGCTACTCGACGTTCTTGACGATCAAATATATCATGGTAATCAAATAATATCACAACGAGCTTCATATCATCATACCTTCGAGAAATACATTACTAATGACTCTTGAATCATAGAGAATATTTAGAAGAGAAGAATCAAAAGATAAACATAACTATACTCACAAATATTCATATCGGCTAATAATAAGGAACGAAAGTCATTTGACTGTAAGAAGTTTTATATACAAAATTAAATTCCCTTTTTAACCCTTTTTTCATTAGGGGGATCTACCTACCTTCGGTCTCATTCAAGACATAAACTAAATTTTCATTTTTATTTTTGATGTAATAATAAAATTTTGATTTCATCTATTTATAAGGGCATTTAATTTTTGTCACTTTAAAATTATTTCAAATAATATCCAAAACAGTAGTGAAGCTAGAATTTTTACTAAGGAGGTTCGAGAAATAATATCCAACACAATAATTTAATTTTTTACCGAAAGAGGTTCGAATGAAACCCCGAGTCCTTGCTAGCTCCGCCCTAATCCAACACCAACTTCAACTTTCAAATACGATTTTAACTAAAATTTTATTTTAGAAAAATCACATTGTTTATTTCCAAACACCTACTACTAAAAAAATTGACAAAGTAAGAGGGACGAAAATGGAAATATAAATTAGTTTAGAAATTGAAAATTTTGTTGGCAAACACGTCTATATATGTTCAACGGCAGCACGTGGTTACACGCGCCGACTCCGTTCTGTGGCATTTCCGGCCCCAACCGTCATCCAACGCCGTCAAAACTAGCCGGAGGTCACTTTCCGATGGCCTCTTCCTTCCGAATCGCCGTCGTCGGCGACGTTGTAAGCTATCAATTTCATATTTTTTCGATAACTTTAGCTCCGCATTTTTTTATTTTTGTAATTTTAATTAGTTTAATAGCCTGTTTGGCTAAACTTTTTTGGGAGGTAAAAAGTGCTTATTTTTTGCAAATGAGGTTTTTGGCTAAGCTTTTTGGGAGAAGTAGAAGTTGTTTTTTGAAAGCTAAAAAAAAAGTATTTTTTCGTGAAAAGTACTTATTTGAAAAATAATTTTTGACAAAAATACATTTAGAACATTTTTCAAAAGCTTGATCAAATTACTTCTTTTTTTTTTTGTAATTTTAATGAGTGTGATAGCTTGTTTGGTCAATCTTTTGCGAGGTAAAAAAAGTGCTTATTTTTCCAAAACGTGCTTATTTTGAGAAAATGAGGTGTTGATT
Source organism: Jaltomata sinuosa (assembly GCA_003996215.1). Taxonomy (NCBI): domain Eukaryota; kingdom Viridiplantae; phylum Streptophyta; class Magnoliopsida; order Solanales; family Solanaceae; genus Jaltomata; species Jaltomata sinuosa. The sequence continues at coordinate 167,165 of QJPP01000617.1, read as the reverse complement.
AAGCTTTTGGGAGAAAACAAAGTGTTTTTGGGAGTAGTAGAAGTTATCTTTCAGAAGCTAAAAAAGTAATTTTTCGTCAAAAGTACTTATTTGAAAAATACTATTGATAAAAATACACTTAGAGCCTGTTTGGATAAGCTTATTTTAAGCTATTTTTTTTAAGTTGGAAATTTCAGTTTTTTGCTTTTAACATTTTTTTTTGTTATTTTAGCTTAAAATTAAGTGTCCAGAAACACTTTTTTACCTACCCTAACACTATAAACAGCTTAAAAGTTATTTTAACTTAAAAAACACTTAAAAGAAGCCAATCCAAACAGGCTCTTAGAACATTTTTCAAAGGCTTGATTAAACATTAATTGCTGCTCAAAAGTGTTTTTTAAATTTTTTTAGGCAAATACGAATTGCTTCTCACCAAAAGTACTTTTTTTGAAAAAAAAACACTTTTTAAAGTAAGTTGGTTTTAGAAGTTTGGCCAAACAAGCTTATTTTTTCCAAAACGTGCCTATTTTGAAAAAAATGAGGTGTTTGACTAAGCTTTCGAGGGAAAATAAGTGTTTTTGAGAGTAGCAGAAGTTGTTTTTCAAGAGCTAAAAAAAGTAATTTTTCATCAAAAGTACTTATTTGAAAAATACTTTTGACAAAAGTGCTTTTTAAATGTTTTAGGGAAATACGAATTGTTTCTCACCAAAAGTACTTTTTGAAGAAAACACTTTTCAAAGTAAGCTGGTTTTAGAAGTTTGGCGAAACACGCTATAAATTGTAGTAGCAAATTTGTATGTGTGACTTTGTGTGATTTTCCTTTTCATGGAAATGTTGGGGAATGTTGAAGCATGATGATTGGAACCTAGAAGAAGATAGGAAGGCTCTTCAACTCTTGAAGGTATTTAGCATCTTTGTTTTGTTCTTGGAAATGTTCTGTTTGTTCTAGTTTATTGCGAATATGCTAATTTCTTGAATGCATAAAGCAATTTCTGTAGTTTACGAATAATCCAGCCAAAGTAACAAGAATTAGAGCTAATGCGATTTTTCTTGTAAAAACTTATTAAGGATTGATTCGATATGGTTTCCTTGGTAAATGACCAAATTTGAGTACTTCGAGCTGACATTGCATTGAGTTTGATTCTATTAGCTGCTAAATATGTGTCCAAACGGAGCTAGAATTTGGTCTATAATCTCAATAAAAGCTCTTTGAATTGGATTGATTAACTAAAGGGAGCCAAACTTGCCTTAGATTTGATGCTCTTGACTGCCAATTGTTATTAGTCTTAAGTCTTAACGTGTACACCAAGTATTGTAGTATGCTTTAATAATTCATGGTATGGGACATCGTTGTTCTTTTTGTATACTCGCATAATGCTTTCTCAAATGGCAAGTTAGATCTTGTTTAATGGAAATTTTGTCATGCTAAAGTTGCACCTAGATAGCCTGACTGATTAAAAACATTTCCTGTATGGATGTTACACGAGAGGATAGATGACTACAAATTATGAAGTTTTACATGTCTTGTTTTTGGATCTTATATTCCCGTGCTCTTACCCTCTCCAAACTGAACCATAGCTGTATTTTGTTGTGTAAGACAGAAGTTTGTTGGCTAATTGTGTCCCACTCTGCACTTCTACTAATGTTTTTAGTTGGAAGGACAGGAAAAGTATCATGACTGACAAAATTAATTCGATCAAAATTGTGGAAAGTATCTTCATACTTTATTCCTTCCGTTAGTGGATAATTAGCAATTGCTGCTAAAACTTCCCCCTCTGAGCAGTGCATATGTTTTGGAGATAACTTATTCTACACACTTAATTGCAGTCAGTGTTCAAGAAGATTTTGAGAAATGAAGTCTCAGTGTTGTTTTGGATTCCTAACACAAGTTCTTCTCCGTTCTGTTTTTGTGACATGGAAGAAATGATCTTTATCTTCTTTAGTATCTTATTACCTACTAGTGTATGATTAATAAATACCAGCTGTGCTTTTGCATAGTTTTAAGGAATGATTTCTATTACTTTTCAAAAAATATGTTATAGGCGTACAACGTAACCATTAGAAACCAATCTTTTGGAAGGATCCCTAGTGTTTCCACTTTTTCTTTCTATTTTGGGACAATAGAAACCTTCTCCGTGGAAATCCTTTTGCTTTCTTTTCTATAACATCTTTTGGTTCGTTTCCTTCTGTCAGCTAATGATTTTTGTTATGTGAAAATTGCAGCCGGATTTGGTGCTCTTTACAGGCATGTTTTCTTGTTATCTCCCATCTATTCATCCACAATGCATTACTACATAGTTATTGTATTCTTTCAACTACTATTTTCATTCCTTAGCCAAGTTAGATTGGAAGTATTATCAGTTCACTTTATTTGTCCTTGCTTCAGGGGATTTTGGGAATGAAAATGTGGATCTAGTCCGAAGCATTGCAGATCTAGAGATCACCAAAGCAGTTATTCTGGGGAACCATGATGCATGGAATACTCAAAAGTTCTCCGGAAAGTAAGTCTAAGTTGATTTGCCTGGCTTTTAGTTTACATGTACCTGTACCTGTTTATATATGTTAACACTTTACTTTCTTATGCTACATCTGGTTTTAAACTCTTATTGTAGTGTTAAGCAATCTGATCCATCTTATTCTCTTTCCTTCAACTATGCTTCAGGCATAGTATATAACTGGATATTTCTCATTTTTTCCTAATTCGTTCCTGAAATAATTTCTCGTATCCTGTTTTGCTGGCCAAACTCCATTTATCTACATAACTCGAGGAATTACTACCAGGATTACTAAGTATCAAACTGCTATGTGGAGTTACATTTTGGTATCCTTATGAAGGTTCTAATCAATCATGATATCCGAATTCAATTTCTTGAAACCAGAAATCAAAATTCTTTTGAAGTTCTTTGACCATCCACGTTGTTGAGTTTAAAAAACTGATGGATTTGTTTTATGGGAAAATCACTTTCTTAATCATTTTCTGTAATTTGTTGGAATTCAAACTCTGGTAGATATGGTGGCATATGATGGTAGTCAGACTAGTGTTGTGGCTTCATGAAGGTTGTGATTGGTAATGGCGAATGGGGTGACAACAGTGGTAACGTGTGAGTAGGATTAATTAGAATTGACGTGGTGGTAGAGCCTGTGGAAAATGATTGATGAATTTAAAGGACGTTTTCCTCAAAATATATCTGTCCTAGAAACTCAGTATTTACTGTAAACGACATAATGGCTTGAAATTTTGAAATATAAAAAAGGACCCAAGATATTGTTAAATCAATTTTTTCCTGTCCACTTAGTTGCATGTCTCATTGACAAATTACTTTCTCTAATTTTGAGATGCTCTACCCCTTAAGTCTGGTTTTCTGAATTTTCTGCTTGTTCTTTTTCTTAGTGTGTGCTGTTCAATTTGTAGGGAAAAAGATGCTGTTCAACTTCAGCTGGAATGGTATGTTTTTTCGAGATATATAATTATTCGGATTCAATAAATCTATAGATCTGTATAGCAAATAGCATAGCGATGTACATCCGATACGTGTACCAAGCAGGTTATGGGAAACAGGTGGTCATACAATAGGAACATGTTCATATCTGCACGAATCTGGATAATATTTGCTGTTAAAAGAAAATACAGCAATATAAACATAAAGAATGGCATCTCATTTTGCTGGGCAGTTATCCATATGCCGGTATTAAGAGATGCCACAAGCATAATTTTCCACAATGCTGGCACTTAAAAAGTTTTACTTAAAGTTGGCAAATTATAAATTAGTTGCCACAAGTAATCCGAACTAAGTCCTAAAATCTTCATTTGCTGCACAAGTCTTTCTCGGCACATGGAGCCATGACTGGTTTGAACCCCAGACCCAGTGAACAAAGATTGAGTCTGAGATTCTGTCTTATGTTGCGAAGATTTCCATTTAAAATTCAACTATCTGGCGTATGAATTTGTCCGATGGTTCAATTCTTTGGATTCTGATTTTATCTTGGCAAGTATATTAGGCAACAACTAATAAACTTCCCAGTATACAATTTTACTTATTATCATAATTGAGGGGAAAAGAAAGATTATGATTGATTTGTTAGTCAGGTCATAATCAAAGTGAAATCATGATAAAACATTGGTTAGTATCCACGTTCTCAAAGACAATTTTTTTTTTTCTGTTTTACTTTTCCTCGATCTACTTGGCTATCTGCTTATATGAAGAAACATCCAAGTCCCTCCCATAACAGCGTGTTGTCTTCACCTATTTTGCTTCTTACTTATACTATATAAGATGGCACACAAAAAAAGTTATCTTGTTGGCGTACTGACAATTTATAATGGTCAGTCTTGGTGATGAGCATGTTGGTTACCGTCGGATGGATCTCCCTATGCTAAAACTCAGTATTGTTGGTGGACGACCTTTTTCATGTGGTGGTAGGCCCTTATTTCGGAAACAGCTTCTCAAAGCAAGGTTTGTGGTTCTAATCTAGTTTGTTAGTTATTTCCTCTTCAATGTACATTGACATTTCATCGTAACTTTGTCTATAATTGGTGAATGTTGCTTAGCCTAAGTATCTAACCATGTGTAGTATTGTCTATTAATTTGCTAGAACCAATATTTTGAAACTTACGGTTTGAAGTTTCTGATGCATTTTGTTCTTATAGATGTATAAGCGCGACTCTCCAATGTAGACATAGACTCTTTATAGTCTTCAAAATTTGCATGCCTAATTCACAAGTTTTCATCCGCAAATGCTAGAATAATACATTTCAAGTCATCAACAAAATGACTGAATTTGTTTTTGGTCATTCTCCACATGTTTTTCCATTTTCTTCTTCTAGCTGTGGAGTGTTCTTATAGCATAAACTATGGAAATAACTTAATTACTTGAAATAACCTTTTCCAAAATTTATTGGAAGGGAAAACTTTCCATATACCATTTAAGAATTTAATGACTTCATCTTTGCCTCTTGTGCGTATATCAGAAGCAGCCCTTACCAAATAGCGCCATATCATGCAAATAATATCTGCAAGCTCAAGTTTCTGCTTTAACACTCTGGATGTAGCTTAGATTGTGTCTTGCAACTTTACCTTATCTGAATTTTACCCCTTCTTAGGTATGGAATCCGTGATATGGATGGAAGTGCTGAGAGAATCTTACAAGCTGCCATGGTAACTCCAGATGATCATTCAATTGTATTCCTTGCTCATAATGGCCCAACAGGTGTATAGCTTGCTGAAGTAGTATTTTGTTGAGGTACTTCTACCTGTTGCTGGAAATATTTTTGCTGTTTCAGTATTCTGAGTAGGGAGATGCAGGGCTAGGTGCTAACGTGGATGACATCTGCGGACGAGACTGGTTTATTGATGGGGGTGATCATGGTGATCCAGGTAATACTTATGAATTCATATCTTTGTTCCTGAAGTCCGGTACACACCCCATTTAGCCCGGTGCACTAAGCTCCCACTATGTGTGGGGTCCGAGAAAGGACGAACCACAAGAGTCTATTATGCAACTTTACCAATTACGCCAAGGCTCCCGATGAGAGTAGTATACTTAAATATTGATTAATCAAATCTACTCAACTTCGATGGAACAATTTGTTTTATGATCATATGATCGTTTATTTTGTGCAGATCTAGCGCAAGCCTTAGCCCAATTAAAACAGGCTGCTCCATATTCGGTCCCTTTGGTCATTTTCGGTCACATGCATAAACAGCTTGCTTCTGGAAATGGCTTTCGCAAAATGATAGTGGTCGGAAATGATAACACCATATACTTGAACGGAGCCATTGTTCCCCGGGTCAGACCACCATCCTTGACAGCAGAATCCGAAGGCACATCACGAGCGTTCACCGTTGCAGAAATTTCAAACGGAAGAGTGGATAAGATAGCAGAAACTTGGATATCTGTTATCGGAGACAAAACAAGATTAGAGGAGGAACATATACTGTTTAGTAGTCCAAACAGAGGCTCTGTCCACGCCTCTCTTTTGTAACCGATGAGCCACACAATGTGAATGTATACACTGACGAATTCTTATATGTAACCTGATCGCCATTTTCTCCGGACCCCACTTATGGGATTACACTGAGTATGTTGTTGTAACATGATCGCCATTTTGTTTGGCATGTGTATAACGCGATTACGCGAACCTGATCCCAGCCCTGATGTGCATTTCAGAATAAATGATACTGTATTATTTTAGCTTTGGGATATTCTTATTTGAGGAACAAATGTACTAAGGCAGGCTATGAGAGTACCAATATAAGGAAATGTATGGTCATTATGTAAGAACTTTGTTTATATTGAGATTTTAATCCATGCTTGTGCAAAGGGAAATTAGTCCAACTTATTTGCCCTCATGTTTTTTTTTTGTTATATGTTCTTATCTTACCTTTAGTTTTCTTTTAAGTATTTGACTACAAATTATATAATATGTAGTTTTATAATTAAGAATTTGGTGACATAAAGTATTATCTTGTAAATATATGATTATTCTTAAATAGTTAGGGCTATTCTGCATGCAATGCCAGTGCCCAATGTAAGTAGAATCCTACAGTAAGAATTACAAGAAAAAATAAAAGAAAAAAACTATGGTATGTTGATCTATGGAAGACTCAATTCTCATTTTCCAAGACTTAATAATAGTAAGTACTACTCCCTCCGTTCATCTTTACTTGTCCACTTTCCTATTGGCACAAAGATTAAGAAGTAGTAAATAATAGGGGTAATTTTACCATATTACCCTTTGAATATAATAAATTTAATGCTTTGGAAAATGCATTAGATAATGAATTGTATTTAATGCTAAGGGTAAAATGAGTAGAAATAAGTAAATTATCCATTGATTTTATAAACTGGACAAGTATTGTTGGACATCACAAAATAGAAAAGTGGACAAGTAAAGATGGACGGAGGGAGTAATTAATTAAATACTAAGTACTACTCCCTCCGTACATTTTTACTTGTCCATTTTTCTATTTTGGGATGTCCAACAATACTTGTCTAGTTTATAAAATCAATGAATAATTTACTTATTTCTACCCATTTTACTCTTAGCATTAAATACAATTCATTATCTAATGCATTTTCCAAAGCATTAAATTTATTATATTCAAAGGGTAATATATTTACTACTTCTTAATCCTTGTGCCAATAGAAAAATGGATAAGTAAAGATGGACGGAGGAAGTATAATCAAAAGTGAAAAGGAAGGTCAAAAAATGATGACATTTTACCTAGATTTCTTCAAAAAAGTGATGTAGTACTAAGATCAATAATCTAAAAGATGTACTCCCTCCGATTAATTTATTTGTCACACCATTTATTTACACGTTTTTTAAGAAAAATATTAAGTAATGGATAATTTGATTTTACTACTCTCTAAATTTAATATTTTTTTCATTTGCATCACATTAATATCTTTTTATAATAATGATTAAGAATAAAGATAAAAATATACAATTAATTATGTCTTATTTTTTAAAATGATAAATATTTTTAATAAAGACGATAAGTAAAGTGATCCCAATGGAGTAAGATAAATAATCAAAAGTTGTAAACATTATGCTTCTGTTGACTCAATTCTTTTGATAAATTAAAAACACTTGAAGGCAGACAGAGACCCCTTTAAAAGCTCAATCCACTTGGGTGCACCAAATTCCAAGCATTCTAATAAGGCCTTTTTGACCAAATAATTATTATTTTCCTTTAAACTAAAGCTTCCTCTTTTTATAGTTTTGAGGAAAGAAAAATATAATAATTGCAACTTTAGTTTAGTACTACTACTACTACTACCCACAACTTTCTTTTTCTTTCTTTTATGACATACCAAATCACTCATTGATGATGGCTTCTTCATTAAGTAGGCCAACCAACCTCAACCCCCACCCCCACTCCCACCCCCACCCCCCTCCACCCCAACCACACACATACAAGGGTTAGGTTGACCATGTCAAAAATTAACTTATGTAATGATGCAACATGTAAATGCATGATATTAGAAAGTACTACTTTCTTTGTTGTTAAATATTTGTCATCTTTGCTAGAAATAGATGGTTCATAATACTTGTCATTTTAGAAAATCAAGACATAATTAATTGTTTGTTTTTACCTTTAATCTTAGTCATAAATATGAAGAGATATTAATATAATGCAAAAGAGAGAAATATTAAATAGAGATGAGTAATAAATAATGATAATTTAATCAAATTACCTCTAATTTATATTTTTCTTAAGGACCGTACAAACCAAAAATGTGACAAGCTATTTAGATATGGAGGGAGTAACATTGATCCTCCACCACCTAGTAAAATGGTAGGGTTGATTAATTATATTAAGCATGAGGTTCCTATAAAATCTTCTTGTCGTATAATTTATACTATATCAATAATTATAAACCTAAGTTAAAAATTACAAGCATGTCGTGGAGAATGAGGCCAAAATATATCGACGTATAAAATGGAGAATACTATAACATACCTCTTCAGAATATTCGGGGAGACTATGAAAAATTTATTCGCGAGAATTTCAATTCCACGATAAATGTTGCCTATTTTTGCTTGATTTTCAATATTGAGTATTTTGAATGTTAGATATTAAAAATAAAGAGCCTTGTCCAAGACAAACTCATTATTTAATGCTTGGGGAGAAGAATTTTACTACATGTATATATTAAATCAATATATATATATATTTATATAACATGTATCTTACATATGCACCTTTATCACAAACTATGGATAATTAATACTTTTTGTATTTCATTTTATGTGACATTATTTTCTTATCATTTTGTTAAAGAAAAAAGAATGGCAGGTTTATGCATATAAAAATAATTTCACTACAAGAGAACATCGAATTAGCTACGGAATTTATCAATAATCCCTAGCTAATTCGTCGCTAAAAAGCTCTTAGCTAATTAAAATTTCTTATAATCCATCACCAATTCATAGCTAAATGCGAATAGCATGAAATTTTTGTTCTTTAGCTACGAAATTTTATCTGTCGCTAATTCTCTGTTTTCCAGTAGTGTTTTACTCTTAGTGAGAGGTTTTTGAGACCACACTAGCATGTTTAAGGTTAATTAGGTTCGATAGTCTTGTAATCACATAAATATTATAGCATATCATAATTTCAAAAGTCTTTTTTCTTGTTTCTTAAATTTCTTGTTGAATCAAATTACTTCACATAAACTGCAACAGAGAAAGTATATATTATTATCATATTAATCTATCACCTAACCACATTAAACTACTGTGAATTGAAGTTATTATTTATACTTTAAAGTTCATGATGGAGAGCAGGCTGATGAGGATCAATAGACAACACAAGTTCATGCGATACGCATGTTTTTGAACTCGATGATAACATCACCTAGAAACAAATCCATAAGGTTCATTGCAAGGTTCATTGCAAAAGTAAACAATACATGTTATGAGATTAATTTTTTTTAACCCTCCATAGGAGCTCCCATTCCTTTTGCTCCCTTGCTTGGTGACTCAAAATCACAGTATTCAGGCTTGAAGTGAGGGTGCTTACCATCTGAGCAACTCCTTCTCGTCGTAATGAGCTTGGATTGTGACATTGTGACCTCTTATATTGTGTCCTTGGAATATTAGACATATGACTCTAATCAGTCAGAGTATATTTCACATTTTCTATCAATCAAGATTATTATCTAACTTTCATGATGGAACTTCTTCAAAAGGAATGTATTCAACACAAAGAAAATTTTTATATGGTTCCCCATTGTTAAAGCATGAAAGGGAAGAGTGAGTGAGTGGTAACTATCACTATACTCACAAGCCATTTTCACCAATTTTGTCATTGATCATGACAATGCCATAGTAATCTTCAATAATTCAAGATTATCTCCCAATTCATGAAGGTGATAACACACAAAGGGAAACTTTCATGATCAAGAAATTGAACAACAAAAATGCATGGTCCTTTGTGCTAGGGTAGATTTAAAGTAATCCTTTAAATATATTTTAAAACAGTTTAGTCTTTTAAGATTGTTAAAAGTAAGTACTTTCGTTCTTCGCCAACTATTTAATAAATTTTGTCCGTTAGATTTGATAGGAACTGTGAGAAAAAGGTTTTATGAACATATATAGGAGTTCGGAGCTGAAATGACATTATTATTTTTTTGAAGCAAAAAAAAACAAAAAGGCATTTATACGCAAACTTTTTGTTTTGGTCTGTCCCAAAGAGAAGATGCCCTTTTGATTTATTTCCTTTAAAGCTGACCGAAACACATTATACCTAACGAACTAGTGTAGTTGTGAGACTCTCGCTAGTATTCACCTCTTAGACTAGTATCGATAGTGGCTCCTCGAATGAATCCTTGTTTAGTTAATTAGGAGTATTACTTCAAAAAAAGCGTCCTTTTAACTTCGAACTCACATATATAGAGCTAGATTACATACATTCATTAATCATTATTCATGACTTAATAGGTAAGTAGGGCTAAATGTTACTTTGAAATGTCAATATTTGTATCCAAGTAAATTTTCTCTAAATTTAATGAAAGAGGACCAAAATTCAAATTGCTATAGTAGCCATATATATTAGGCTTGTGGTCCTAGAAATTAAATTAAATTCAAAGCACAATAATTTTTCTACAATGGTTTTTCTCTATCTTTATTTCTACGTAATCTCCTCATGCAAATGTCTTTTAAATTTTTTATTTTTTTATTTTATATTATAGTCTAATATGCATACTAATAATCACATGCTTCTAGAAAATATATTTCACAATTTTCCTCAAATTTAACGGACAAAGTTTGTTAAAATATTTGACAGAAACAAAAAATGTTCACTTTTGACAAATTTTAAAGGACCACATCTGCTTAGAAATATATTCAAGGAATTACTTTGAATCTACCCCAAACATAAGGCTATATAGATGAGTTCGGAGCCGAAACGACATTTTTTTTTGAAGCAAATAAACCAAAAAGACATTTATATGCAAACTTGTTGTTTTGGTTTTGTCCCAAAGAGAAGATGCCCTTTTGATTTATTTTCTTTAAAGCTGACCAAAACACGTTATACCTAACGAACTAATGTACGTAGCTATGAGACTCTCGCTAGTATTCATCTTTTAGACTAGTACCGATGATGGCTCCTTGAATGAGTCTTTGTTTAGTTAAGAGTATTACTCCAAAAAATCATCATTTTGACTTCGAACTCACATATATATATATATAGTTAGTTAGTTAGTTAGTTAGATTATATACATTCATTCATTATTCATGAATTAATAGGTAAGTAGGGCTAAATGTTACTTTGAAATATCAAGATTTGTACATTCAAGTAATTTTTCTCTAAATTAAATGAAAGAGGACCAAAACTCAAATTGCTAGTAGCCATAGCTTGTGGTCCTAGAAATTAAATTCAATTCAAAGTACAATAGTTTTTCTTTTATTTTTATTTCTACGTAATCTCCTCATGCAAATGTTTTTTTAATTTTCTTTTTTATATTATATTATAGTCTAATATGCATACTAATTATAATCACATGCTTCTAGACTTTATTATTGTCTTTATGACTACGTCCTATTTTTCATAATGATAAGTTGACCATAATTACTTTACTCAGTTTAATTATGATTTGCATTACCTTTTTAGTAATTATTAGTTTAAGGAATTAAGTACTTAAACTCCCTCTCTTAATGATTTTTAAAAGGAAAGATTAATTAACAGCACCTCCTTTCCTTTTTGTTAAATAAATTTCAGGTAAATATATACTCTCTCCGGACTGTTTTACTTGTTACATTTTTTATTTACACGCCCCTTAAGAAAAGAAATATTAAAAATAAAGGGTAATTTGACTAAATTATCTTTAGTTATTACTCATTTTTATTTAATACTTCTCTCTTTTGCACTATATTAATATCTCTTCATATTTATGATTCAGAATAAAGGTGAAAACAAATAACTAATTATATGTTGATTTTTCTAAAATGACAAGTATTATGACATATATATTTTTAGCATTGATGACAAGTATTTAGAAACGAAAAAAATATTACTCCCTCTGTTTCAATTTGTTTGACCTAATTTCCTTTTTAGTCCGTTTAAAAAAAGAATGACTCTTTCCCTTTTTTAGCAACTCTTTAATTTTAACTTTTCACATTGCATATTTAAGGTCACACGATTAAAGGGCATTTTGGTATATTTGTCATATCTTTCATTTAAGACCACAAGATTCAAAAGTCTTCTTTATTTTCTTAAACTCCGTGCCAAATCAAAATAGGTCAATCAATTTGAAACGGAGGGAGTATGAATCATTTCTTTTAGTAAGACTGACAAATATTTAGGAACAGAGAAAATATATATACTCCCTCCGTTTCAATTTATTTGACCTACTTTCCTTTTTAGTCCGTTTAAAAAAAATGACTCTTTCCCTTTTTAGCAATTCTTTAATTCTAACTTTCCACGTGGCATGTTTAAGACCACAAAATTAAAGTGCATTTTGATACATTTGATATATCTTTAATTTAAGATCATAAAATTTAAAAGTTATCTTTATTTTTTTAAATTTCGTGCCAAGTCAAACTAGACCAAATAAATTAAAACTAAGGGAGTATAAATTATAAAATAAAATAAATTTATATGAAATTAAAGGAAGATTCAGAGTTTGGGAAGCAAATAGGAAGACAATGAAAGAATGTTTGAATCTGACATTGTCTCTATCTTTCTGACACACCAATTTCGTTATTTTAGATCTCTATAGCAGCCTTTGACCGAGTCTTACCCCTCCATCCTTTGTTTCTTTTTTTCCCGCTCGATATTCGATATTTATTTTGAGATCTCGATTCAAATTAATATTTTATTGTATAAAGTCGGTTAAAGAGAGATATTCTATCCACAAAGATAGTCGAGTTGGTATTCATGAGCAGGTGATTTTCTAAATGGGAGGTTCAAATTTCTAAGTTTGAAATTTTTTGCATATACTTTTTCGGCTAAGTTTATTGCACGAAACTTATCTAATACTATTTATCTCTTCTATGTGATTTGTAAACTAATACATTGGAGTTTTACCTTATACGTATTTGAAGAATAGCTACTGTGAATTCCTTTTTCAACAAAAACCAAAAAAGAAAACTCTCTTATGAGCAGAACTTTTCGGCTTTATCTTTGAAAAGTAATTAATGTTATAAAGTTTCAAATTTCATAAGTAAACTTTATGACTATATCTTAAAATTTCGCTCGCAAAATTTAAAACTTCATAATAATAATTTTTTTAATTATTTGAAATAAAGTTATTTATAAATTTTATTTTATTTTATTTTATTTTCAAAACTCGAATTAAATAACTTTTTACGAAGATGAAAGAATCTTATTAATCCCATGTAATTTGTCCAAATACTTTGATTTCCCCTTTTTTGTTTCTCTTTTTATGCAAGTCTTTTTTTTTTACTACTACATGGGGACTTTTGGTTGGTGGATAGAATAGGTAAAGATATTTTATGAGTTGGGATATTTCATAAAATTATTTTATTTTACTTTTTATATGGGATAATTTATTCTATTATTATACTAAAATTGTGGAATAAAATAATCATGCAACTAAATAATATTAATTATCAAACACGAAATAAAATAATTTCATAAAATATCTTGAAACTATTATCCTTATTCCACCGACCAAACGACCCGTATACGTATACATCAAAGTTAATTTTATGCATGTCATGTCAAGCTATTTTATCCATTGACTTTAAATAAAATAGGAGTAGCTATGAGTTATATAAAGTTCAAGTACACCTTCTAATAATTATAAATTAATTATCATTGAATCATTAACCAAAATCTTCAACTACCAATTATTGTATCCTAATATTATGTATTGCATGCTTATATATAATGATTAATTAGGTTCATCTAATACTTGACAATTCCACAACTAATCTCTATCTTCCTACCCCAAATCCAAAAATATCTCTCAAGGGCAAACTTGTCTTTTCACCTAGTCATAGATAATGGGCACCCATGAATGATGAATCAAAAGAAATAAAAAATTATTGCTAATAAAATAAAAAATAGTTCCACCAAAAAATAGGAAAAAATAAATAAAAATAAACAGTGAGGATATACAGATCATCTAAGAAACCAAATGTGTAATATAATACTCCTTTAGTGATATTTGATTGGACAAAATTTTAGCAATAAAGATTTTTTTTATTTTTTTTTTGTAATTTATGGTCAAAAACAAAATATAAATATTAATATTACTACAAGTTATCTGATTAAGAATAATTTAACTGATATACATCGTCATTATAAATAATTTTTAAAATCATTAAGTAGGTCATTTGTACGTATAAAGCAAGTAATATGCCTTATTTTAAAATTTTCAAATACAATATTTCAAGAAGTCTCATCAATATATTTTCTTTAGTTCGATTATCATATTATTTGTTATTGTTCTAATTCTCATTCTGCTTCTTCATGACATACTTTCTTTTCATATATGCTTTAAAATGCTTTATCTGAGCCAAAAGTCTATTAGAAATAATCTCTCGATCGAAATAAGGTCTACATATCACTCTTCTTAAATTCCGCTTATGAGATTATACTCAATATATTATTATTGTTATTATTAATACAAAAAATTATTTATATTGACGATACATAAAAAGTTTAAACTAAAAAACATGTCTTATAAATTGAGACGAAAAAGCATCCAAGGTTGTGCATCATGAGGACTCAGATTCAATTTTCAACAGAGACAAAATACTAGCTTACTTCTTCCGATCTGTTCTAGCTTTGATGAACAGAGTTTTTTGATACCTGTTGCTGATGGAAGGTGACAACTATCCTTTAAAATTAATCGAGATGCATGCAAGCTGACTCGAACATCACGATTACTAAAAATAAAAAATAAAGAGTGGGCATTTACAGGTCATGTGAGGAACCAACATGCACCAGTTCTCTTTGCTTCTTTTAATTCTTCTTTTCTGGAAGCTTTGTTTCCCCAATACACACATCCCCGCTTAGATCGGATCTTTCTCTTCCCATTATCAACAAACCACTCAAAAACAAAAAAACAAAAAAAAATATAAATATATATATATATATATAAACAAAAAAAAGTTACTAGACAAGAACTTTCTCACCCATATTTCATCACAATCAAAAGAGGAACAAAAACAAGAATACAACTATTTTCTTGATGTTTTTGCCAATTTTATGGCCTAAATCTTTATTAGACAAATTTTGCTTGGTGGGTTTTTCATAATGGGTAATGTAACAGCAGGTGTAGCTGCAAAATTTGCATTTTTTCCACCAGACCCACCAACATATGAAGTAATTAAAGATGAAGATGGAAGGGTTTGTTTTAGTGGTATAACAGCTGATAAGAATGTGAATGTTCATTTGTTAGATACAAAAGGTGGTAATAAAATTGTAGCAACTTTTTGGAAACATCCATCAGGGAGATTTACACTTCTTTATTCTCATGGAAATGCTGCTGATTTGGGACAAATGATTGATCTTTTTGTTGAGCTTAGAGCTCACCTTCGTGTTAATATTATGTGGTATGTTTTTGGTTCTCCTTTTTATTCATAATATGATAATTCCTCTTTCTTTTCTTGTTTTGGGGTTGTGGGGTGTTCTTTTCTTTTTCTTTTTCTGGTTTGAGGGTGTTTTTAGAAAATTGATTTCATGGGGTTTGCTTGTTTTTGATACTATTGCTAATGGTTGTTCTAAAGTTTTGATCTTTACTTTGGTTTGGGGGTTGTGGGGTGTTTTTTTTTCTGGTTTGAGGGTGTTTTTAGGATAATTGATTTCATGGGTTTTGTTTGTTTTTTGATTGTATTGCTAATGGTTGTTCTAAAGTTTTGATCTTTACTTTGTTCTGGGGTTGTGGGGTGTTCTTTCTTTCTTTTCTTTTTTTTTGTGTGTTTTTAGAATAATTGATTTCATGGGTTTTGTTTGTTTTTAAGAATTGCTAATGGTTGTTCTAAAGTTTTGATCTTTACTTTTGTTTGTTTTGGAGTTGTGGGGTGTTTCAGAATAATTGATTTCATGGGTTTTGCTTGTTTTTGATTGTATTGCTAATGGTTGTTCTAAAGGTTTGATCTTTACTTTGTTTTCTTGTATATTGTTTCTGCCTGATAGGTTCTTGTTGACCTGTTTCTTGAGCTTAGAGCTCACCTCTGTGTTAATATTATGTGGTATGTTTTTGGGTCTCCTTTTTATTCATAAAATGATAATTCCTCTCTATTTCTCTATCACTTTTTGTTTTGGGGTTGTGGGGTGTTTTCTTTCCTCCCTTCTGGTTTGAGGGTGTTTTTAGGATAATTGATTTCATGGGTTTTGCTTGTTTTTGATTGTATTGCCAATGGTTGTGCTAAAGTTTTGATCTTTACTTTGGTTTGTTTTGGGGTTGAGGGTGTTTTTAGGATAATTGATTTCATGGGTTTTGCTTGTTTTTGATTGTATTGTTAAGGGTTGTTCCAAAGTTTTGATCTTTACTTTGATTTCTTGTATTGAATATGTTCTTGTTGACCTTAGAGCTCAACTCTGTGTTAATATTATGTGGTATGTTTTGTTCTTTTTTTATTGATGATATGATAATTCCTCTTTCTTTATGTTTTGGGGTTGTGGGGTGTTCTTTTTTTTCTCCCTTCTGCTTTGAGGGTGTTTTTAGGATAATTGATTTCATGGGTTTTGCTTGTATTTATTGTATTGTTAATGGTTGTTCTGAAGTTTTGATCTTTACTTTGGTTTGTTTTGGGGTTGAGGGTGTTTTGGGATAATTGATTTCATGGGTTTTGCTTGTTTTTTATCGTATTGTTAATGGTTGTTCTAAAGTTTTGATCTTCACTTTGTTTTCTTGTATTTTGATTGTGCCTAATATGTTCTTGTTTCTGCCTAGTTCTTGTTGACCTTAGAGCTCAACTCTGTGTTAATATTATGTGGTATGTTTTGGGTCTCCTTTTTATTCATAATATATGATAATTCCTCTATCTTTTTTGTTTTGGGGTTGTGGGGTGTTTCTTTTTTCCTGGTTTGGGGGTGTTTTTAGGATAATTGATTACATGGGGTATGTTTGTTTTTTATTGTATTGTTAATGGTTGTTCTAAAGTTTTGATCTCTACTTTATTTTGTTGAATATTGCTTCTGCCTAATATTATGTGGTATGTTCCTTTTCATTCATAAAATTTTTCTTCTTTTTTCCATTCCCTTTTTGTTTTGGGGTTGTGGGGTGTTCTCTTTTCTGGTTTGGGGTATTTCAGAATAATTGGTCTCAGGGGTTTTGCTTGTTTTTGATAGTATAGTCAATGGTTGTTCCAAAGTCTTGATCTTTACTTTGTTTTCTTGTATACTGCTTCTGCCTAATATGTTCTTGTTGACCTGTTTGTTGAGCTTAGAGCTCACCTCTGTGTAAATATTATGTGGTATGTGTTGTTCCTTTTTCATTCATAATATGATAATTTTCTCTTTTTTCTCTTTTACCTTTTGTTCTGAGGTTGTGGGGTGTTTTTTTTATCCCTTCTGGTTCGAGGGTGTGTTTAGAATAACTAATTTCATGGGTTTTGCTTGTTTTTGATCGTATTGTTAATGGTTGTTCTAAAGTTTTGATCTTTACTTTGTTTCTTGTATATTGCTTCTGCCTAATATTATGTGGTATGTTCCTTTTTATTGGTAATATTCTTCTTTCTATTCTTTCCCTTTTTGTTTTGGGTTGTGGGGTGTTTTCTTTTTAGGCTTGGGGGTGTTTTAGAATAATTGGTCTCAGGGGTTTTGCTTGTTTTGGATAGTATAGTCAATGGTTGTTCCAAGGTTTTGATCTATACTTTGGTTTCTTGTATACTGCTTCAGCCTAATATGTTCTTGTTGACCTGTTTGTTGAGCTAGAGCTCATAAATATTACGTGGGATGTTCCTTTATATTGATAGTATGATCATTCTTCTCCTTTGTTTTGGGGTGTGGGATGTTTGTTTTTTCGGAGGTGGGGGTGGTTTAGAATGATTGATTTCATGGGTTTTGCTTGTTTTTGATTGTATTGCTAATGGTTGTTCTAAAGTTTTGATCTTCACTTTGTTTTCTTGTATATTGCTTCTGCCTAATATGTTAGAGCTCACCTCTGTGTTAATATTATGTGGTATGTTCCGTTTCTATTGATAATATTCTTATCCTTCTGGTTTGAGGGTGTTTAGAATAATTGATTTCATGGGTTTTGCTTGTTTTAGATAGTATTGCTAATGGTGTTTCAAAGTTTTGATCTTTGCTTGAACAAAATTCTATTTGAATTCCAAGTTTTAATAGAATTTTTTTTTGACGAGCTACAACAATTGCACCTATTAAAGCAACTTGTTTTCTTGTATATTGCTTCTGCCTGATATGTTCTCGTTGAACTGTTAGTTGAGCTTAGAGACCACCTCCGTGTTAATATTATGTGGTATGTTCCTTTAGTCATCCATAATATCAAGTAAACTATTTGAGTCTTTGGTAAACTTGCCAAGGGCTATAGTCATAATTTCCTTCCCTTGTTTGGTGTAACGATTTTGGAGAATCTGCTTCTGAACTTGTTACTCTATCTTTCCTAAAGTTGCATGGATTTTGTAGTTGCATTAATCCCGTGTCATCGTGCAATTAGTGTTCCTGAAAGTTCTGTTATTATCTTATGATCTCCTTTTCCTTTGGTACTGATGTCATGTTTGTGTGCTGGATTGCAGCTATGATTACACGGGATACGGTGGATCTTCGGGTAAGGTAAGCAAATTATCATGCTAACTTCTATTTCTAACAGCAATTAGCATCATGTCATTGATCTATCTCATAGTGGATCCACATATGTTCATTTTCTTCTGCTTCTCTCCTCTTGCCTACCGAGTTTTCGTCTACTTGTTCCAATCTTCGAAAATTGATGTCTGTTTACTTCTATCACAGCCATCTGAGTTCAACACGTACCACGACATAGAAGCTGTCTATAATTGTTTGAAGAGCGAATACAGCATTAAGCAGGAGGACATTATTCTGTATGGACAATCTGTTGGCAGTGGGCCGACACTACACTTGGCATCTCGCTTACAGAGGTTAAGAGCCATCGTTCTTCATAGTGCTATACTTTCAGGAATACGAGTTCTATATCCTGTCAAGATGACATTCTGGTTTGACATTTTCAAAGTACGTATTTTCTTTTTTCGTCTATTTCTTCTGCTTGATTTATTGTGACAAAGCACCATGTTGACAAATCTCTTTCACTTTGCAGAATATAGACAAAATACAAAAAGTCAGTTGCCCGGTTTTAGTGATTCATGTAAGAAACATCTATTTTGTTAGTTCCTTCTTCCCTCTAGATACTTCCACATACATTTTTTCTGCTGTGGAAACAGCCTCCTGCAAAAATGCAGGGTAAGGCTGTGTACAATAGACCCTTGTGGCCCGGCCCTTCCTGGACCCTGCGCATTGCGGGATCTTAGTGCACCGGGCTGCCCTTTTTTTGTTCTATTTAGTTTTATCTATTATTCACAAAAAGTATGCTTTTGTATGTTCTTTCTTCTTCAAATTTTCTTCGTTAGATATGTTTACTGACATTCCAAGAGAATGGTATGATAGAGGATTAGGAAGATGTGACGCATAAAACTATAACAAGTTGGTGAAACGGAGGAGTGCTACAGGATTTTTATGTGATAGGAGGATACATACCAAAATAAAAGGCAAGTTCCGAAAACCGATACAAGACCGGCATTCTTATATTGAAGAAAATGTGAGCCACTAAGACCCACAAGATAAGTGATGAAGAAATCTGGATATTAAGATTTATGTACGATCTAAAAATGATCACACCGAAAAAAGGTGCAAGTATCATTGATAGAGGGTAATATGAGATAACGTTATTTGATATGGTTTGGTAATATCTTATGTAGACCTCCCAATGCACCCTTCCATTAGATGTGAAAACACAGTGATTGACGGTATATAAATAGGACAAGGTATACCTAACATCGCATGGAAGGAAATGGTGTGTTGGTTTTTTTAAAAGATGGTGCAGCAAAAAGGGGTTAAAATAGCTCTCAATGGATTGAAATGACTTTCAATATTTTTCTTAAGCATTGGGGGGCTTTAAATAGCCACCTTACAATAAAAATCTGGATAAATTCAAAATTCAAACTACCTAAACTATCTCAACAACTAAAACAAACTAATTTAAAATTTTAAATTCAAAATTCAAATTCATCTTAAATCTAAACAACTTATGCGGCTAAAAGTTACTGCAGTAACTAAATCAAATTTCAACATGGTGTCAAAGGGGACCTACAGTCTCAAAATACATACAAATCTAGCATAAATGCCACAATGTAAGCAAAAGATCCATTTAGGCAACATGGACTAGCTAGCATTAAGGCTCAGTCAGAATGCTATGCTTGCATTAGGCTCAACATTATAGGAGTCATTCTAGTCTAGAGATTTGTGTAAAAAAAAAAAAGGCAGCCCGGTTCACTAAAGCTCCCGCTATGGGCAGGGTCCGGGGAAGGGCCCGACCACAAGGGTCTATTGTACACAATCTTACCTTGCATTTCTGCTAGAGACTGTTTCCAAGGCTTGAACCCGTGACCTCCTGGTCACATGGCAACAACTTTACCAGTTACTCCAAGGCTCCCCTTCAAGTCTAGAGATTTGTGTGTCAGTAGAAAATGTAGAGAATTCTAGTGCCAGAGAACTCCAAAGTATTGAATGTTGGAATAAAACAGGTCCTGATAGAGTGAAATGGATTATGAGAATCCATTGCACTTCTAGTTTTTCTCAAATGATGCCAAAAGTCTGTTCAACCACCTGCCTTGTTGCTTTGCTTTTGGTTACATACTAGTAATCTTATCAAGATAAAAGTAATGATTTGGATCCTTACTATTGAAGAGTTCTACTCGGCTCATGTTACTAATCGGACTAAAGTTGGTAAAAAGAATAAAAATGATTTCTGGAGATCCAGTACTTTTCTTTGGTTGAGCTTATTAATTAGTATTAGTCTTGATCTCTAATATCAAGTTCTTGTGTAATAGTAAACATGTGCGAAACCAAGTTGCTAACAGTTTCAACCAAACCTGGACCGTCCAAGTTCTTGTGTAGCATTTTATGTCACTCAACAACTGAAGTAGATGGGTGATTTATGTGCTGAACATGTCGAAGATGCTTTTGATGACCTCTTCAGTCAACGTCCAATAGTGGACCATTTCAAACTTTCCCTCCCCTTTATGATTAGCCAGTCACATAGAATCCTTGAGTGACTGGGCTATCTTGTGATTAAAGGATCATTTTAACTTCCCCTTTCATTGAGGTTTACCCGAATAAAGTACTGTTATATTTTAGTTTGAGTATCCTACAATGGTTTATATCGGGTTCAACATGGGATTCTAATACCGGGATTAGCAATCATTCGATAAAACACCTAAAAGACCAAAGTATCCTGACTACCTCTTTCTTTTTTTCTTTTACTTTGAAAATAAGGGTAAAATTGTATACACAAACTTATCCAACTTAAAACCAAATATATGTTTTTCATTATACAGTTCAATGAACCAAACATGCATCAAAAAAAGCACATCACTTAATGATCTAGGGATTAATGATCCTTGTATTACGATCCCTGTATTATAATTCAGGCATAACTTTCTCTATGAACCAAATGATTTTTGTAGTCCTTATTGAGCATCCGAAATCTTGTTTAGCTACTCGTATTATTTTTTGTCGTCTAATGTTTTCGTGCTGTATAATTTGCACTATTTATGCTGTCCCTCACCACATCTCCTCACAGTTTCTGGCATCATTTTTGGTTAAACTCCATAACACACTTGCAAGGTGGCTGTAGGTGGTGGTGTCTGATGGGCACCTGATTAGTCCAGTCATTCACTCTCTATAGACCTCCTTTATGAGAAGAAGGTCTGGAAGCCCTTGTTCATTTCCAAAGAGTGACTTCTCGATAAGTTACTTCGACATGATTATATGTTAAAATTTAATTCACTACTTGTAAGTGCTTGCAAATTTGGGAATGGACTATCAAGGGATATTTTGACTTTGGTTAAATCTTTTGGACGCTCCAACTTGTAGCAAGGACTTGTTACTGGGCTTCCATGCTTAGTTCAACTTATGCATGTTGATAGGCCTTTAGGAAGCAATAGGAGGCCAAAGGAGAATTTCGAGGGATGGGAAATCACGAGACGAAGAAAATTAAACAGTTAACTCACTGTCAAATGAGGAAACTTATAAATGAACCTTAGAAGCTATAGCGCAGAAGGGTACTAATGCTCAGGAGAGGACATCAATGGCAAAGCAATAGTGAAAGTTTAACTGAATGCTTGGCAGTTTTTAGGAGGATACCAGAACAGAATGAGATGTGTCGCTGGAAGATCTTACCTGAATTTCTCATCTGCTATTAATACGATGCACTGAGCTCCCACTATGCGCAGATCAATCGACCATTATCTACTATCACGACTTATTGTTCAATACCACTAGGCATTGATGTGTAGTGAAGTTGGTTATGAAGCTTCTGTGCTCAAAATGCATTGATATCACTTCGTTCTCTCATGTGCTTAACTAAACCTTTTGGTTCCATCTAGAATGCGAAAATTCTAAACTCTATCTGGTAGTCAGTACTCAATGAATTCCTTGAATACTAGCTAACCATCACTGGTCCTTTGCACTATGATAGTTTAGTACATCTTCCTAGCTGTAGAAGTTTCGATAAGTGATTAGCTCATTTCCTGCACTTAAAATTCCCATTCATTTGCAGGGTACATCAGATGAAGTTGTTGATTTTTCACATGGTAAGCGTTTGTGGGAACTTGCCAAAGAGAAATATGATCCATTATGGGTCGAAGGTGGAGGACATTGTAATCTTGAGACATTTCCCGAGTACATCAAGCACATGCGCAAATTCATTAACGCAATGGAGAAACACTCGTTTTCTAAACGAAACAAAGGACGGCTTTCTCAAGCCCCGAGTATAACTGAAGCTAAACACAACAGATGCTTAAGATTTGGAAAGAGACAAAAATGATTTGCTCTAGGCTGCACAGCACCAAGAAAAAAAGGTTCGCGTTTATTGCAGCAACATAACTGATTCAAGAAACTGGCTGTTCTAACACTGACGTTCACCAACTCAAGATCGAGCTGCAGAACAAGGTGGCGCGGGTAAGATTTGGCCAGTTCATTACAGATCGCTGCTCCAACGTGATTAGTTTGTGTCCGGGACAAGAACAGTTGACTTGTCTGTTAATGTAACAGTGTGTATTATCCCAGAAAAAGATTATGGTTAGAACTTTGATTCAACTCTCTGTACAATTAGGATTCTCAACTTTCTTGGCAATAGAAATGCAAATTTATTTGCTGTATAATCTACTATTTTATTGCCTGTATCCGTCATCTCATACGTTGTATCGTCGATTTTTTATTATTTTCTTTTACGCTGTATCGATCGATTTTTTAAATTATTTTTGTCATATTTCAGTATTAATGTCCCAAATACAGGCTGCAGATTCATTGTACATATGAATATTCTCCTTGAAATTCTGTGTTTAGTACATGCATCTTGCCTCTGTGTAACTGAAACCTTAGTTTATCTATATATATGATAAAATACTGATAACAGCTCCGCCCTTCCTCGAACCGCGTGCATAACGGAAGCTCAATGCACCGAACTGTCCCTTATAAAATATTGTTAATGGTACGGCTTTTCCTCAGCCCTTGCACATAGCGGGAAACCGGGAGCTTAGTGCATCGGGCTTCCCTCGTAAAATACTGTTAAGCCAAGACCACAAGCAATTGCTCCATGTGAATTACTGTAGTGTTTTCATAAGCAGGTATAAAGTTGAATTAATCGAGGTGCGCGCAAGCTGGTCCAAACACCATGTTTATCAATAACGAAGGCATTAAAATGGACGGAATATCCTTGTGTTATGGCCGATCACATACAAGCAATATCAAAGTCTTTGTAGAACTCTGGGGCGAGGGCTAAAATAAATTCGGAATAACGATGAGAAACGATCAAATCAATAAAAAGCTATTAGAATAGATAGAATAGCCTTGTGTTATGGCTGACCCCTACTTACCACCTTTACACTATTACTGTTATGATGTGAATGGTTCAAATTGATTGAATTTTTTAATATTTTAATATTACTTAAATTATTATTTTGATATACTTAAATAAAATTATAAAAATTGTATGCTCCAGATTGAGTGGGATTTTGTTTGTTTCCCTCTTGCACATGGTAGGTTATTTAGGTCCCATTGGTCATAGATATAAAAATAAATAAATAAATAATAAAACTAGTTCTATGTTATGCCATGTGTAATACGCTTTTTTATTTTACTTATATATATAATATACTAGTGACAAAAAGCTCGTGCATATTTAATTTGTTCATAAATTTTATTTTTAACTGGTGTTAATTAAATGATTTAAATCTTTTGATCTAAAATAAGTTATGTATATTTGTATGATAGTAAATCATCTTATTTAATGTAAAATAAATACATGATAAATATTATTAATATTGATAAATTTTAAATGATATTAATTAAATAATTTTTAATTTTTAATCTAAAATAAGTGAGAGGGCTCACTGGGATGTCCATAATCGAAACATTTTTCTTTATCGATTGTCAAATTTTTTTACTCAAAATAATTATAAAATTTACACAAGTATCAGCGATATTCAAAATAATAAAACTATAACTAAAGGGTATAAATTTAAAACTAAATGACATTAGCCTAAGTGAAAGCTGAAAATTGCATAAAAGCACATGAATGACAAAATTACCCTTGAAAATAAACAACCACGCAGATAGAGACGTGTGTGCTTGCTGCCCCAACTCCCTCTTATATACTAAGAGAAATTCTTATTAATATTTCTCTGTAGGACATTTGTTACACTTTTTATACCTCTTTTTTTTTTTTGGTTTTTATACTGAAGAATATATTATGTGCAGAATATATTCTTTTGCTGTCTGCAAATCTTATGACATATCAATATTGTCTACTAGTGGTATGTGTAAGTCTTTGAAACTTCTTTTTTAAAAACAAAAAATGACAATGAAGAAAAGTTTCACTTTTTATTAAATTGAGTAATGATATGATTTGTACATTTTTTACCATTTAAACTATAATCACTACGCAAAAAAAAAAAAAATTATCGATGTATATAACTTAAATCTAATCAAATTAATTTTTACGGTTTTGTGTTTTAATTAGATGATTGACATAGTATACTCTTGAGAATTTTTAATTAAAAATATATCTTTGGAGGATCAAGATGAATATAATATGATAATGATGACTTTTATTCTTATCTTTCATTCGATTTTTGATAGTCTATTTGTGCCCAGCTGAATTCAGATTCGCATCAGAAAGTTTCACGATGATAAAAATGATATCAATGTTATATGTTTTTTTTGTTTCTCACTCGGTATTCGGTACCTGCATTGGAGCTCGACTAAATTTAAATTCGCGCTGAAAACTTTCACATTGAGAGATAAAATGCTTCCTAACAAAAACGACTTTGTACCCGATATCATATAGTTGATACTTAGAAGCATACAATTATTGTCTATTAATAACTTTATAATTTAATTTCAGATAATGTGAGATAGAAGAAAGACAATTTTTATCAAAGAATTCACATGGACAGCCATTCAAATTGTTAACTGAAGCTGCTTATGATTCAATATAATATTTATTTAATACTAAGTTCAAAAAAAATTAAATACTAGTACTATGTTATAGTACTATTTTTCCTTAGAAATGTATTTGGGAATATTCTTATAAGATTCTTGACATTTTATAACATATAACAATAATAGAAACTTATAAGATCCTGTTTAATTTGAAGCGCAACTCTCATAAATGAGCCTTACACACTGCAATAAATAAAGGATTTTGCGACAATAATATAATTATTGCTATATTATATTTAGCGACAATAATATAATATGAGTACTTATAACTAATACTCTATATAAATGCCGTCAAAGGCTTCGACGACTCAGAATATAATGGCATTAACTCAATTCTACTAAATGTGTTTGTGATAATAAATATTATCGTTAAAAGAAAAATATATTACCGCTAAATATCTTTTTCTGTTATAGTGATAACATATAAATTCAAATTTATTGGACCCCAATGTGAATACAATACAAGCTTATGCAAACTATGACATAATCTCTCCACAACTTTGGTGAGTTCATCTCATTCATCCCTAATTCTATTTGTACCATATTCTTTTAGTTTTATTTTATGTAAGTTTTTTCTCAATAATATTTTTGTCATTTAATCTAATAACATTCCGTTAGATACGAACAAATTTTCCCCTGACTCATTTATTTCTTTGCAAAACTGCAAAAGAATTTAATTTATGAACATAAAAAAAAAGTTATTTAATAATTAAAAAAAAGAGATTAGGGGTAGGCAAATCTGAGTTTAGAGCCATCTCGATTCGGGATGTCGAAACATCAATGGAATAATTTTCCTGATGAAGGAGAGAAAGTTTAATAAGCTAAGAAAGTCTCGTTAAAAATAAGAACTTGATCTCTTTCTCGATGGAAAAAATAGCTAAATGGTAAGAAGGAAGCGGCATTAAGACAAAACGCTCGATCGTAGTCTAACAATCTATCTTTAGTAGGAGTCGTTAGTCATTTAATTAGAGTAAGAGTCGCAAGAAAATAAAGTATACCGCCTTACCATAATCAAGAATCTATTTATAATCGCTACGAATATAGAAAGAGGTCATGGCATGGAGGGAGGATTTCGTAGCGCAACATCATAGTTAAGCTACGGATAAAGGGATCCTAGTAGATGTGAAAAAGTTAGGTAATTTATTTTCATATATCTCAATATCGATAGATAGAGTTAATTAATATTTGTATCGGTCATAGATAGCAGTTACTCGATATAAAATGGGTTAAAAGAATTCATCCATCCATCACTTATTTGTGATCCTCTATCACATTTTATATGACAATGTTTGATTACATATGTTTATTTAGCTTCTTTTTCTTATTATCATATAGTAATAGTGAAAGAAAATCTTACAAATGATTAATTAGATAGACAAAACAACATATAGCTATATATGTTTAAAAGTTCAATAACAAATGAATTTAAATTCTTTAGAATTGTGAAGATTGTATATACTAATAACATTATTGATAGGATAATTACTTAAACGTGTCAGCAGATTTTATTTAGACACTTGAATTATGGCTTATTTTAATTGATCACCTGAACACATGATAAAGTATTTTTATTAGACACTTTCGATTCAACTTTTTTAAAAAAGTTTGTGTGTGCTCTCAAATGTCTATTAGATGGTTAAGTTAACCACATAAAGTATGTCATCTTCTTTAATTATACACATCAACCTCAATTAGAAAACGCTCGAGGTTTTAAGATTTATTGATGTGTATGCATATAATTAAAATATGTGATATATTTAAGTGGTTAACTTATCTATGTAATGATATTTGAGAGTACACGCAAAAGTATTCTCAAAATTGAATAGAAAGTGCATTCAATGCTTGGAACACGTCGTAGTTTGAGTGGCTAAATAAAATTTGCTGACAAGTTTAAGGGGTTGTCAATGTATTAAGCATATACATATACTCCCTTCGCTCACTTTTACTTGCCCACTTTGGACTTTGTGCGCCCGTTAAGAAACAATGATTGATATAAGAATTTTATCATAATGCCCATATTAATTGATGTCTAGTATTAGGTCTTGAAAAATAATTTGAGAAATAAGTAATTAATAGTAAGTATAGAATATGAAGAAAAAAAATTGTATGTTCTATATATATTATAAGTGACAAGTAAAAGTGAAAATCTATTTTTGAAATAGCGAACAAGTAAAAGTGAACGGAGAGAATAATAATTAATCTCTTTAATTAGCACATTTATGCATGTAGATTGATAGTTTAATGGTTAATGCTAAATTGAGAATAATTATAGTGATTGCTTTAAAACTGTCATCCACCCTAGACCAAATTTCGTCACTATACAACTTTAATTAGCCAACTAATTAAGTGGATATGAATCTTTTCTTTTTTTATGACATTTTGGACATTGATTAAGTTCATGATGATGTTGGTATCCCTCCTTAATTAATTAAATATTATAATACAAATTCTCACCAATAAATTAATAACTTTCAAGTGCTATAAGGTTGACCTAATCAAGACTAAACTAATTTGTGGATTAATCATGGGTTAAAAGTTAAAACCTCATTATTTTTTCAATTTGTTACTTTGAAAATGAAACTTATTACATCATATAAAAGCGATCGGAAATGAGTACCTATTCTTACGGAATTAAATTCATATCTTTAACATGAAAAAACGATATCATAACCATTGGATAAAAAGGACTAAAAATGTCATTCTACATATACCCTAGTTCAAAGAGAAAAACATTGGTTTATCTTATTTTTATAGGCATTCAGAATTTTATGGGTAACTTACATAAAACACACATTTTTGGGAGCTAATTACTCTTTTTCCCACTTCCTTACCGCTCGAATACATCGCCTCACCTCGGGATACATCACCTCACCTTTGGATCCATCCCCAAACTACTCGGATACATCGGAATTCCATTGGATACATCCCAAAGCCACTCGGATACATCGGCATTCTTTTGGTTTTACCTTTGATACATCGGGTGAGATGTATCAGAGTTGAGACGATGTATCACGAGTTGAGGTGATGTATCACGAGTTGAGGTGATGTATCATGACCTGGGGCGATGTATCTGAGCGTTTTATATGGTATATTAAGTAATTAAAATAAAGTAGTGAGAGAATAAGTAAATATGGTATGGAGATATCTCTATTTAGGTAATTTTTTCGAATTTTATTTGAATTCGATAGGTCATCTCCCTTCCTACGGGTTACCCCACTGATCCAGTGACATACCAACCCTCTCAGTTGCCCCACACTCCCAATTCTTGACATTGCTGATAAAAGATAATATTCATCGTACTTTTTTTAATTTATGTGACGGTATTAATATTCTAAGAGATAATTAATTCTTTCTTTGATAATAATACTTTTTAACTTTCTTATTAATTTTTTTTTAGTTACAAAAATTGTATCCCAGGGTTATCTTTGTGCAAATTCTGATCATGTAATTGTGTGTTTATTAAATAATTAATGAATTAAGTTCTAACTTTGTAAGTTAAATAATTTAATTTGATGATTTTTTAAGTCAATACATTAATCATGTTTAATTTTCTCAAGTCATGATGTCCAAAAATAATCCAAAAAAGGTACTATCTTTTTCTATTAATGATCTATGAGGTCTTCATCTAGAAGTATATGACATGAACACCTAGGAGTATAATGGGATAGGTCGGATTTTTTCGTCCTTAACCAGATGTCTTAAATTTAAGCCACGAGAATGAAGAATTCTTTTTGAAGGAGGGGTTTGCCTTGAGAGAGATCGGGTTTATGATTCGTGACAAATTTCTATGATGATCGTAATACAAATTTTTTTAGACATAATCCCGGCAAAAGAGAATTTTGAGCTACGGTACAACGATCCCCTAATTTTGGTTGGGACGAAAATCGTGCGAGTTGTGCAATTATATATGCTTTGATGTCCTCTGAATTTATTTTTCAATTTTTTTAGGTGCATTGGCAGTCTAGTTATATGATCATTTTTATAAGAGAACGGTAAATATAATTTGAGAAATTGATAAATAAAATATATATGATATTGTAGGATCATATTCTTTTATTTAAATTGTAAATGATTAGAATAAATCATTACCTCCTCTATTATCCTCTTTCGCAAATTATTGAATGTGAATTTGAATTAATCGATCAGACTAGTGCGACTCGAGTATAAATGGTTAATTAAACAAATTAAAAAAGAAAAACATTACATCAACAATTTTTCCATGTTTTTTACATTTGCAAAACATGGAATTGAAGTGGAATATGTTTTGTATGATTTTAATTGAAGTGTCCTCCACTCTTTACCCTATATGATTTAAAAATAGATATTTTTTCCCTTTTTCCCAATTATTAATATTTAATGGAAATAGATGATGTTAGCTTCCACTAACAAA
Organism: Jaltomata sinuosa; assembly: GCA_003996215.1. Taxonomy (NCBI): domain Eukaryota; kingdom Viridiplantae; phylum Streptophyta; class Magnoliopsida; order Solanales; family Solanaceae; genus Jaltomata; species Jaltomata sinuosa. The sequence goes on along the minus strand of QJPP01000617.1, from coordinate 137,117 downwards.
AATACAAGAAAATATTTTAAAATCAATGGCTTTTGTTGGGGTCCATTTTTAATATAATTTTTTCTACTTCTTTTGGTAAATTATATGACCCTACAAATCCTTAAGAATATCTCCTAAAGAAGCAATTAGTTGTCATTAATCTTTAATTCTTTTTAATTATATAGTGGGATTACAACAACATATCAATAGTGTAATTTCACAAGTGTGGTATGAGGAGAGTGAGATGTACGCAGGTCTATCGGAGGTTGCTTCTGATAGATTATCGGCTCAAATAATGCATATTAAAATCAGTAAGAAAGGGAAATACTGTTGTGAAGGAGGCATGAAGAAATAATGGAAGAAAGAAAAGTGACAACAATAAACAATACGATAACAGAAATAAAGGAATAAAATAATAGGTAAGAATGAAATCAAAGAATAAAATATTATGAAAGTAATAATAATAATATCGAGAACGAAAATTAGACAACACTCGATTACCTATTACTAACATTTTTGCTCTAATCCTGGACCTACATATCCTTCTATTTAGAATTGTGTCATCAATAAACTTTAAATATGCCATGTATCCTTCTATTTAGAATTGTGTCGTCGATAAACTTTAAATATGCCATGTTTTATCTAATCAACTCTCCTCGAATCGAATAACGATTAGAAAAGCAATAGTGTTTTTTTCTTGTTTTACTTTGTGACTTTTAAATAATTGAATCACCAATAATTTTTATGCTAATACTAGTGGTTTATATTAACAACTAATCTTCTCAATTTACGTGTCAATTACGATTCCACATGATTATTGATTAATTAATATAAATTGGATCTCATTCTCAATAGTGGAAACATTATATCATCATTCAGTATGAAAATAGAAAATAGAAGTTTAATTTAGAATATAGAAAAACAATTCAAAATGTGAAGTAGTACAAAACCTAGTATTTTCAATATGAAGTATAAATACACATATGAAACAATGAAATTCTTATATTATTAAAGTAGAATTCATAATTTTAAAAGTATATTAGTACTAACCTAAAAATTGAACCAATTAAATATGAATTCTAGATCGATTAGCCTCTAACAACAACAACAATAACATACTCAGCATAATTCCATAAGTGAGATCTGGTGAGAATAAGATGTATGTAGTCACGCAGACCTTATCTCTACCTTTGTGAGATAAAAATGATTATTTTCGATAGATCCTCGGTTAAAAAAATGATTAGCCCCTAAATGCAATTAACACCATTTTAAAAAAAATCAAGACTTGAATCTGATTTGAAATGTTTCATGTATCTCTAGGAAGTGCAAATTATTTCGACAAGGACTAATTAAAATGTGAAAGATGACATTTAATCTTTCGTATTTGTGAGTCGTCTTTGATAGCAAGTACTTTATTCATTAAACTGAGATGTTAGACACCTATCTGAATTAGTCAAGAGGCTAAAAAAGATACTGAACATCCCGGATGAAAAACAAGAAAAAAATACTTATCCTAAACAAAAAGGAGTGCACTTTGATTTCTATGGTTAATTATCCACCTTTTTTTCTTTTCTTTTTTTATAATCTTGGTGTCATGGTCAAATTTTAACATACCTCAATTAGTTTTACGGAATATCTATCATCTCTCACTGACCACGCAAACCAGGTACTTGGCATTAATCTCATGAGTAGCCAAAGTTGTAAAGAAGTGAGGGTGGGATTGAGTAGAGTTTGGGGTGGGGGTGGGGGTGGGGGTGATCATTATGCTATAATCATGCTTGCATTTAAGGTACAAATTGTTAATTAATTAGTAGTATAATTGTCAGACTGACTTTAGTGAAGTCTCAAAAAAATAAAATGACAAAGGTTGACATGATATCACTATTTTCCCTCCATTATTATGATTTATACCCCCCCCCCCCCCCCCCCCCCCTCCAAAGCTTATATGCTTCTAGAATTTTTTGCGAATTTATATATATAAAGTTTCATATTTTTATTAAATTTGAATGAACTCGATATCGAAACACTGAATCCGCTCCTAAATGTGTTAGCTCGACTACACATAGATTAATTGAGAAAAGTACAATTTTGATATTAATGTCTTTTCGAGATTGGCATTCCAATTGGTGGTTATATAGCTGGTACTCACCAAAATATAATGATGTGTTAGTTTGGATTCCACTAAATAATAGAGTGAATTGATCCCACTCTAATACTTAATAATTCATGAAAAGATAATCGAAAGAAAAACTCATAAAAGTAAATGATTTTTTTAATAATGGTGATGTTCGAATCAATTTTCGCGCATCTCGACTAATTTCACGGGATATCGACCAACTTTCACCAATAATAAATATCAAGTAATTCTATCAACATAAGTATTTTTGTGTCACGTGAATTCAATAATTTTTACTTAAATTCTTATAGAAACTTATAAATTTTAAATCTTTAATTTGTCTTTACTTGTAATATCTTAAAATTTTGGAATAAATACGGCTCTCAAGTTAATTAGAGGAATATACACGTAGAGGAGTGTGAGAATTGAAGGGGAGTTTTGACACAACTGATAAATTTATTTGTATGTGACATGGAGATCATGAGTTCGAGCTATAAAAATACACTCTTGCAAAAATGCAGAATAAAATTATGTACAATAGATCCTTGTGATCCGATCCTTTCTCGAGCACCGCACATATTGGAAGTTTAGTGCACCCGGTTGCTTTTTTAGGAGTGTGAGAGTTAAACATTTAGTTTGAGTTTATTTTGGAGATTCTTTTTTAAAATAATATATTTCACATAAAATCAGGCAAATGAAGTACTCTCTTTGTCCATTTTTACTTGTCTAGTTTTGACTTGAGACACTTATTAAAGGAGTAACATAGAATAATAATTTTACTATATCATTCTTTGAATATAATAAATTTAATAGTTTAAAAGATGTATTGAAAAAATAATCATAGTTAATGATAAGGATAAATCAGAACTAACCAGGGGCGGCTCAACCCTTTCGATAAAAAAGCGGTCGCCTTAGACGCCCAAATGTGAGGGATTTCATATTTTTTTAACAATAATAAATTATAAGTTTTTTATAAGAAAAATATTAATTATAAATTGTAGAAAAAACAAACTTTTTTATATAAAACAAAAAACTTATTAGAAGAAGTTTGATATATCTAGAATACTATATCTCAAGAAAGATTAAATACATTGGTCATTTAAAAAAAATATACATTGGTTATATATATTATTAATTAAAAAAAAATTGTTAGAAGAAATGGATTATAAAAAAATAATTAATAACTTTGCATCTTAAGAAATTTAAAGAGTACGTAGACTTTTAAAAAAATTAATTTTTTAAAAAAATTTAAGGCCTCCGTTTAATTTTCGCCTTAGGCCACAAATATGCTTGAGCCGTCCCTGGAACTAAGTAATAAATTATCTCTTAGTTTTTCAAACTAAACAAGTAAAAAGTGAATATTTATTTTTAGTATAGTTGACAAGTAAAAATATAAAAAAAAAGTATTTAATAGACTTTGAAATTTTTGGTAATTTCTATAGATTTGAAATTGAATCATTTGATATACTTTTAAACGAGGTCCTCACATATGTAGTGTTTCATGATTTTTTAAACATTAACTTTGAGATATATATTTTTTTGGTATATATACTAACCAAAAATGGCTAGTTTAACACGTAACCTCAAGGTGTAAGCTTTACCAATTAGAGTTATTTAATTTATATTTATACGTTAGTACATTAGTTCTATATGTGTTTAATAAAATTATTTGACAAAATGATTTTGCATGACATGCTTTAATTAATGTGCATCTACCTTTGATGATTCCCTCGTTGTCTTCAAATACTGAATCTGCTTTTGTTCATATCCAATCTTTCTCTAAAATTTGAGTTTCTTTTTTCTCCCTTTTCCTTTTTCTTCTGCCTTATATAAAAGGACAGTTTGAAGTACGAAGCATCTTATGTTTATACAAAATTCACGAAGAGCTATATTTTAAGGGGTGCTACATAGGCAATAACTATATTTTAAGGGGTGTTAATCTACAAATCAACAATGACTAAAGACAGTTTATCCTCACACAAATATTACAGGCTAATTTTACGATTCAAACACTTAATCTATAAGTTACATTAAAATTACTTTATCATTGTTCTGAGTCTTCAATTCCTTCTACTCCATATGCAATATAGTAGTTTTAATGAAACAAAGAAAAAAATTATACAAAGTCCTGTTGCTGATGAGTGGTGAGAGGTGACAGATATCCTATAAATTTAATCGAGGTATGCAAAAAAACTGACTCAAACACCGTGATCATAAAAAAAAAAAAAAATAGACAAAGACCTTTTCTCCTTCAAAGGTGTGAGGAATTTTTTGTGACATAAGCATTCTGATGATCTTATTGTAGGGTCCCACAAAAGTACACGTGGCAGAATCTTTTAGGACCAATTTCCAAACTGGGCCCCACATACCCCACCTCCTTTCAGATAAACCTGCGACCCACGTGTCATTATTAAGGAACAGTCTAAATTTTCTCATGAATGGGACCCACTTATACCTGTTTCCAGCCAATCATAAAACGAAACGTGGAAGGTATCTGGTACTTTATTGCAGTGTGGGACCTGTATATTAATAAACAAATGTGTACTCTTTGGTACTTTAGATACTTGAAACTGAAAACTTGTGTGTTCACTTTTTTTTTTTTTTTTCAATTTGGGTATTTTTAATTTTTTAAAAAAGAATTGGTATTAAACTTGTTGTACTTTTGAAATTATGAGTTTATACTCTCTCAATTTCAATTTGTTTGGCTTATTTTAAACTTAATATGAAGTTTTAAAAAATAAAAAAAAAATTTGAATCTTGTGATTTTAAATTAAAGATATGTCAAATGTACTAAAATGTCCTTTAATCTTGTGGTCTTAAACATGTCATGTGGAAAGTTGAAATTAAAAAATTGCTAAAAAAAAAGGAGTCATTCTTTTTTAAACGAATTAAAAAGAAAAGTAGGTCAATCAAATTAAAACGAAGGGAGTATATATATTCTTATAACTGTGGTGTTCGAACTTGTTTGAGGTAGTGGAGAATTTATAGGGGAAAAAGGAGGCACGTGAATGCATGACCTCTCTGTAAAATTAGATATTTTATGCATATATTTCTGAAATTGGTATAATATTATATTTTGACACCCATGCTACAAGAAGGTTAAGTGGTGCACTTGATTGAGTGTTGAGTTATTTACGTTAATACTTATTACATTTCTTCTTTTTTTTTCTAAAGGTGCACCCACGTTCTAGAAATCCTATAATCGCCTCTGGTTTGAGGGCATATCGATTAATTTCACGTGATACTTGAACTCATTCACCAAAGTTTGGACATATGGGAAGGAATAATCTTATGTATTTGAGATCTCTGGTGAATCTCAACCCACTTTATTGATCGATAGGCCACATATTTGATTGCATTACGAGTTCATAATAAATAATATTGGTTCGGATGTACCTCCTTTCACCCTTCAAACTCCGCAACTTTTACTTGTCTGTCTCGTGAGAAAAAGAATTCGATTAAATTGTTTAGAATCCGAAGTTCACTCGATTCATTAATTTGAATTCTGCGCTAAGTAGGTTCACTTAGCCGGAGAGTGAATTGAAAATCTCATATTGGAAAGTAAATTCTTCTTAACGAAATGACTTCATAGCAAGATTTGAACACGAGACTTGTACTGATTAAAAATGAATGATTACTTACCACTCACTGCAAACTTTATTGGTCATGATTCTTTAAGCACATAATAAATAACAAACAAACTAATAAACAACAACTGTTACATTTCTAGTCACAACATACAATATAGTACTAAAGAAATTGAAACTATAACCTCTTATAGTATAAGGTGGGAGAAAAATCATTTTCCAAAACCAAAATTGAACTTACAAACTTATCTTTTATCACCTAAAAGGAAGACACTCCACACAAAGTCTTTCCTTTTTAAGAAGCTATTTCAAAACACCTTTAATGGATCAACAAGAAAAAAATAATGATAAAAAGCTGAGTTAATAAATGAGCGAGTCAATGAACTACCTTTATTTAGACTGAAATAGACTAGTTCAAAATCAGCTAAAATATAGGTCACAATCCAATTCGCCTAATTTTACCAAATTTTAATTATTTTATTTAACTATATTATAAAATATTTTTTCTTTATTATGACTTTATATTTTAAAAAAACTCTTTTTAAAAAATATTCTGATAAGATTTCTCATGAATTAATTAATTTATGCTACATATCATCCCAACTCTTAGATGAGTTTAATTGTACATGTCAAAATTCACCGAATAGATAAATATTGTAACATCGGAAGACTGTACCGTTATTAGTTATTATTAAAACGATATAATTCAAATGAGCATATCATTAACTTGTTCAAATTTAAATTAGTTAGATAAATTATATTTTTATAAGCTAATTTTATCGTCTCTAATAAAAAGTATACTTAAAAAGTTGAAACCAAAATAAAAGAAATTTGACTCTATTTTGGGATCTCAAAAACTAACATCTAAAACACTCTAAAGTCAAAATGGTATTTAATTGCACATGTTATGGGGTAATACTTTACCAGACAATAAAATTTATTAGGGTGACTTCGTGTCATAACCAAATATGACCAACTTATAGGTTCTTTTAATCATGTGATATAACAGATTCACTGGTCCAACTAATTTAAATTCGTATCACATAAGATTTATTTAAAAATAAAATGCTTCCTATCAGGAATTTTTCAATTTCTAGGGTTTGAATTTGAAACTTCTGATTAAAATGAAGGGATCTCATTTATTCCATCACATCCCGTGATAGTTATATGTTTTAATTGAAGCTAAATAGGTGTTTGATTAATGCTATTTACTTCTTCTTTTTTTCTTTCAAACTTTAAATCATTAACCAAAAGGGGGAGACAATTTACTCTATTTGGTCCTATTGCTATTATTGGATTACTCTAATTATCATCACATGATCCAATTTGAAAACTATGTATTAAAATGAACAGGATAAAAGAAAAGTTAGGCATTTGAAAATTTCGTAAATAACGCTATTAGCGTCCATTTTTTACAAAAAAAAATATAGCTGGAATTTACTATATTTGAAAACGTAGCACCACTTTGATTCAAAACATAGCAGAATATATGTATTTACGCGCATACAATATCTTATTCAAACTGAAAATTGCGCAAATACAATATTTGAATTATAACTGTATATGTATATATGTGTTTTCAAAATAAAAATTGGATGCATGTGTAATCAATTGTATATGTTTATATATATATATATATATATATATATATATATATATATATATATATATATATATATATTATATATATATGAGTAAATGCATCAGGACCCCCCTAAAGTTGGTCGACATTTGGAAGTAGACACCTAAACTTTACGGGGGTCCTATTACACCACTCAACTAATTATACAGTTGTAAATACCCCATTTTGACCCATTTGCTCACCAGCTTTGTTCTCACGTGTGGCGCGTGTGTCTCACCCATTAATAAGTCGGGTTTAATCCTGACCCGCCTCTTTTAACCTTTAACCTTTCTAGATATTTTTATTTCTCTCTCTAAACCGATCAAAATCAGAAAAGTAAAAAAGCTAAGGGATTGTTAGGGTTTGTGATTGTCTTTGTCAATTGCTGAGATCGTGGTGTCGAAAACTAAGAAATTACATAGTAAACAAAGTAGTGAAAACTTACAGGTTAGGGTTCTTCACGATTTCTTTAGTTTTTGTAAAAATGTCCAAAAAAATTTCATGTAGTAGTTATTTTTTAGGGAAAACATCTTTATAGTGATTATTTTCATGTAGTAGTGATTTTTTGGGGAAAAACATCTTAGTAGTGATCTGTAGAAAAACATCATGATTTTTCGTATAAAAAGATTATTTTAGTTCGTGTAGTAGTGATTGACATCTTTGTAGTTCTGTGGAAAAATGTTAGTAATGTTCTTGATTGTTGTCTCGAAAACCTAATCGCTTGATTTCAGATATTTTAAACAAAACAACAAGAAATTAAAGCTACTAAAGGACACATATGGAACTTTCTTACCTTTTGTATCTGATTTCGTTGATGATGAGAGAATTTTTTTTTGGAGAAGCTTCTCCAACGCTAGAAATGGAGTTTTTGGGAGGTTGAGAAGATGAGTGTCTTTATATAAAGAAAGGATTTAAATTAACCATGCCACGTGACTTTTTTTAATTGATTTGTTGCTGCAATTTCCTTCAGTCACGCGCCTTTGAAACGTGAGAACAAAGCTGGTGAGCAAATGGGTCAAAATGGGGTATTTACAACTGTATAATTAGTTGAGTGGTGTAATAGGACCCCCGTAAAGTTTAGGTGTCTACTTCTAAATGTCGACCAACTTTAGGGGGGTCCTGATGCATTTACTCTATATATATATATATGTGTGTGTGTGTTGCAGTCATGTCTAGAAATTATAGATACACGAGTGCATGTATAAGTGTATATATGCTACGTATAAAATTATGTAACCTCACTATGTTATATACTCAATTTTCGGGTAATTTTTTCAAAAATATTATGTATAATATTTATTTATTTATTTATTTGTTGGTGGGGACGGGGGGGTGTCACCTTTAAACAATGTAAAGAATAATTTAGAATTTCAAATATTTTGAAAAAATGAGCAACTACAAAGGAAAATTTCATTAACTAATTTATCTAAGGAAGTGTCTTAAAGTCCTAAAGAACACAAAAAGATATATAATTATTCTCTATTTATTACACTAAATTTTCCACTTAATATATCCAACATTTATTGAAGAAAAGTTAGTGAATGTTGCCTTAAAATCAAAATTTTCAAACTACAGTTATGTTTCAACTTTGGGAATAAAAAAGGCAACAAATGTAAAGTACTAAAATAGAATAACACATGTTTAGGAAGTTATAATTACATTTATATCCCTCTCAAACATGATATTTTATTAATTTTGCATATTGACAATAAACACCTAAATAATGCAAATAAGTATTTATTTAATCACCACTGTCAGTCTTGGAGATATTTAAATGACTAACAAAGTGGCTACTTTTAAATTTATATATTATTTATAGAATTTTGATCAAATTAGTTAGAGAAAAAGTCAATTGAAGATTGATGCAAGCCTCTATTTTGATATTACTCAATAACATTAGTACATAGACCCATTTTGTTACAAAATGAAAATTTTAATATGAACATTAGTCAATTTGTTTAGAGTTTATTTTTTGTGCAATATTCGTGTACATAATTTTTTACAATATCAAGTCACCAAAAAAATCTGTATTCTTAAAAATATGTCAAATTATCTGATAAACAGATAATATGATCTTAGTGCTTTTTATATAATATAAGTGTATATAATTTAAACTCTTTAGTATGATGGGCTAGCTAGCCATTTCACAAAAAAATCCATTTCAAGATTATAAAAAATAGATAATTTGGTGCATAAAAATATCATGCGTTAACAAAATATGAAAAATAGACACATATCGTAATACAAGCATTACTGATTGCTTTCACCATAGACTAACTAGTCATTTCATAAAATGAGCCCATTTCAAGAAAGTCAAAAATGAAATAAAAATGGTAACTCAAATCACTCAAACCTTATCATCATATTCAAACTCTAAAGAAAGAAATGGTTTAAAAAGTGGAGGCATTAAATGATTTCTATAAATGGAAAAAATACCTAAGAGAATATCATTAGCATTTACACCTTGAATAATTAATTTTAAAGATTCTTCATTGATTGTCCATTCTTCTTGTTCACATCAACAAGTTTTAGTCCTTATGAAAAATATTTATTTTACCATATAGATCTCATAATGTGAAACAATATTTAACTTCCATAATTAATGAATGAAATCATAGACAACACAATAATAATAATAATACCAGAATAATGATCTAATAATATAAAAATTATTTACATTGACAATATATATTAATTAAACTCATTACTTATCATGGGTGGAGTCACCTTAGACGAAAGGGTGGTCCGATGCACAACTTTCGTCGAAAAATTAAATGATCTATAAGTGTTAAATGTTAACTATTACGAGTGTATGGTTAATTTTGCAAGTCTTTAACACAAGTGAGAACAAAAATTTACACATCCTTCGCCAAATTCTCTGGGTCCGCCACTGCTACTTATTACTTGCTCTTTTAGGTTTAATTTAAAAGAAATGTATCAACTAAGTAGTTATTTTATAATTTGAATTATGCAACTTTTAAAATCTCTTCTTTTGAAAATAAAATTTCATAAAAATTAAATAAAAATGTTGAAATTACATTTTTTTATTTAAAAAAATTTGTATATTATTAACAAGATTGATCAACTTAAAACAAAAGAGATAAGAAGTCATTAGTACAACCTAAAAAAGGATATGAAAGCTTTGATTAGTTGGCAATATCTTTATCTAAAAGGTAAATCTAATTAAGATTCAAGAAAACTTAGCCATAATTTTAGCTTAACTAATTAATCTAAGATTAATATTCTAAATGGATGGTCAAGATTTCTTGATATGTTGAGTGTGTACACTAGAGATGTGTCACATTGTATCATTTTCTTAAAAAGTCTAGAAAAAAAAAGCTTACTTCCAAAAATGCATGCTTCAAAAAAGCTTCTTAGAAGAAGACAATAAACAAACCTCTATTATTCACTTTCATATATATACAAATCTATATTTATATAATATATACATATATTTTTAATCACTATTTTATTACCCAACCAATGGTTTAGAGGGGGGTGTGGGGTGCATATAGGAAAAAAAGCAAAAAGACAAACACAAAACAGAAGAAGAAGAAAAAGTATAGTTGTGTGATGACTAGAAAAAAAATTTGTTGTATTGTTGGGTTGAAACCAATCACTTTGTTCTGGCCATAAACCATCATTGTCCACATGTGCAACTTTTTTACTTACTTACTACTAGAAACCATTTGAAAGATTCAATCTTGATCTATTTTTCCAGTTCTTGAATTTGTTTAGGCAATTGGGTTTTCTGGGGTTTTGAGAAAGATTCAAGAAAGTGAATTTTTTTTTGGTGTGTGTTTTTGGATTTGTTAAGGCATTTGGGGTTTTGATAAAGATTCAAGAAAGTCACTTTTCTTGTGTGTTTGGATTCATTAGGGCAATTGTGGTTTATGGGGTTTTGAGAAAGATTTCAAGATAGTCACTTTCTTGTGTATTTGGATTTATTAAGGCATTTGGGGTTTCTGGGGTTTTGATAAAAATTCAAGAAAGTCACTTTCTTGTGTGTTTGGATTTATTCAGGCATTTTGGGTTTATGGGGTTTTGAGAAAGATTCAAGAAAGTCAGTTTCTTGTGTGTTTGGATTTATTCAGGCAATTTGGGTTTCTGGGTTTTTTTAGAAAGATTCAAGAAAGTGGTTTTTTTTCTGTGTTTTGTGGGTAAAGGTTTGAACTTTTTTGTCTAGGATTCTTGATTTTGGGGTGCAATCTTTTTTTTTTGTGGGGTTCAAGAAAATGACTGTGGAAGAAATTAGAGGGAATATGGGTGGTGGTGAAAGGGGAAATAATTATGATAATTTCCCAATTGGTATGAGGGTTCTTGCTGTTGATGATGACCCTATTTGTTTGAAGGTTTTGGATGGTTTGCTTAGAAACTGCCAGTATCAGGGTATGCTGCTGCTATGGAGATTTTGGTTAATTTTCCCAATTTGTGTTTGATTTCTTGTTTGTGAGTTCTAGTTGGAATTTCTGCTAGTTTTGCAGTTGGTTTTCTGTTTTATCTGAGTAAAAACCAAAGGAACTCTTTTTCTTGATTTATCATTGTTGTTTCTTGTTTTTCTAACTTTCAACAGGAGCATTTTCAAATGGTCATGTACAGTTTGTTGACTTCAATTTTGCTTATTTTTTTTCTTCTTCTTTCATGTATGGTTCATGTTTCTATTTGATTTGACCATGGCCTTTCAACAATAAGGGAAATTAGAGTTCTTTGATTTACTATTTTTGCTTTTGGTTTTGTATTTTGTACATATTCAATTCCCAAATTCTCTATTTTGTACTTTCTAAATTCTGTTTTCATGTGAAATTTAGTAGATTTGTTCATGACTGAGCACTGTAGTTAAACTGAATCAGATTTAGTTAAATCCTTGCTCTGAAAATAAATTTGTTGGAAGATTTTGAATCATTATCTCTCATTTCAAGTTTTCTACCCTGGATTTTCTTGATTTATTTTAAGATCTTTCTAGCTTTCTGAATCTTTTGTCATTTCCTCAAGATTTTTTGATAATTATTCTGAAGAAGATCTTTTGTCTTTGCTCAGTAACTACAACAAATCAGGCAAGGATGGCATTGAAGATGTTGAGGGAGAACAGAGATAGATTTGATTTGGTAATCAGTGATGTTCACATGCCTGATATGGATGGCTTTAAACTTCTTGAACTTGTTGGTCTTGAGATGGATCTTCCGGTCATAAGTAAGTAGAATATCTTCATTTTTTTGTTTATATAGATCTACATTTTCTTTGCATTTTCGACGTTTTGCTCCCTTTACCACCAACGTATATTGTGGGATGAATTGGGTCCCTCCATCCTTTGATAAGAGTTCCCGGGTTCGAACCCAGGGAATGGAGAAATTTCTGGTAGGGAGCACTTACCCTTTTGATGAGCTTACGTGGAGCGAATTTGGATTAGTCGGGCTAGTAGGTTTTGGATACCATATGGTTAAACCAAAAAAGAATTTTTTTTGCTCCCTTGTGATTCTATTAGCTACGAGTAACTAATTGCATTTTGTTTCACTTGTAATAGAGGACCTTTAGGGTAATGTTTGGATTAAGCACTAGAGATTTTCTTAATTAGTCGATGTCTGAACTTTTCTTTTGGTCCAGTGTTGTCTGCAAACAGCGATACCAAACTTGTAATGAAGGGAATCAGTCATGGTGCTTGTGACTATCTGGTGAAACCTGTGCGGATCGAGGAGTTGAGGAATATATGGCAACATGTGATCAGAAGAAAGAAGGTTGAGCCTAAGAGCCAGAGCAAGTCTAACGATCATGACAAATCTTTTCATGGAAGTGAAGAAAGTGGGCGAGGGAAATCACCGACTGATAATGCAGATCAAAACGGAAAATGTAACAAGAAAAAGAAGGATGAAGAAGATGAGAATGATGAAAATGGAAATGACAATGAAGATCCAACAACTCAGAAGCGAGCTCGTGTTGTTTGGTCCATAGAGCTTCACAGGAAGTTTGTTGCAGCTGTTGGTCAGTTGGGCATCGAAAGTGAGTTCTTTGGCATTTGTAAGTTTTTCTCTGTCTCTGCTGCTTATGAACGTTCCCGTATTAAATGGGTATTTCTGTCCTATTTCTGATGCAGAGGCTGTCCCAAAGAGGATTCTTGACTTGATGAATGTTGACGGGCTTACAAGGGAAAATGTGGCAAGCCATCTCCAGGCACTAGTCTTGGCTCCTTCTCTTCGTTATTTCATTTGTTCTATTTGATCCTTTTTCTTTAAATAATTGAACAATTAGGGATTTTACTAGACATGGCTTGGATAATGGAGGTGAACAAGGCGAATATTTTGAAGCACTGGCCATTAAATGTTTCACAATGTTGAATCATACATGGGAGTATCCGATTTTTTTCTCTAGCCCTTGGGAGTATGCTTTCATGTGGCTACGAGAGCAAAATTTGAAATAACCTTGCTACATACCATGAATGTTAATTAGCAAATGGCTGCAAATTATACTCATATCTCATGATATTTAGTAGAAATTGTAAAGTAATAGCTCAGTAGTGTCTGAATCTAAAACAGTTATGTGGTAACATTATCCTGATTAAATGGAGCTCAGTTTTCTTAGTTGAGTAATTTAAGGGCATGAGAAGAGTAGGTGCGAGGAGGTGCGAGAAGTTGGCTATAGCAGGAGTTAGCAGAGGAAAGGTAGGCCGAAGAAGAAATGGGTGAGGCAATTAGACAAGACATGACACAGCTTCAGCTGACTTAGGGCATGACCTTAGATAGGAATGTATGGAGGTCGAGGATTAGGCTAGAAGGTTAGTAGGTAGCTGAGGGGGTGGAGGGGCTAGCCTTCTCTTCTCCTCTTTTCCTTTTAGTAGTATTCATTTATCGTGTAGTCACTTCTTCTTTGATGCGTATTACTATCTGTTGCTGCATTTGTTTTGTATCTTGCATTTTGCTGTCTATTTTCTTACAATCCTGCGTCCTATGCCTTTCTTTTGAGCTCTTTTGAGCCGAGGTCTATCGGAAACAGCCTCTCTACCTCACAAAGGTAGGGGTAAGGTCTGTATACATTCGGCCCTCCACAGACCCCACTTGTGGGATTACACCGAGTATGTTGTTGTTGTTGGACATGAAAAAGATTACAGTTTCAGAATTCTTAATCTGGTTTTCTTTTCTGTGCTACAGAAGTATAGGCTTTACTTGAAAAGGATCAATTCAGTACAAACCCAACAAGCCAACATGGTTGCCGCATTAGGGGGAAGGGACTATGTGCGAATGGGCTCACTGGACGGGCTTGGAGATTTTCGAACATTGGGTGGATCAGGACGATATACTCATGCTGCCTTGTCATCATACAGTCCAGGGGGCATGCTGGGCAGACTGAATAGTGCTGCTGGTCTAAGTGTTTGCAACCTGGCAGCATCTCAGCTGCTTCAACCTAGTCATGGTCAAAATATGAGCAATTCCGTTAATGCTTTCACAAAACTGAATCCAAACATTCCACCTGCTAGCCAGAATGCTAGTTTATTTCAAGGCATTCCTGCATCATTGGAGCTTGATCAATTGCAGCAGACTAAGTCCACGGTGCATATTCCTTTGGACGAGTCGAGGCTGCTTACATCTGATGTGCTCGGTTGCTCGAATAACTCCTTATCCAATGTTCCAAATAATCCAATGTTGCTTCAAGGGAATCCCCAGCAACCACTGGCTGGGGGAGGATTTGGAAATCAGCACTCTCCAAACATGACTACGTTTAGCTCAGACTCGTTCAATACCGGTGTTAATGGTTCTTTCAACTTTCTGGAACATGGTAGATGTAACGAGAACTGGCAAAATTCCGTTCAGTTATCGAAGTTCCAGTCAAGTTCTTTCCCATTGACCGAATCGTTCATTAACAGCCATTTGCCTCAAAATAGCGTAAGAGAAGCTGCGACTCATTTACAGAACAGCCCCCTTGATTTTACTTCCACCACCTCAGTTTCTCCTCCTTTTGAAGATTCAAGGGGAGAAATCCAATACCGTCAAAGTATGGCTGGTGCTGTTCAGAGTATGAATCAAACACCGTCTCAAGCATGGGCTGATAATAAACAACGTTATTCCCACAACTCAAATAATACTTTCGGCAATAACTTAAGTTCTCAGGTTCCCAACAATGGTAGTATGGCTTCTTTAAGCCATAGTATGAACCAAAGCAATGACAACTTCGGCAGAAGGATGGACATGTCATTGATTGGTAGATCGAATGGAGGTTCTTCAACACTCGTGCAGCACACTGAGCATGAAAAGTTGACTCCGGATTCAAGGACAAGGTCAAATGAAGACTACCTCTTGGAGCCAACAAAGCAAGATGTTGGTTTTGGTCCACAAGGCTACGACTCCCTGGATGATCTAATGATGACTGCAATGAAACGGGTATGGTTACCTTCTCTAATCTTGAAAATTCCAAATTTTTTTTTTCCTTAGCTTATATAAACAAGGTCGAAGATTCTGAAAACTGAAGGGTAAATCTAGGTGCCATACAAAAACACTAGTTCAATGTAAGATAAATGATTTGAACAAGAGATGAACCTGATTTACTATGTCAGTAGTTAAATGTATAGCTGGATTACGATATATAAACACATGTTCATCTGAAATTGGAAATGAATGGAAGTAGATCTAAGAGATTTTGCATCCAACTCATGAAAAGAAATCTGCAGAGGGCGTGATGACATATTTTTGCTTCCCCAACAATAACAACCAATACCATAAAAGCGGACCTGAATCAAATGGCTCTGTTGGCTATCTCTTCCTATAGCTTCTCGGGATTAAACACTGTTGCCCCTTGGGGTTCATCTGGCACTAAATCTGATGTCAATAAGGTGAATACTTATATCGACCTGTACACCTATATGAAACTATAGTCAATGTCTATTGTGTTCTTCTACTTCTTAGTTCATTGCTTATTTCACCTCTTTTCATGTTTAACACTGGTATTTCAAAAACAATAGATTTTTCAACTATTTTTGCTCGTGCTCGTGCTAGTGCCCCCAAAAGTTTTTGAATTTCTCGCCATAACTCTTATTTGTATACCATCGCATCAAATTCCAATTTCCGAGATACTGTATCATCCTATCACCGTTTATCTTAGGTTATCAAGGGCCGCTAAGCATCAGAATTTAAAAAGTTCCTTTTTTTGTCAGCTGATTTCACTCATCAAGTTCTTGTTTGATCTACCACCGTTAAGGTTCCGCACTTTGTTCCCTTTGCTATGACAAGATTGAATTTAGGAAAATCTCAGTTTATCTGTGTAAAGATCCTTGATTTTATTTCATTACAAACATAACCAAGAAAGCGAAAGGGAAATTTTCGAAACTTTTGTGCTCCACACTGCATGACATAAAATGGTAAGTGAATACCGGTGCAGTATAAAGGATTTTGCCTTATGCATTGAATGCCATGGCTCTTATTTGTATACCATCAGTCCAATCACCACTAGTCTTAGGTTATCAGGGGTCAGTAGGCATCAAAATAAAAAAGTTCTCTTTTTCCGTTACATACATTACCAAGAATGCGAAAGGGAAACTTTTGTGCTCTTAACACTGCATTATAAAGGATTTCGCCTTATGCAATGCAGGAGCAAGATGGAGGCATATTAGATGAAGGAACAATATGGATTTGACTATGAAGTTTTCTGTAGCTGTCAGCAAGAAGAGAGAATCTAGCTAGGTTGCAGCAATACTAATTTTCTCCTTCAGGAGTTAGTGTCAATATGTAGTATTCCCGCAGGCTTTTATCCCGCCTTCTTTTTCGTTATTTTCTCCTGGAAATGATGTGTTATTGACAGTACCATTTCTAATGCAAATTGCTTGCTGCTTCTTAGCTCGTTTGCTTCGCGACGACTTCTCCAAGATCAAGCTTTAATCTTGTTGTCAATTTTCTTTTCATGGCATGCTGCAGATTACTTTGATGTTGTGATAAAGTGCATATTACTTTGATGTATTGATAAAGTGCAGATTACTTTGATGTACTGATAAAGTGCATATTACTTTGATGTTGTGACAACTCTAACAATGTCTTGGAAAAAAAGTACTCCTTTGGGGTTGTTTGGGGTGAGGTATAAGGTATAATAGTCCGGGATAATTAGTTAGTCCCGGGATTATTTAGTTAGTCCCGGGATTATTTAGTTAGTCCTGGGATTATTTAGTTAGTCCCGGGAAGTATTAGTTAGTCCTGAGATTATTTATCCCAACATTTATACCATAGTGATGGCATAAGTCATCCCATATACATGGTGAGATAAGTTATCCCGAGATAGCTAATTCAGTGATTAATTATCTTGGGATAACTTGTTCCCAACCAAACGACCCGTAAGTTTATAGGATGCTAAACCTAACTATGTAGATTCAGCAAGAAATGGGCTAATGTTGGCCCACCTATACTAACATATGAGACTCATATTAAATGTACTCTAAGCTAACAGTAGATGACTTAAAAGTTAATAAAGGTAGGGTAAGATATGCGTATATCCTATTCTCTCAGAATTCCACTCATAAGATTACTTGTAATTTGTAGAAGAATTATTAGTGGTAAAAAGGAAAGTTGAAGTTAAATCAATTTCAAGTCGTTATAATTTCTCTTTTCATCGAAGATTTGTTGCGAGCATTATTAACCTCAAGAAATAATCAATAAACATAAAATGATTTATTCAAGTACATTGATAATAAAATAGACAAACCGTACAACTCGAAGAAAACTCAAGACATAAGAAAAAAAATAATCATCTAGTGTTCGAGATACACTAATTCAACTACTCTGGATTCACGCCTAGGAGGCCTATTAATGAAGTAAAACGTCCCCTCGTCTCTCAATTCTCATGACTTAAACTCGAGAACTTCTGGTTAAAGGTATTAAAAAGTGCATAATAACATCAATGGAAGGGCAAGATCATAGAAATTATAATGGGAAAGTTTATATTTCATATGATCATGACAGGGGGTACAAAAGAGTAATTAGTGGGCGTTTTGTCTTGAAAATCAAATATTAATTTATTTTATTTGAAATTTGTAAAGTTTGAGTTGTGTTTAGCCATACTTTTTGTAAATAATTTTTAGAATTTAAATGTACTTTTTTTAAATATGGTTTATACCCCTAATTTTAAAAAATTAGCAAAATCACCCAATTGAATAATTTATCTGAAACATACAACCAAATCTACTCTTAAGAGAATAATAGCTCAAAATAGATAGCCACATAATGTCATATATTAGATCCCATATACGAGCTAGTACATACGTACTATCGGGGTTCAAGATAGAATTGTGTTTGGTTATAGTTATTGCATAACAATGTTTAGTTGTTTGAATGTAATTTTCTTAAAAAAGCATGAAATATAATTTAATGATTGACTTCTTAAGGCATAAAGTTTTAAAATTGAACCGTAAGTTCAGTAACATGAATTTCTTAATGCATAATGTTCTAAAATTGAACTTATATTCTGGAGCATAACTTGTGTCTTGGAGCATAAGTTTCGTGTATAAAATTCTTAAGGCATAATATTCTTAAACTAAACTTATGTGCTTAGCGTATTTCTTTTTGCCTCGTGTTCTTTTTATTTTATTATTAGGGCTATTTTTATACGCATTTTTATTAGGGAAAATAGCGTTTTTAGTCCTTGAGTTATCACATTATTTCAGTTTTGGTTTTTGTGATATTCAACTAAGCACTTTTGACTTTTAATTTAACAATGTGTGCTACTTTAATCCGACGACTAACAGATCTAATCAAATTAAACGGAATGATAACTGTTAGTAAGGGCACTTTGAACATTTAAAAAACTATGCCTTTAGCAATATACAATTGTCAAAAAAATGCTACTGCTGCATACCCGAATTCTGCACATATTTAGGCGCTCATATAAGTCCTCGATAATCCTTGTTCAATTATAACGATGGAATTGCATTCTAAAAGTGAATTACACGATTACGCTTTACCCAATTGCGTTTAAAGTTATCATTCCGTTTAATTTGACTAAAATTTGTTAGTCATCGGATTAAAATAGCACGCATAGTTAAATTGAAGGTCAAAAGTGCTTAGTCAAATATCACAAAGACTAAAATTGAAATAACACGATAACTCAAGGACTAAAAATATCATTTTTCCTATTTATTAATTTAAGTTTTGAAAGACAAAAAATAAAAACGGGCAAAAATTAAAGACCATCCCGAAAAGCCTAATTATAGGGATTATAAGTAGTACAAGTTCCACCACACGAGTTTGGTTGTCTTCAGTATCATAACGAGGTTGGTTGTCTTCATCTTCGATTTGTTATGCTCATAATAACTAGAGAATTTAATTATTCGTGAGTTTCGATCTTAGTAGCCTTTATTTTTCTATCAGTTTCTGCTCTTCGCTTAAGTAAGACTTTAAGAGCCCTACCTTAGAATGAGTTAAATTTTGTGTTAAACAAAAAAGAATGTTGGGACGCTAAATAGATGACTATGAGACAAGTGCAATCAGGTAATCGATCAAGTAATTCACATGCATGATAAACGACTTCATGTGAATCCGAGCGTTAAGTTTATTGGATTTTAAATTAATAATTTAAAGGCTATATATATATTTGCTTTTTGGTGGTTACTCTCTTTATGTTTAATTACTAAATTAGCATAAAGAAGTAACTATATCAATTTGTTACTAGTTTGATTAGTATGTTGCTTCAAGTTTCTTTTGATTTGCTTCTTTAGGTTTATAAAAGATGGACAGTTTTGGTCATAAGGTTAAGAGAGAGCCAGAGGAGTTTGTTGCTCAACCAGCAACCAAAAAGGTCAAGAAGGATATTACAAATCTAGATATTCTTACAAGCCATGTAAAGGTTGAACATAAATTGTAAGTTTTTTTTTAACTTTATACTATATTTTTGAATACCTTGTATAGTTTTTTTTCTTTTGATGATGATGATGATGACTGTGGTATCCGGGCCTGCCTGCACGCACCTCGAATAATTCCACGAGATACTTGTCACCTCCCACCAGCAATCAACAACAGAAACAAGGTAACTCTGTCCACCAAGGTTAGAACATATGAGAGTGTTTTGTCTTTGTCAGGAATTGAACCTGAGACGTTATAATGCTCAAGCCACTTCATTGACCACTAGGCCACACCCTTGGGTGCAAACCCTCCTTACGGCTCTAGGCCTCGACTATTCAACCGACCTATTGTTGATAAATTATTATTAGTATCTCAAAAGAATAAGAATTATATTAATTATAATTTTATTATTAGCCTTAAATAAGGCAATATTTATTTTGGTCAAATTAGCCTTAAAAGGCAACATTCATCAGCCATTTATTGTAGTCAAACTTTTATTATATTGTTGCCAACATCTTGAAGTCCCAACGTAAATTGCCTTAATGGCATGCCTTTATTGCCTTGAAATTTCTGTCTGTTGGCAACATAGTACTTTAGCTATATATATATATATATATATCTATATTTGGGTCCATGTTTGGAAGAGAAGAAAAAGAGAAGAAAAAGAGAAGAAAAACCAAAAATAAAACCTTTTCTATCATCTTTTGTGTTGCAGGGTTTTCATTATATTTATAAATCTTTGTTAGTTCTGGCTCCTAGTTTATAACTAGATGAGCTTGTTGAATTCTGGAGGATACACCTTAACCGATGAAATATCCTTAAGGACAGTGTCATAGGCACGCCTCAAGCTAGAGAGTTTTCGTGATTCTACATATTTTCCAACAACTATCTCCCACCAAACATAGTTACATTGAAATCACCTAGTAATTTTTTCTTGCCTCTGCTAGTATTTTAATCTGAGACCTCGTGATTCTCCTCCCTTGGATTATATTTTAATATTCAACCCATCCTACCCAGGAGCGGAGTCAGGTAGGGCCAAGAGGTTCATCCGAACCCCCTTGGCAGAAAATTATACTACTATTTATACATGGTTGAAGTTATTTTTTATGTATATATAGTAGATGTTGAACCTCCTCCGACTTCTTTGTGCATTTACTTTTTCATATTTTGAACTCCCTTAGTGAAAATTTTGACTACGATACTGTATTCAACGGGCAAAAACCAAATAATTTGATAAAGAAAGATGTCAAATTCAAGGTAAAGAAAGAGAGTACAAACCTAGATTCTCTTACAAGGCATGTAAAGGAGGAAAGTCATATTGGACAAAAACATAAATTGTAAGTTGACTTGATACTACATTATTTTTGAACACCTTTGTATAATTGTGTTTTCTTCTGTTTAATATTCAACCCCTCCGGCTATTCAGCCGGGGGAGAGCCAGGTAGGGCCCGAACCCCTCTCGGTGGAAAATCATACTATTTATACATGGTTGAAGTTATTTTTTATGTATATATAGTAGATGTTGAACTTCCTTTGGATTCTTCGTGTGTTTACTTCTTCATATTTTGAATCTCAGTGAAAATTTTAACTCCGCCACGGTATACAGCAAGCAAGATGCCAAATTCAAGGTCAAGAAAGAGAGTACAAACCTAGACGATCTTGCAAGGCATGTAAAGGGGGAGAATCATGTTGGACAAAAACATAAATTGTAAGTTTTAACTTGATTCTACATTATTTTTGAAGACTTTTGTATGGTTGTGTTTTCTTCTGTTTAATATCAAACCATTAATTCAGAAAATTTTGACTCCGCCACTATATATGCAGCAAGCAAAAGCCAAATGATTTGAAAAAGAAACAAGATTCCAAGTGCAAGAAGTATGTTGATGATGAGGTCTAGTCAAACTCTACCCTTAAATATAAGAGTGAAAGTCAAAAACACACCTAAAATATTCCGATTTTTTGAGTTTCATACCTGAACTATCACAAAATGTTTAGAGAAACACACCTGAACTATCACAAAATGTTTAGAGAAACACACCTGAGCTATCAGTTGTTTTGAGTTTTCTACCTGAAATTTTAGGTATGAAACTCAAACAACTGATAGTTCAGGTGTGTTTCGCTAGGCATTTTGTGATAGTTTAGGTAGGAAACTCACACACTTGATAGTTCAGGTATGAAACTCAAAAAACGGGAATACTTTAGGTGTGTTTTTAGCCTTTAACTCCAAATGTAATATGCTTTTGCACTTATGCTCATTCTCTTAAACATGATCATTTTCATATTGTTATGCTTTGCAGTTAAATAGAATTCGACATTCTATAACTAGTAGCAGGTCGAAAATCGATCGTAAAATAAAGAACTCCTATGTAGCATCATGGCTCCTTATGCCTCCTTATGATCTTAATATACCAAATCTAATTCATAGCCGGTGGAAGGGCTTGACAGAGGAAGAGTTTTTTCAGCGCGAAATTTGGCATGGATTCGAGATATCACCATAGGCAAAACTTCACGTATTATCTATACAATTGAGTGATGATCCTAAGGCGACTGATGATCTTAAGGCTTGCATTCCTATGCATTTAGAGTTAAGAAAATATATTTACGATGATATTAGAAAGGCGCTGGAAAAGCTGTTAAAACGAGGGCCTAAGGAAGATATACTTCATGCATTCGCAGTATATTTGTAAGTTGATTTTTGCTAGACTTTTCATATAAGAACGTCTCAATAAAATTAGTGGCTTAACACCTAAACCTCTTATCACTTCTCTCAGTCGCGAGTCTCAACAGGATGTCAAATATCATTTCCCTGATATGACAAGACAGGAGGTGCGCGCTAGCTAGAGCTATTCGTTTTTCTCTTTATCAGTACCTTTTATTTGCTTAGCTCATTTTCCCCCCTCTTTTGTGTGTTGTTTTTAAGGTATTTGATACATGCCTTCTCCGTTATGGTGCGATGACAAGGCGAGAGCAAGAAAAATATGAGGAGACACGAGCAATTGAGGACGTAAGATGTTCTCGTTGTTTTGATATGTTCCGGAAAAAAGGGGTAAGTCGTATATTTGTTTGGTCATTAGATAATGTTGCACGTATTGCTTGACGTAAAAGAGATAGTGGATTTCTTTCTGTCTTTTAATTTGTTGAATGGCTCGATAGAGAATATGATAAGCCAGTATCCGCAGATCATAGTTGTTTTCTGAGAAAATGATAAAAATGGTCCTTTTATGTTCGAGAGTAGGTTTAAAATAGTCCTTTTTTGTAATTTGTTTCTAGAGAATTCTGTTATTTTCGATATAGTTTTAGTGAATATACCTTTTCTTTTATGAGAAAATGATACTGCTCCCAAAATAATAGCCGAAAAATGTATACAGGACGTTGTGATATGTGTACACGATGTTGGCTTTTGGTATCTGTTATCATCTGTTGTTTACTATGTTTAGGTGATCGCACTATATGTTGCTGATGTTACTGTTCCTTGCATGTATGCTCTGCAAAAGCTTTCCCACTAGTTGCTCATGTTTACTTTCACTGCCGTTTTTCCTTTCCATTACTACTTTGAGGATCTTTCAGAAACAAGCTCTCACGTGGAAGCCGTTCAAGCAACCTGGAAATCTTAAAGTAAACCACTTGTCAAAGGAGGAAATTGAAGCTTACATACAACAGATGCCAAGAGCAACAGAAGTTGAGCTCGCAGAAGGAGAAGGAGGACCAATTTATAAACGTTGTGGATATTATTATTGAATGGTTCAATGGCGATATGCTAGAAAAGCAAATCAACTGCAGGTGGAAGTGTTTGACAGAAGAAAAGAATTTCCAGTATGAAGTAACTCGGACTTTTAGAGGCCGGGTGATACCAGTAGAAGATATAAATGTGGCTTGGAGAAATTTGGGCAACGGCCTGAGGACGAAAAACCTCAAGCAAACAATATCAAAACGAGGCTTTTTCGCGATAACTATAATAGAAATGGACAGAGCGTTGAAACAGGGCGTCCTTTACTCTTTCTCTTCATATTTGTAAGTAATACTACCTATTTTTCCCCCCTCATCTCTTGTTATTCTTTCGCGATACTTACAAAAAAAAGTTTCTCTTTTTGTAGTCGCGAGTTTGAGAACTGTTATCAAAACTGAATTCCCTGATATGACAGAAGTGGAGGTGAACAAGTTAGCTAGCAACACAAATCCATATCGATTTCTTTAATTTCTCGCGATTTCTTCATCTCATGATTCATTTTTTGTTGTTTTAAGGTACAAGATACTTGTCTTTTACGTTACATTGCGGGACAATGAGGATAAGAGAGATATACGAAATACTGAGCACAAGAGAGGAGTGCAAAAAATTGTTCGATTCTCATTTTGGGAGAAGTCCATGAGTAGTGTAAGTTGCCTTTTATGTTTTGTGCATTAGACTGTCCCTCCATATAGTTGAATTTTTGCTTTTATAGTTGTTGTCGTAGAGCGGTCTTCTCTTCTTACCGCTAGAACGATTGATGCCTTGATCATTCATTTCTCGCTCGCGTTTTTAGTTTAATTTGAAGCTCCCAAACAGAGGGAATATGTTTTTTTTAGAGTTTTGGGCTAAAATTATCCCTCATCTATTAGAGTAGGTTTATTTTGGTCCCTCAAATATAATCCTGAGCATATTTAGTCCCTTAACTTTACTAAAGTGAAGCACTTTTGGTCTTCCTAACATAATAATGTTAAAAATTAGCGGAAAGGATAATTTTCTAACGGTGTAAATTTGATAGTGTTATCTCTTTCTTAATTGATATACATTTTCTTTCTTTCTTGTCTTCTTAATTTTTTAGGATTAATATAGTAGTAGCTATTTATATTTGAAGACAATACTTTAGAACGCAATAATCTGCCCACTCGAAAAAAATAACCATTTTCTTAAATGCAGTAACAAAATGGTCTTAAAGTCAGTGGCGTAGCTAGTAATTTGGTGAAGAGTGTGCGAATTTCTTCTTAATTGTGTTTAAGAGCGTGCAAAATTAAATATATTCTCATAATAGCTAACACTTAACCTCTATGGGTTTGTATTTTACAAGTCACGTGGGTGCCACATGGGTTTAACACCGTTATTTTTAAACGAATTTTGTTAGGGAGATCAAAAGTGCTCCACTTTAGTAAAGTTAAGGGACTAAATATGCTCATAGTTATATTTGAAGGACCAAAATGAACCTACTCTAATAGTTAAGGGACAATTTTAGCCCCAAACTCGTTTTTTTTATATGTTAATTTGAATTTTAGAATGACGACTTCAAGTGATAATAACTGGCTTCAAAATCTAATATTTGCACATATTTAATGAATCTCTTAGCACAAATTTACTGTTTGACCAAAAGCTAGTGAATTCGGTAGATCATGTATACGGACTTCTAGCTCTGCCCATGGTGAAGTTGCTCGTGGTTCGAGGAAAACGAGTGAACGCGTTATGATCACAGGGCATCAAATACGACAAGTTCCGGTGATTGATGGAAAGGTGGTAGGCCTGATTTTTGTCGCAACTGTATACACGAGACTACATTAGTATTCTCACAATTGGCAACACGAAAGAAAGGGTTAAAAGGTAGGAATATTTTTTTTAAGGTATTGCTTGCTATTCGTTCTGTTGATCGATGAGAAGGTGGTACATAGGCATGATTTCTGAATCATTGCACGAATCAGAACTGAATCACTACACGAATCAAAACTTGAAACAATGAAAAAATAATGTTATGAGGCTTCCCTTGCAGATATTGTCAAAGTGGTGGTGATAAGCAAATAATTATCAATCGTCTGTGGAAATTACTACTGAAAATATATAATATAACATAACTTAAAAATTAGTTTCCAAAAAAACTTGGTTGTCATAGTAAAATGTTATTATAGAGGATAACTGTACGTTATAAAGAGGTTTGACTTGTGTATGAAAAGCTAATACCAAGAAAAGGAGAATCCATGGTTGAGAAGATATCTCCATTGACACCATAGCGAAAGAAAATTTCATAATTTCTCCGTCCCAATTTATGTCATGGTGTTTGATTTTGAGAGTCAAATGAGTTATTCTTTCACCGTTAATGTTTTTCTCCTCTAAGAACATACTTATAAGAACTTTCTCGAGAGTCAGTTGACGCAAGCCCAGTTCAAAACTCGATGGATGATGAGTCATGTGAAAGTTTACTCTTTGCTTTTTAAAGCATTGCAATTCTCAGCCTTAGTGCATTCACCAACTAATAGTTGTCTGGCCAAGCTTATTTTTTTTGCCAAAAGTGCTTATTTTTTCTCAAAATCTTCGTACTCCACAAGAAAATGTACAGGTGATATATGCAGGTGCTAACTCTTACAATAACGTAAACTATGTCTCTGTCTCAAACAAGTTATTGCATCTATAAACGTGCAACTGCTTGGTCTCAATCTCTCCTTTGAGAATGTTAATCTTTGAGGCTGATTCTGATAGACTCTTGGCTCAAAAGGAAAACTTTCGAAGCAGGATTGCTAAAAAACTATGACAGTAAAATAGCAAGGTACAATGCAAATGCAACAAAAGATAGTATGTAATACACATCGAAGAATTTCTACCATCCCATTTTGTGCAAGACCAGTAACGACAGTTGTCCAAGAATGATCCACTTTTTTTAGTCCGTTTTAAAAAGAATGAATTTTTTCCTTTTTTTGGCAACACTTTAGTTCCAACTTTCCATGTGGCAACACATTAGTTTCAACTTTAATTTAAGACCACAAGATTCAAAAGTTTTTTTTATTTTTTTAAACTCCATGTCAAGTCAAAACATGTCATTCTTTTTGAAATGGAGGGAGTATTACTTTTCTAACTCTAATTAAAGAGTAAAAATTAAGCTAACTATATTGTTTGATTATCTTGTAAAT
This sequence comes from Jaltomata sinuosa, assembly GCA_003996215.1. Taxonomy (NCBI): domain Eukaryota; kingdom Viridiplantae; phylum Streptophyta; class Magnoliopsida; order Solanales; family Solanaceae; genus Jaltomata; species Jaltomata sinuosa. The sequence goes on along the minus strand of QJPP01000617.1, from coordinate 110,147 downwards.
GTCAGTACTTCTACTTGTAGTTTTTTTTTCTATACTTGATGATTTTCAAATTATCTTTTAGACATGTACCAATTTTTATTTTTTTGTAAAAAAAATTAAGCATATCTTAATCCAAATAGGGAAAGTAGAGAAATGGGATTCTTACTGCAAAATTACAACATATAAATCTTGTAAAATATGTAAAAAATTGTACGTGCTAACTATATTGTTTGAAAATAAACGGTGTTTGAAAATTTGTTAAAAAATAGTCACTTTTGATGCGAAAACATCATGGTATTAGTGTCATAAATTTCTATCTTAAACAAGTGAAAAACTCGAGATACTATCATGATTTTTTAAATCAATGACACTATCATGAATTTCGAACTTAAAAAAAGTAAAACTCCATTATAATGTTTTGAATTTCATCCATAATACTGCGATGGAGTTTCACCTTTTTAAGTCAAGTCATGGATCAACAATTGGCTATTTTCGATGACATTATTATAATATGTAGCTATTTTGTAATTACAAGTCACGAGAATGGCTATTTTTTTTTAAATATTATTAGGACACATTATTTCCTCGTCGAATATAAAATATTACTTTCTTGGTCCATTTTTATTTGTCACATCCTCCGGCAAATCTTGGCTATGTTAGATAAAGCTCGAAACAAAAGCAGCAAGGATTGATCCATTTTTGGTGATTTTTCTGATTAGTTTATTGTGAAATTTTTTATTTGCATTAATGGAGTTTAAGATGCCTCAAATTGAAGGGACTAATTAAAATTCATATTTCTCAGTCCGAATACTAACAGAAGACTCCATTAGTTTAATTTGAATCATGATTCTAAGTTCATGAAACGGAGACTGTATATTTAGATTTTTGAATTTTGTTCCATTTGTTACTCAAAGAATATTAAGCTTTAGTTATTATTTGAGATGTTGAAGGTCCATTTACATCGTCAAAGATGTATTGAAAAATCAGGATAAAATATGCATATAAAATAATCGAAACTCATTTAAGAATCTCAAAAGAACAGACAAATTAACAAATACACAAAAGAGGAAGTAACATATATATATATATACCTTGAATATATGAAGTTGAAAGTACCACTTTTTGTACAATTTGACAATGCAATGTTCGTCCCTAGCTTTATTGATTTATATAATAGGGTAATATTAAAAGCATTATTATGATTATATTCTAAATTAATATATTCATTTGCAATGTGTTACATGGGTTATATTCCACAAGAATATACAATTGAAGGAAGATATTCAATAAAATCTGATCTTTTCAGTTTTAGAGTACTTCTTCTTCAAATCATAAGTGGCAAAAAGAATACATGTCTACATGGTCCAGATGACAACTTAAACCTTCTTGAATATGTGAGTTGCGATTACTTCAAATATATTTACAAGTATTTCATTAGAATTAAACTTATATATACTGATATTACAAAAAAAAAAACTTGTATTCTAATTTAGCGATTTCATTGATTATGAATGGTTACATGTACTTATTTTTTTTATATGTCTCAATAGTAGAAAAAATTGTTTATGTTGTCGGTACATAAAAGTTAAACTATTTTAGTTAAGAGTTCAACTTCTATACGCTAACAACATAAACGAACTTCTATACTACCAGAGCCATGATAATACTCTCTGTTAATGATTTACCTCTATAAAAAGGACAATACACTTGGCTTTAAGTTTGGAGACATTGTCACTGCCTCCAAGCTCCAACATCTTTAATTTTTGACATCAAATATAATGTACCCCGTGAAATGAAATATTTGGTCAAGTTACCTGTTAGGTTAAAAAGAGAACCGTGCACAGACATGGCTCGCGAGAACACGAGGCAACTTCAGTAAATACATTTCGAAATGAAAAATTTACAAGCAATAGACATACTTAAAAGAACAAGCAAGAAAATATTAAATAAGTAATATGGAGAAACCAAACTCTACTATAAACCATTCCTCCTTTCTCAAAGGATTCACGTTGAGGCCATAATCCAAGCAATAAATATACTTGATAGAACCAGTAGTTCATACATTATCTCTGAAAATAAATATTAAAAACAGAAAAGGAAAAAAGTGCAACATGCCCAGAGTAATAGAAACATTATCCCTATCAAGCTTGTTTCTAATAGAAACTCAACTCAAGCAAATATTAAATAAGTAATTTTGGAGAAATCAAGCTTTCTCTATAAACGATTCCTTTCTCAAAGGACCCATGTCGCGGCCAAAATCCAAATTTTCCTTTGGATGTCTGGAATGTAAAAGGATTAGGTGCCCCAACTTGATGTGAAAAATCCCGTGAATATAGTAGCACATCACCATCCGGAAACATATATCGAGCTTTGGCTACATCAAGACCATCGATTTGTATGGTAAACAATAGTATCCAAGATTCCTTGACACCGTAGTCTTTCATTCCCCATAACTTAAACGTGCCCAACGAATAATAACTAGTAGTAATATGAAAGCAAAGCATTCCATCCAATAATGAAAGGCCAATATCGGGCTGGGAGTAAATCCCCACGCACATTTCCTCAAGCAAAGGTACATCTCCAAACACCTCATTTGAAATATCAAATGAAACAAGATACAACTTTCCTCCTGCCTTATAATCAGCAAGCCAGTGAAATGCTCCATGTACACATACCAAAGGATCATTAGGAGCAATTTGATTTGGGTAAATTCTAATCTCCCTTTTACATCCCGTCCTAGTGCAAACGCCTGTTGGATAGTTACAAATTTTTCTCCAAGAACCACTTTTTAGCGTGAGAATTTCAAACGATTGAGTAAGTTGTATAGGACCCGTGTTCACCTTAAGGATCTTATAGCCATCACCTGTAGCATCGTCATATCCCAATCCAAAAGAAGAATACCCAACCTTAAAGTCTGAATGGGGAAGTAGAACGGATTCTCTTGTGGAGGGGTTCCACAACAAAAGCTCTGTATCAGCCTTAAGAAGAACCAAGCCATCGAAAGAAGAAAAGAGTTCATAATGATCCACATTGTAACTTAAAGGGGGATCGACTACTTGTACATCCTCAAAAGTCGATAAAGAAGAAGAATAGAAGTTAAACTTTTTGATATCACCTTGAATACGGTACCTATGTTTTTTGCGAATAAGAAGCTTTGAGTCAGGACTCCGATGCTTCATCTTAAAGCCAGGATCTGATATTAGTGACTCCCAATTTTTTGAGACACACTTGAACCGAAGAAGAGACTGCACGGGTAACCTGTCGAGGATTTCCACAATTATTTCCTCATGAATGTGAATTCCAGTGGCCTACATTGGACAAGGCAAGTGGTTTAGTAGTTCACACCTATTAACGTAAGTAGACTTCAAAACAACTCAATTTCAAGTAGTAACACATGAAATCACAACTTACCTGCTGATCAACATCTATCTTTAGTACTTTGACACTTTCGCCTCTGAAAGCATCCTTCCTTCTCAATACCCGAGCATCCATTGAATGCATTCTTTTCGATGGACGAACACAAGCAGCCAGCTTTTTGTTTTGATAGGGAAAAGGGGTTACGGTTCGCTGAGGTTTTATCCAAACATGGGCCAATGGCTCTGGATTTGGGCTGGATAACTATTGCATATATACCGTATGTATATATAATGTATTTATATGTATACAATTATTTTATTTTTTTAAAAAAATAACCGCATGTATACCAATGGTCATTTCGAGTAAGAACTTTGGGTGAATGACCATTATAGGTAGTAAATTATAAGTGGACTATTTTTTGTGTAAATTTTTTAACACAATGACCATTTTATCTAATTTTACCAAAAATAACGAAAAATGTACACTGAGTTAAATTTCTTAACCAAAAAGTAACCTCCGTTATTTGTTATTTCTCAAAATAGCCGTTCGACTTATTTTGTTGCCCAAGATGTACAACTTCCTTTCTTCTTCTTCGTTCATCTACCGTTGCTTACCCTTTTTCTTCCTTATTCTTCATTGCTTTCAACCGTTAAAGTTTCTTGAAAGCTTGATTTTAAAATTCGACATGCCGTAAACGCGAACCATATTAATTGAATAGCATATCAAAAGACTCAAAATACCGAGAGGAGTTCAAATTTGAAATTTGGGACTGCTTAGAGGTTGAGAAGATCGAGATTAAAAGAACTTGCAAATCAAGTTCTTTAATAGTTGTTGCACTTGAATTTAAGCCTGACCTAATTTTTGTTTTAAGCCAAAGAAGGAGCATTATAGCTTAGATATGATTGAACTCTTTAACATAATCTTTCCATTCAGTACGAACAATCTTCTCACGTTGAGCATGCATTTCTCGATCAAATGACCGAGAAGGCGAGAAGACGAACCAACAATTGATCAATATCATTAGTAACTATATCTTCATATTCATATACCGTGAATATTTCACCCACCGGGGAGTTTACTCAAAAAAAGTAAACGAACAAATATTAGTGGATTCTATCTCAAGAAGGTTAGTAATTTGATACTTATTACTCCCTCTGTCCCATATTAGTTGGTCAACATACTACTCCTTTCGTTCCTTTTTAGTTGTCATGTTAAGACTTTGCACAACCATTAAAAAAAATTAATTAAAAGTGTAATTTAACTCAAATATATACCCTTTATTAGTCTTTGTCTATTTATATGTCTCTTAATTCTAGAATAACTAATGCTAAGGGCAAAGTTGGAAGAAAGTAATTAATTCTCTCTTGATTCTTTAAATTGACAAGTATTTTGGAACAACTATTTTTAGTATACATGACAACTAAAAAGGAACAGAGGGAGTATAAATAGTTGATCCATATTAGTTGGTCACCTTACTAAATCAAGAAAACATTATAAACTTTTTCCAAATTATCTTTGCAATTAATACTTTTTGAAAGTGTTCACACTTGTTTATAAAGTTCCAAAGAAGTTTCTTTAGGGTATATTAGTAAAACTAACTTCTTATTTATGATTTCTTAACATGCGTGTAAAAAAGAAAGTGACCGACTAATATGGGACGGAAGGAGTAATTACTTGCACTCTTTGGTCATGAAATTACTTTGGTACTTTTTTTGTTTTTTGCCCGATTTTCGGTACCCATTTTAAGGATATTTAAAGCATTTTCTAAAAATGCGATTTCATTTCAAATTAAAGGTTCAAACCTAATTCCTCCACTAAAAAAAAAAAAAAGAAGAAGAAGAAATTAGTTAACAATGGCCAATTTACATCGCGTAACAAAAAAAATCCATCAATAAAACACACTTTTTTTTGTGGTACTATTGTTAAGGGCGGAGGGACACTTACAATCACACCACAACACTTGATGGTAATTAATATACGAATTTAATTAGCTTATTTACACTGAAAAATGTAATTTATTTATGTACCATTAGCTATGAAAAAAAATCCTAATAAAATACACTTTCTTCTTTAATGGACTTTACACGACATAAATCTGAATTAACTGTCCCGACAGAATGCGAGGTTGAAATACTTAATTTTAATTATGATCAATTTGGATATAACAACAATAACATATTCAGTGTAATCTCATAATTAGAGTCTGAACTCAGGAAATAGTAGGATGTACGCAGACCTTATCTCTATCTTTGTAGGATTGAGAGGTTGTTTTCGGCGCTCTCGACTCAAATGATGAATTTGTATAGATTAAATAAAAAAATTCGTAGTAGAAAACTACAAGTAAAATACTAAAAGTTAACATAGCTATAAGCTAATAAAGGATAACTCAATGCACTAAAGATTCTGCTATGTACGGGGTCTGAAAAGGTTCGAACCATTCGGGTTTGTTGTTGCCAAGAGATTATTTTCACGGCTTGAACCCGTGACCTCATGGTCATAATATATGAACAATAAGAACTAGAATTCTTATTGAGACTATAACTCATAGGAAAGAAAATCGATTTATGGGTGAAATCAAATATGCAGTATTTACTGACAAAAGTATTCGATTGTTGGGGAAAAATCAATATACTTTTAATATCGAATCATGACAATAATTTTACCAGTTAATTAAGTCTACATAGCTAATAATTCAAAATATTTAATAAAAAGTTTGAAAAATTTATAGTTAAAGAAAAAAATGTTTGACTCCTGAAATAATAACACCCTTCACGTAAAATTGGACGGAAGGAGTAAAATAACCTTTACACTGTCAAGTCACCAATTAATACAACAAGGTGATCAATGCCCATAAATAACTGAAATTCGTAATTCAAAAATAAAACAAATTACCTGTTAACCAAGTTATTATCTTGCAACCAATTGTGTAATTGTTGCATTGTCAATGTCTATTTCCTCTGATGAGCCATTTGAAATATTGACAACTTGATCTTCATGATCTTCTCTTGCAGAAAATGCAGGCCTCTTAGGGGAATTCATAACTAAATTTTCAATATTCTTGAACATGGATAAAACTTCCAACATTGTAGGCCTATCCAATGGATTTTTTTGGACACATAATAGTGCTATTTGCATGCATTTCAATAGTTTACAAGAATGTGTTGTATCATCAAGTGAGTGGTCCATAAATTCCATGCCTTCACCATCTCTCCACATCTCAAATGCCTGTATTATTATTTTTAAATAAATTGTCCAAAAAAAAGAGCAAAAGTTAAATCAGAGTATATGCATCTTTCTAATTATAATAATAAAAAATATACAGTATTAGTATAATATTGACTAGATTATTTATCTTATTTTTCGAGTTATTAATCTTATATAAGGTGTGTTTAGTATAGAGGAATTTTTTATTTTATTTTATGATATTTTAGTAAGTAAGCTGAAAATAACATCCAAGACTGGAGGTGAGTGTGGGGTAGGGTTGTGGGGGTAAGACTTAGGAGTGAGGGCGGGTCATGAGTAGTGTAACTTTTTCTTATATTATCAGCGTATATAAGTTAAATATCAATAATATATATGAAGTTATCATAACTCACATATTCAAGAAGGTTTAAGTTGTTATGTAGACATGTATTCTTCTTCCCACTTATGATTTGAAGAAGAAGTACTCCAAAACTGAAAACATCAGATTTTGTTGAATATCTGCCTTCAATTGCATATTCTGGTGGAATATAACCCCTGCAACATTATACAAATTAAATGAATAATATTAATTAATAGTATAATCATAAAAAGATAAGATTGTCATCATAAAAAAAGGGTTATGTTATACAATATGTAAAGATGAGTAATTTATTCATATAATCAATGTATATAAATTTAAGAAAAGCCTTGGAATAACAGTAAATTTATTTGTGTGTGACCATGTAATCAATCTCTATTGCTACGTGCTAATATCAAGGTAAGCTATTTACATCACACCCTTTGATGTCGACACTTTTCTAAACCCTACATGAACATGATATATTTCATGCACCAGGCTATTTTTTTTTTATAATCGATATATATAAGTAAATTTAATTCTAAATATATAAATACTGCTTACATTGTTCCAACTATTCGATTGGTGTTTGCTTCAACTGCATCCTTCTTAAAAATTCTTGCCATTCCAAAGTCAGAGATCTTTGGTTTCATTTGCAAGTCCAAAAGAATATTGCTTGCTTTTATATCCCTATGAATAATTGTTAATCTTGAGTACTCTTGGAGGTATAATAGTCCTTGGATAATGCCTTCAATTATTTGCACTCTTTTTTCCCAATTTAGAACCAATCTTCTGACTTGATCTACATGTGGAAAAACAAATCAAGTTGATGAAAAAATATAGATACAAATTGTTAGTTGCTAGATATATATAAATAACTGGAATTTGACCTCATGTACTTGTGAATTAAAGAAAGGAGGAAGTCAATCAAAAAAAAAAGAGATGTTAATTAGTATTTTATATTCAATGACAATATAATGATTTTTTTTGCATTTTTTTTGCAATTTAACCTGCTTAAAAAGGTTACTCGCGTCATTTTTCAGATAGTTATCTAAAATTCTCCTTACATATAGTGCGAAGAAATTTTACATTATCCGGCCATCCAAAAAACCTCTATTGTGATCCTTCGTATAAAATGAGATGTGTAATCTTAAAAACAAGACAAGCTACCTATTATAACACGTAAATGTGACATGATATATAATATAAAATTTCTTTAGGGTAAAATTCAAAAATAGATGTCATTCTTGTGACTTGTAGTCTCAAATAGACACATATTCTGATATCATCGAAAAATAGCCAATTGTTGAAATTCATGACTTAATTTAAAATGTGAAATTCAGTCACAGTATTCTGGACGAAAAGTCCAGAACACTATCATGGAGTTTCACTTTTTTTAAGTTCGAAATCTATTGTAGTTTCATTAATTTCGAATATCATGATAATATCCTGATTTTTTCACTTGTTTAAGATAGAAATTTATGACATTATCATGGTGTTCCAGCTTCAAAAGAAAAGGATGACTTACTGTAAATATAGTAGTCCAAGCTCTTGTTGGGCATATATTCATAGATCAACATCTTTTCTTCTCTTTCAATGCAAAATCCAACAACTTTTACAAGATTTATATGTTGTAATTTTGCAGTAAGAATCACTTCATTTTCAAATTCTTCAATTCCTTGAGATGAAGTCTCTGACAGCCTTTTCACTGCTATTTCTTTCCCATTTCTCAACTTTCCCTATAAAAAATAATTTGGAACTCACCAAGTATAGGAAAAAAACTACAAGTAAAAGTAATTTTTAGAAGCTAAATAACAACGATAAAATATTCAGTATAATCTGACAACTCACAAGTGGAGTTTGGATAAGATAAGATGTATGTAGATTTTATCCCTACCTTTGTGGGATAGAGAGGAGTTAATTCTCTATAGACTCTCGACTCAAAAAAAAAAAAATTGACGAAATAAAATTTCAAAAAAAAAAATATAACAACAAAATAGCAAGATATAAGACAATTTTTACAAGCTAATCATCAAAAATATTATTAGCTTAATTTTTACTTTTTAATTAGAGTTAGAAAAAGTAATATTATATAATGATTTGATTAGTTGCTTTCATGGGACTTTTGACTTTAGGGTGCAATGAAAGAGTTGACTAAGGCTCAACATGCTGCTAGTAACGTGACAAGTTGGTGGAGCTAATCATGCTGTCACCAGAATTATGGTGAGACGGATAGGATTCTTGGTATGAGGTTTTACGCGATGCGAAAAAGGATAAATCAGGCCTTTCAAAGTGAGTATCAGACATCGAGTGAAAACAAAAAGAAGAAAAGCGTGAACTGGCTCAAGTTGACCTAGACGAATGGCATGTTTGATCAAGCTTGTGACCAAGATTTACTTATTTTGAAAGTGTTTTTTCTCCGAAGTACTTTTGTAAAGTACCAATCAGTATTTGACTAATTATTTTAAAAAGCACATTTACAAATATTAGAGCAGTATCTTGTGCTCGGCCAATATTTCAAAAAGTATTTTTAGGGAAACTTTTCAAATCTTTCTAAAAGCAAACAAAATGTTAATGTACCTTGTAAACAGGTCCATATCCACCTTTCCCAAGCTCATTTTCAGCTGAAAAATTATTTGTAGCTTCCTTCATCTCATCAAAACTGAATATTTGCAAAGTCCTTGTTTCTTCACCTCCTTTTTCTTCATTATGTTGGATTCCAATTTTGTTCCTTGCCACTAAAAAACGAAAGAACGAGTTTTGAAATTTGTAATGATAGAAAAAGGAGATAGTAACAGATAAATAGAACATAGAACAACAATAACATATTCACTGCAGTCTCACAAGCGGGGCGTAGCGAAGGTAGGAATGTACATTGACCTTACCTCTACCTAGATCATGAGGTAGCTAGAGAGACTGTTTCTGATATACTATCGGCTCAGAAGAAAGGTATCTGGCACAAGATTATAATAAATATAGACACGAGAATAGCAATTTAAAGAATTACCTTGAAATTTAAGTAATTTTCTCCTTCGAAGACACCATAGTGTAAAGAAAAGCAACAACAACATCAATAGAGATCCCATTGGAATCAAAATGAGGACCATTCGATTGAGTTTCTTCTTCTTCTGCATACCAGCTGATTGACCAATATCTTCCCCTTCTTGTATATCTTTAACTTCTAAACAATGAAAAAGAAAATGTTGAGATTAGTCGGATCAGTGAGTTTTTTATTTTTTATTTTTAAAAAAGAATTTAGGTCAAATTCAACCTCAAAGCTAGTTCATGAGGTAAGAATGACCCAAAATCATATAAACACGCTAAGTCACCCATCCACAATCAATGTGGGAATTCTGACACTCCTCGCACGCCCAAGCCTGCCAACTGGAGGGTGAACAACAAACTACATTGACCCAACATCGGATAACTAAGCATTGGGATTGGTCTAGCTCTGATACCATAATAAAAAATGGATATTGGGTTTGACTCAACCCAGAAGCTAGCTCATGAGATCAGAGACAAATCCAAAATTTAAAGTTAGTTTCCGACAACAACCTCAAGTTAATGTGCAACAGTCAAACATCTATAAACATTTAATGAAGCTCTTATTCAGCACAACATCCTTATGCAACAATTTCACATGTTAGGTGTAGTTGGTGTATTCGGTGGCTCCAGGACAAAAGCTATTAGGATATAGTGAACCCATATATTATACTCAAGATTCGCCTAAAGCATGAGGTAAGAACTGCGTAAAATCACATAAAGAGACTAAATTACCTTCTGAAACAGCCTGAGAAAGAACAGAATTCCAGTCATATGAGACTTGCCATGCCACATAGCCCTTCAAATTCCTCTCTTTTGCATAGGAAACTTTTGTTTTCACTGCCTCAACATCATCAAAACCAACCCAACTTGTCCCAATAGAGACATAATTCATCACATAAGTTGAATTATATGATGAATTATTAGCGCGATATTTTATCATGTCTCTCTTGATATCATCGATGCTCAATATACCATTTGTACTCGTGAACGGCTCATTTTGTTCTTCAGTACCAAACGAAACATCTTTCGGCCCTGGCCCTGTTCCTACCGCGCCAATTTGGTTATGTTTTGGACTAACCAATGTCCAAACATAGCCATAAAAGGGCAATCCCAACACAAGATTTTGACTAGGAAAACCAGATTTGATCCAAGCATTAATCCCATAATCAGTGTTTAAATCACTATTTGGATCATACAATGCAGCAACAGGGGATGTATTATTTGTTGACCCTGGATCATAGTAATCAAATGCAAAAACATGTACCCAATCCAAGTTTTTCCTCATTGACTCAATTGGATAAGTCAAATCTTGAATCCATGGTGTATATTTACCTGCCATGGTCAATAAAAGTCGCGTTTTTTTCGATTTCTTGGACTCGAGATCGATAGCTACTCTCCAATCATCCAAAAGGGTAGCCAAATTCGACATTTCTTGCGAAGAACTAGGCCAAATCCAGCAGAAATCAAGACCATCAAAGCCATAAAATCGCGCGATTTCAATGGATGAATCAATGAAGTTTTTTTTTCCAATAAAGTATGTGTTGGACATTAATAAGTACACCTCAGATGATATAGAAGATTGGTCTGTTCCACCAATTGATAAAATTGTCTTGAGTGTTGGATTTTTCCTCTTGACAATGCTATTGAAGTTTTTAATTTGTTCATCATCTGATTTTGTGACAATAACATTATCTGTTGATGTGTTGAAGGTAATATCAGCAAAGCCATAAATGAGATGAGTGTAAAGAGTTGAATTTATGCTTTGTATATTGGGAGAATTTATTGTGTCATATTGCCAATAACCAGCTTTTATCCATGTTTGATCATTTGTTGCTATTGATTTGTGTAGTTGGGATTGGAGAATTGTGTGGAAGAAGAAAAAAATGACAATGTTTTTGAATGCCATAGAAGGGGTACTACAAGAATGAAGTACACTAATTAACTCTTTAGAGAAGTATATAACTTGTAACATTGAGTCATTGACCACAAAGGGTTGGTGAAGGATGGATAGGATCTTCCTATCTTATTCAGAAGTCTCGTGTTTAAGTCCTGAGAATAAAAAAAAATCTTGGTATAAAATATTTTTCCGATTTAAATTCGGATTAGTCGGGATTTCGATCTTGTTATTATACCACATTATATTTGTGTTCCATGTCGAAAATATGTGGTTCCAATGACACGCGCTACTAAAAAAACTAACAAAAATCGACCTAAAGAGGTCCATCGATAATTGAGTATATATATTTTTTGAATTAATTTCTATAGAAATCGACCTCCAAAGATCGATTTTCTTAGCTCAAAAAATCGGAAAAACATAAAACCGACCTCGGGAGGTTGGTATGTTCTTAATTTTTTTGTATTCCCAGCTAACTGACCTCTTGAGGTCGATATATTTAAGAGTAATATTCAAAAAAGTTAAAATAACTGATCTCTTGAGGACAAATTCCCACCTCATGAGGTTAGTTAATTTAGTTTTTCCCATAAAATTGGGGGGGGGGGGGGGGGGGGGGGGGCTACCGACATCCCTCCCTCGGTCAGAAAACCAACCTCCCGAGGTCAATTGTTACCCCCACATCCCTCCCTCGGTCAGAAAACCAACCTCCCGAGGTCAATTGTTTTGATCGGCTTTTTGATAGATTTCTAGTAGTGGCATGAGTCGCGCCTGTTACTGTTAATATATCTTTCAAATAATTTGATGATATACACATACAATTTTTATGTCATCAGACTTCAGTGTGTAAAAGTTAAACTCGATTGAAGAATACTTCGATATTATTTTCTCAAAGGCTCTAAGCTAGTTCTTGTAAATTTCTCTGATATGACCATAGAAATTTATATCATGAATTGGAAAAACAACAAACTAATTAAAGTCCTTGCATGCTGGATTTTTTTTCTCATACTTTAAATGCATGAACAATTTCTCTGACATATTATAATTTCTTTTTATTTCTATTATCTTAAAATGTAATGTCCAACGATTTACTCTTCACGTCAATGATTTTGTCCTGTCCAAAATTCCATAAAGAAAGAAAAAAAAAACACATCAATTTTTTTTGAAACTGATGTGACATTTTTCTTTTAATATTTCTCTCAACAATTATTTTGGAAAATATCTATCATATATTATAATAATATATAATGTATTTTGGGTCGAACTTTGTTTTCTTCTGATTTATTCTTTTCGTTTAACATAAAAAGAAAATACAAACAATGAAAGAAAAACAGCTGAAAGATACATTAATGTAAAATTATCGCGTAAAAGAGGTCCTTTTGTGTGTGAGACAGTAAATATTTACAGCAAACTTGATAAAATTAGCGCGTAAAAGAGATTTTATGTGTGTGAGATAGTAAAATTTACAAAAAAACTTGATAAAATTAGCATGTGACAGTAAAATTTACAATAAACTTGGTAAAATTAGTACGTATAAAAGGTTTTGTACGAAAAATTTCATAAAAATATATATAACTTAAATCTAATCGAAATTATTCAACTTATATATCGAATAACTTTTACGTGGAAAAGGGCAAAGTAGTCATAGACGTTTTATTTTATTTTATTTTTAATTTGTGGCTATTTTAGTCAAATTTTGATTTGATTTTTTATATTAAATTTAACATGCTGCCCAACGCATGTTATGGAAAGTCAACAGAGAATAGTTGACTTTAATAGTTGACTGACTAAAGTCAACTACAACATTTGTATAATTATATAAAAATAAGCAAAATAAAATAAAATAAAAATCATAGACAGCTAATGACACATCATTGAGTCCTTTTTCAAATATTATCAAAACAATAAAATCAACAAATCGTGAGAGCACCTAATTTACGAAGATTTGTTTTAAAAAAAAATAGAAATTAGTGATAGATAAAATCATGTAGCTAAGCAACAAAATAGGAATTAGCTAGCGACGGACAAAATCATGTAGCTAAACAATAAAGTTTATTGTGAATCCGAATTTAGCAACGAATATAGCGAAGAATTACCAAAACCTTCTATTAGTACGTACGAGCAATTTAACGATGAATTGCTCATCAGCAATGAAGTTCTTAGTTAATTTTAGTTTTTTAAGGACTTATTCTTCATGTTTAAAGTATTTGGTTAATTGAGAGTTGATGATTCACATCACACGTTCTATCGATTCATTTATCTTTTAAGACTGAATTTAGTATTTTGAAAAAAAAACTAAAAAATAGTAAACGCTGGATTTATTTGGCTAAAATAGTACTCAACAGAGGCAAAGCTAGAAAGTTATCTTCAGGTTTAGCCGAATCAGTAGTTGAGATTTAGCCAAGATTTTGAGTTTATGAATTATGAGTCGCAATTTTTTTAATTCTTTGCTTATTGAATTCTGTATAAATTATGTGTACATATTAAACAAAATTTAAACACAAATATGGGGTTTGGAACTTAATTTTGAGTTTTGCCAAATTCATAACCACAATGATAGATCCACCCTTAACCAACCTTCTATTTATATTAAGAAATTTATTAAATATATATAAAAATTAAATTTTATACTCAATTTTATACAAACATCTGATATCGCTATCTTAACATTTAGAACTCATAAAGTTTACAAATATACCCTTGAATTTCAAGAAACTAAATCCTGAGTTCCATTACATGTTCAGAAGAAAAAGTATGTAAACTACCAAATTTGCATTTGGTGGGTCTTCCAAGTTGCATATAGTGGGGCCATTTGAATTGTTTTTTCTGGAAAATGGAAATCAAAGTCTTGTGCAATTTTCAGCAATGTACAACTTTGCTTTTGACATTTGTTCACATGCAAGTGTGGACTAAATTTATTTTATATATATATATATATATATATATATATATATATATATATATATTGCTGAAAATTGCACAAGACTTTGATGTATAATTACGTATCAATGATGTTTATATATATATATATATATTCATATACTCTATTTATACAATATTTATATATATATATATATTTTTCAATCCCGATCAACTCAAAACTCCTCTAAAGAGTTCCAAATTTTAGATATGAGTTCCTTTTGATGTTTCGAGTCTTTTGATATATTATTCACTCAAAACGACTCACGTTTGCGGTGCGCCGAATTTTAAAATTGAGTTTTGAAGAAGTTTTAATGGTTAATGGAATCTTTCAATCACGACTAACTCAAAATCTCCTTTAAATAGTCTAAAATATTAGATATGAGAATCCTCTCGATATTTCGAGCACTTAAATATACATTATTCACTCGAAACAATTCACACAGAGTATGAAGATGCTTTGAACTAGCTGCTGGAGAATTGCCAAAACTTTTCCATTAAATTTGGAAACTCCCTACAAAGTGATGGATCTAATTTTGGAAGCCTTTAAGTTTATGTAGAAATCGTTGATAATACGTAACATATAACTAGTTGAACGGAATCATTGTTTGATTAAATTACAAATAGAGAGAAATCGTAAATATTTTATAGAAACATTACATTATAAATGTTGTATTAATTCATGCATGTTCGAAACATGAATAATTTTTTATTTTTTTTAAGAATGGTAATAAAAAAACAAAAGATACTTTTTTTCGAAATATGAACAAACGGAAGTTGAACTCCGAAAGTACTAATAACTGCATGTGTTTTGCTGTGGAACTGGAATATAATGTGTGTATCAGGCCCAAAATAATCCTTTGGGTTGATGCCCTAAACCCCAAAACAAAAAAGATTGAGTTTATTTCAAAACCACACTCTAAGGGTGTGTTCGGTTAGAAGGAAACTGTTTTTCAACATAAATATAAGTGGATTTTTTTATTTATTGTTCGATATGTAAGTAAAAAAAATTATTTAAAATATATTTATATATAATTTAAATAAATATTATGACAGGTGGTGGTGATAGCCGATAGGTAGAGGTGGTGGGGAAGGGGTGAAGATGAGACGTGTGAAAGATAAATACAAAGTCAATCACTATCCAACCATTCTTAGCTACATTTAGACATAGATTTGGATCAGATTTTAAAAATTTATATTCAAATATCTGTTTGACCATAGATTTTGGATTCAAATTCTGAAAATTTGTCTTCATAAAAATTCAGGGTTTTTGGGATAACTTACACTCACAAAACTTCAATTCTTTTCCAAGTAAAATGCATGTCCAAATACAATATAAAATTCTAAAAAATTCTTTAAACTTTTTTTTTTGTATAAAAAGTTAAATCCATCATTGCAAAGAGTAGCATCATCTTGCAACCAATTGTGTAATTGTTGCATTGTCAATGTCTATTTCTTGTGATGATCCATTTGGAATATTGCCAACTTGATCTTCATGATCTTCTCTTGTAGAAAATGCAGGCCTCTTAGGAGAATTCATAACTAAATTTTCAATATTCTTGAACATGGATGAAACTTCCAACATTGTAGGCCTATCCAATGGATTTTTTTGGACACATAATAGTGCTATTTGTATGCATTTCAATAGCTTACAAGAATATGTTGTATCATCAAGTGATTGATCCATAAATTCCATGCCTTCACCATCTCTCCACATCTCAAATGCCTGTATTATTATAATTTTAAATAACCAAAAGAAAGAAAAATTCAAAATCAAATTAAGTATATGCATCTTCCTAGTTATAAATTTAAAATGATATATTGTCCCAAAAACATTCATATATAATTTAGGAAAATACTTTGGAGGTGGGTGTCGGGTTGTGGGGTTGGGAATGACAGTGCGTGTGTTGGAAGGTGGGATGTCACTTATAGAATTTATTTTTCCTATTTCTGCCGGAAAAATTATTTTACTCTTATGCAAAAAACTTATTTTCCTAAAGAAAAATATATCAATATATATAAGATAAATCTCAATAATATACTTGTAATATATATGAAGTTATCACAACTCACATATTCAAGAAGGTTTAAATTCTCATCTGGACCATGTAGACATGTATTCTTCTTCCCACTAATGATTTGAAGAAGTAGTACTCCAAAACTGAAAACATCAGATTTTGTTGAATATCTGCCTTCAATTGCATATTCTGGTGGAATATAACCTCTGCAACACATTGAAAATGAATAATATTAATTAAAAATATAATCATAAAAATAAGATTTGTTATCTAATAAATGGAATGATCCCATATCGAATTGGGACGAATTTCTGGACTCTTTAGAGGGTTTGAACAAGATCTCTATTTATATGGTATCAGAGTTAAGCTCACTGAATCTGATGTGACGGGGGGAGGGGGCACACCTGATAATGAAACCAATATAAAAAATGTCTAAATCTAGGTGTGAGGGAATTAAGGCGACGAGATCCACACTCCTTATAAGGGTATTCCTTCTCCTTTTGAGCAATCTTTTACGTCGAAGACCTAATTTGATATTATCCTAAAAATGCAGGTTACCTGATACAATATGTAAAGATGACCAGACTGTGTAATTTATTTATACTATTGGTATATATAAATTTAAAGGGAGTCTTGGAGCAACAATAAATATGTTTGTGTGTGACCATAGATTCGAGCCGTGAAATCAGCCACTAATAATACATGCTAGTATCAGAAAAAGCTGTCTACACTATACCCTTTGGTATGTCGCGATCCTTCCCTAAATTCTGCGTGACCATGATATGCTTTGTGCACTAAACTGTCTTTTTTTTAATTGATGTATATAAATAAATAAAATTCCAAATATATATATACCGCTTACACTGTTCCAACTATTCGTTTGGTATTTGCTTCAACTGCATCCTTCTTGAATATTCTTGCCATTCCAAAGTCAGAAATCTTTGCTTTCATGTGTAAATCCAATAGAATATTACTGGCTTTTATATCCCTATGAATGATAGTTAATCTTGAGTATTCTTGGAGGTATAATAGGCCTTGAATAATGCCTTCAATTATTTGCACTCTTTTTTCCCAATTTAGAAGTAATCTTCTCACTTGATCTACATATGAAAAAACAAATCAAGTTGATGAAAAAAAAACTAGATATATAAAATATCTTATATTCAATGATAACATGATGAACTTTTTACACTATGATGTAATTTAACCAACATAGAAGGTTACTTGTATTATTTTTCAGGTAACTAATTCCAAGTATTATCGATAATCAATTACCTAAAATTGTCTTTGAGTTTAATATACATAAATATATCGATAGTGTGTGAAATGTTACACTATTAGGTCATCTAGAAGCTTTTTTACATATATAAACCCTCCATAATATATATATCTAAAAATTAGAAGAAAAGGAAGACTTACTGTAAATGTAGTAGTCCAAGCTCTTGTTGGGCATATATTCATAGATCAACATCTTTTCTTCTTTTTCAATGCAAAATCCCACAACTTTTACAAGATTTATATGTTGCAATTTTGCAGTAAGAATCACTTCATTTTCAAATTCTTCAATTCCTTGAGATGAAGTCTCTGACAGCCTTTTCACTGCTATTTCTTTTCCATTTTTCAACTTTCCCTATTTGGATTAAGATATGCTTAATTTTTTAAAAATATAAAAAAAATAGTACATGTATAAAAGATAATTTGAAAATCATTTAGTATTTGACTAATCATTTTGAAAAGCACATTCACAAATATTAGAGCAGTACTTTGTGCTCGATTAATATTTCAAAAATGCTTTTGAGAAAAAAATATCATTTTTAGCCTTTGAAAAAGAATTTCATCTACTATTCAAAAACACTTATTTTCTAAATAAGTACTTTTTGATAAGAAAACATTTAGCTCAATTAATTATTGATTTATTTCTTTGGTGCAAAAAGAAAGAGAGAAAAAAATGTATATACAATGTACCTTGTAAACTGGCCCATATCCACCTTTTCCAAGCTCATTTTCAACTGAAAAATTATTTGTAGCTTCCTTCATCTCATCAAAACTGAATATTTGCAAAGTCCTTGTTTCTTCACCTCCTTTTTCTTCATTATTTTTGCTTCCAATTTTGTTCTTTGGCACTAAAAAAAATAAATTAAGAAAAATAATGACTTTTGAAATTTATAATACTAAATATTTCATGACATTTGAGTGACTATAGGAGCATTTCATCTATAGCATAAATACAAGAATTTTCAAATTAAGTTGTTCCAAGATAGAAAAAGGCGTTTGTCTTTTTTAATGGACAAATAAGGAATAGTGACACATAAATTAAACAGAAAACAATAATATAATCAGTATAATTTCACAAATAAAGTCTAAAAAAGGTAGGATATATATACACAGACTTTAACTTATTTTTATAAAGTAGAGGAATTATTTTTGATATATCCTCATCTCAAAAAAAAGATATCTGACGCGGGATTATAGAAAATAAGACAAAAAATAATAATTTTAAAGAATTACCTTGTTTAAGTACTTTTTTCCTTCGAAGACACCATAGTGTAAAGAAAAGCAGCAACAACACCAATGGAGATCCCACTAGAATCAAAATGAGAATCAACCGATTGAGTTTTTTCTTCTTTTGATCAATATTTGTTCCTCCTTGTATATCTTCAACTCCTAACAATTAAAAAACAAATTGTTGGGATATTTCATACATAAAACAAGAATCAAATAAAAAATTAACGAATCATGTAATTATTCGAGTTCGAATCCTGGGACTGGAGGTATAGAACTTTTTATAAGGAAACACTTTATTTCCTTAGTTGGCCTTACCCGTTGTCAAGCGCTTTAATTCCTTAGTTGACCTTATCTGGTGTCAATCTAGATTTGTTGGATCAGTAGATCTTTTATAAGAAATGAATGTTGAGTCTAACTCAATCTAAAAGCTAGCTTACAAGGTGATTACAGTACAAAACCATAAAAAGGTGACGACAGTGATGGTGACAGTGGATATAATTATAATGATGGTGGTGGTTGGTGTGGTTGATGTGGTGGTGAATGACATTAGTGGTTGACAACGATGGTGGTTGACAGTGGTGGCGGCTGGTGGTTGGCAATGATAATTATGGTTGACAATGGCGGTGGAGATTGTGATGACAGAGGTGATTAGTGATGGTGGTTGATGATTGTGGATAGAGCGATAGTGAAGATTATCCACACAAAAGTACCTTTTAATGATACTGTTTGTTTTAGATCTTAATGATTAAGACCTATTCAGACCACAAAAATGTTTAAATTTTGACGTAAACAAATGCACTTGATGGCCTAGTGTTTGAATCATTCAGATTCAGACCTCCATTAAGTGAAAACAAATGAGGCCTTTAATTTGATTCATAATAAGAAATGAGTGTTCAGCCTAACTCAATCCAAAAACTAACTCATGAGGTGAGAATCATTCAAAACTAGGGGTGCCAAATGACGGGTTTGGGCTGAGTTAATAAATTGATTGGGCTAATATCAGCCCAAAAACTACTTGGGCTAAAATAAGTAGGGCTGAAATGGGCTAAAAATGGGTTGGATCATGACCTGCCTAATTTTACCCAATATTTTTGAATAGTCCACTTGACCCTGATCCGACATTCGGGACATGAGACTCGAGACTTGAGCCCCTACTCTGACCCGATAATTGGGACCCAACCACGATCCAACACTACTAAAAATGCCAAAAATTGGCCCAACAACCAACATTAAGAGATCGATTTTTATACTCTTTAAATTTTTATTTTCATAAAATAACCTCCCGAGATTAGTTTTGTTAATTTTTTTTCTTGCAAAAACAAACCTTTGAAGGTCTATTTTGGAAGAAAAATTAAAACAATAAAAATTCGACCATCGAAGGTCCATATTTTACAAAAAAATGAAATTTTTTGCAGCTGGACCTAATCCTCGATCCTCGATCTCTACCGGAGATCTGACCCAGACTCGAGATCCAAATTGACCTTGGTTGGGACTCGAGATTCGAGAACTAAGCCTGACCTAAGACTTGAGTTTTGACCTGACATTGACCGTGACCGAGGACCTAAGATCCGAGACCCGAGACCTAATCCCCGATCCTAACTCAAAACTCAAACTCCATATCTGACCCCAAACCAAGGCTCGATACTCGATCCCCGATCATTACCCGAGACATGACTCGAGATGTGATCCTAATCCGAGACCCGAGAACTTATCTCGGCCCTGACCTGAAACTCGAGACCCGAGATCCAACCCTAATTTGAGATCTGACCCTGACTCGAGATTCAAGAACTCGAGACCCGAGTCACGGCCCATAAAAAAATCAAAGTAAATCTCAAGTAATAAATTCAAATTAAAGTAAATCTTGAACATGGGCTAGAATTAGGCTAAATTGAAGATCATTTTAGAAAGAGATTTTTACCTCGTGCAACACATTAATAAAGTTTAATGACATAAATGACATCATTTTTGTATTCTTTCATAAATAGCATAACTAATATCAATTTTAGCATATGTGTTAAATTCTATTAATGTAGTAATAATTAAAGGAGATCTCATAAAATTTAAATTTAGTATTTTTTATGTATTACAATTTCTCTCTCCTACAAAGCTACAACTACTATTTATCCCATAATTTTAGCAAGTTTTCTAATGATTTTTTCTTTCCTTTTCTCAATAATCTATATACATTATTTATGTTCATTGTATACTAAATAATATCATATTATGCACGGCAAGTCTACTACTTTCATATAATATAATGTTGTTAGATATTTTATAATATGCTTGTCCAAATAATTTTACATATATATTCTAATTATATTCAATGTATATAATAATATTAGTGCACACAATTATATATATATATATATATATATATATATATCATTAGTATGCTATATTTAATAGTAATACACACACATGCTATTATTATTCATTATTTTTATTTAGTAAGTATACAACAAATGAATTTTAAAATTTAATATAATATATGTAATATTAACTACCTTTACTATTGAATTTAAATTCTTGTATATTGATATCAAAAGAATGTATACCGTAAGTATATTATAATTGTGCAAAGTTTAAAAGATATTTTCATATATATATGTATATATAATGTATTTGTGAATATTTATAGTATAATCTTAATTACAATAATATATATTTCACATATACTACTATTAAAAGTTTAAATTTTCAAACACAAAGATTTACTAAAAATTCTATATTAAACTGAAACATATAAAAAATAATGTGTATTATCCAAATTTGAATTCAAAAGAAAAAAAAAAGAATATGGCAACAACTAATCCATGTTTTCTTTAGAAATAAAATAAATTAAATAAGCCCTTAAAATTAGCATGAATTCAGTTCCTAATTTTTAAGAGTAAGGTTTGTTTTGGGTTGTTACTGTGCGTAGTTTTAGGGGGTGTTTTGAATGATTTATGCTATTAAGGTAATTCTGATAATTATGCTAAAAAGTTATAATGTGTATTTTAAGATTGTACAATTATGAAATTTACTCTTTTAGAAATAGGTTATGTTGAATTGGGCTAAAATCAGCCCAATATGAAATTATCTTGAGCCCAACCTATAAAATTTTGGACGGATTGGACGGGCCATCAACTTTTGGGCAAAATTTGACACCCCTACTGAAAACACCAAATCACCCATCCGCAACAGATGTGGGAATTCTGACACCCTTCGCACACACTCAAACCTACAAACTAGAGTACGGACGGCATAATATGGGGGGCCCAACGACAAAAGACTTTTGACAATATCAAATACAAAATGCCTAAAGAGAAAAAAAAATTGTAATTAGTTACCTCCTGCAGCAGCCTGAGAAAGAACAGAATTCTCGTCGTCATATGAGACTTGCCATGCCACATAGCCTGTCAAATTCCTCTCTTTTGCATAGGCAACTTTGGTTTTCACTGCCTCAACATCATCAAAACCAACCCAACTTGTCCCAATAGAGGCATAATTCATCACATAAGTTGAATTATACGATGAATTATTAGCGCGATATTTTATCATTTCTCTCTTGATACTATTGAAGTCCAAGATACTTAAATCACTCTCGAACGGCTCATTTCCAGTTACGGTACGAGACCGATTAAATACCCGCCCTGGACCTGGCCCTGTTGCTGCCGAGCCAATTTGGTTATTTTCTGGACTAACCAATGTCCAAGCACAGCCATAAAATGGCAACCCCAAAACAATCTTTTGACTAGGAAAACCAGATTTGATCCAAGCATTAATCCCATAATCAGTGTTTAAATCACTATTTGAATCATACAATGCTGCAAAAGGGGATGTGTTATTTGTTGACCATGGATAGTAGTAATCAAATGCAAAAACATGTATCCAATCCAAGTTTTTCCTCATTGACTCAATTGGATAAGTCAAATCTTGAATCCATGGTGTGTATTTACCTACCATGGTCAATAAAAGTCGTGTTTTTTTCGATTTTATGGACTCGAGATCGATAGCTACTCTCCAATCATCCAAAAGGGTAGCCAAATTCGACATTTCTTGCGACGAATTAGGCCAACACCAGCACAAATCTAGTCCATCAAAACCATAAAATCGCGCGATTTCAATAGATGATTCAATGAAGAATTTTCTTCCAGTGAAGTTTGTGGTGGACATTAATTGGTCCATGTCAGTTGAATAATAAATTATACCATATCCACCAATTGATAAAAGTGTTTTGAGTGATGGATTTTCCTTCTTGACAATGCTATTGAAGTTTTGAATTTGCTTATCATCTGATGATATTGTGACATTTACTTGCTTTGATGATGAATTGTAGTGTAAATCAGCAAAGGCATAGATGAGGTGAGTGTAAAAAGTTGAATTAATGCTTTGAATACTGAGAGAATCTGGTGTGTCATCATATTCATAATAACCAGCTTTTATCCATGTTTGATCTAATTCTATGGATATGTATAGTTGGGATTGGAGAATTGTGTGGAAGAAGAAAAAAATGACAATGTTTTTGAATGCCATATTAGAAGAAGGTACAAGAATAATTAGTTGTAGCAACATTCTACTTATATACATTGAGTCATTGACCACCAAGGGTTAGTGGTGAAGGGACAAAATCCTCTCATCCTTAATCAAAGATCTCAGGTTTAAGATCTGGTGATTGAGTCTTACACGTCGCGAATTTGAATTAGTAGAGGCCTCAAAATAGATATCGAGCATGGTGCGGGAAACAAATTTAATTCTTTTTTGATTCATTGACAATGTTAGTAGTTTTATACAGTCTCGGTGTAGTTTAACTTGTTGTAACATGTTGTCTGCTTCATTTTTCAGGTAACTGCTTCCACTTATTATTTAAATCGTTGGACAATGACGGAACTATATGCAATGACGGATCGGAAAGTTATACCGTACAAATAGGGTAAATCTTTTTCTTTTTTTTGTGTGTCTATGTAAATATTTTTGAACCCCCTTGACATGAGTATTGTTGGGGTCTTAAGATGCAAATGGGTAATAAGAAAATGTAACTCTTAGATTAGACCAAAAAGATACCTTTTAAGTATGAAAAGACATCTCATGGATTACATCAAAGAGGTATCTTTTAGATAACGCCTCTCCATCTCATTCTTTCATTATTTATAAATTAGAGGTCTTGCCTCAGATTTTAGACACCAACAACAAAAAAAAGGTTTGAAATATTTTTCTCTTCTAAATTGTTCTCTGCATTTGTATTTCAAAACAAATTGTCATAGAGTCGTGTGATTTTCTCCGTCACTTGAGTTCGCCGAAATTTTGTAAATTAAAGTGCCGCTTTTACAGAATAATTTTTCGTTCTATCCTGGGAGAAATTAATTCGTAAACCTTGGGCAATAGTAAGAGAATTGGATTTCTTAAGGACACACAGGCAACTTGTGATTTTCTACTTCTTCTACATTTCTGCTTTCCTGATTAACAAGTATCTTTGTAATTTTTGGATCGTCTTGTTAGAATTCTAATTCCACCATTGTTCTGGCATAGATCCGGATCTAGGATATAAACTTGTTATATTTGACAACTTAGGTTCTTTGCATAAAACTCATTAAAGGACAGTTCGGTGCACTAAAACTTTCGCTATGCGTGGGGTCCGGAGAAAGACCGTACCACAAGGGTCTATTATATGCAGTCTTACCTTTTATTTCTGCCAGAGGCTGTTTCCACTGCTTGAACCATGACATCCTGGTTACAAGACAATAATTCTACCAGTTACTCCAAGATTTTTCTTCTTTTCATAAACTCATTGTATTTAGAAATTATGGCTTCAGATCGAATATGTTGATTTCTTTAAATCGATTTTTACATATATTTATAATGTTACGTATCAAAAATACAGAGTTTCGATAACCAGGGGCAAACCTAGAGGAGATGAACCTCCTTGGCCGAAAAATTACTATTAATATACAAGATTGATAATGAACCTTTTTGATGCATGTAATTCAATAATGTGTACATTTTTTCCCCAAAGTAGGTCAGTATATAAAAGTTAAACTCTTTCTACTTTTTTTTCTCGAAGGCTCTAAGCTATTTCTTATGAATTTCCATGTGATTGGTTATGATAGAAATTTATATCATGACTTGGAAAAACAACAAAATAAAAGTCCTTGCATGCTGGATTTATTTTCTCAATTAGTTGTAAAGTTTTACAAGACTGATGTAAATGCATGAACAATATAATTTGTTTGACTAATTCTTCACCTCAATGATTTTGTCATGTCCAAAATTCCAGAAAGCAAAAAAACATGTCAATTTTCTCTAAACTGACGTGACATTAATTTTTTCTTTTATAATGTTTGTCTGAAGTCTGAACAATATAATTCCTATCAGATAGTACCCTCCGGCCATTTTTACTTGCATTGTCTAGTATCGTTAAAAGAAAAGGGAAGGAAATAATTGAAATTTACCTAAGATTTTTGAAAATTTTGAGATTGATTGGCACCAATATGTGCGTCATTTTTTAAATAAGGGTATATCAACTCCAAATCACAAAGTTCAGAGGTAAATCAATCCCCTTTTCCCTTAAATATATACAAAAATCAAATTTTGTACTCCATTATGAACATCTGATATCGCTATCTTGAAATTTAAAATTCATATAGTTTACAAATATACCCCTAAATTTCAAGAAACTGACTCAGGAGTGTCATTCACTACTAGAAAATAGGGAATTAGCGACAGACAAAATTTTATAGCTAAACAACAAAAATTCCATGCTAATTCGATTTAGCTACTGATTAGCGACCGATTATAAAAATATTTTAATTAGCTAAGAGCTTTTTAGCGACAAATATAAGCTAGAAAAAAGTATGTTAACTACCAAATCTGCATTTGGTGGGTCTTCCATGTTGCATATATTGGGACAATTGAATTTGCATTGGGGCCATTGAATTGCAATTTTCAGCAATTTACAACTTTACTTTTGACATTTGTTCACATACAAAGTGTGGACCAAATTTTCGACGATGGCTTGAAGTTTGAATTATCAAAATTAATTTCACGATTATTAACTGAAGTTTGAACTACTAAAGCCAAATATTAGGTTGTTATAATGAAATTCGAAGAAAGCAGGTCTCTGTCGCACTAAATATTTTCATTTTGGAATGAATATTGAAAGCTTGTCCAAACCAAAATTATAAACCAAACCAACATGAGAGCGTCATTCAAAAGCTTTATATTTCTCTATAACGATCCCTCGTTATAATGACATTTCACTATAACAGTCTGATTTTCTCCGGAATCAAACTTTTATGTTATATTTTACTTCTCTATAATCGCATTTTACTTATAACAACAATAACATTCATTGTAGCAAGTATACTCTTTGTAAAACTACCCCTCAATGATAGTCATACTCAAATATTGTGTATTAATATTTTGTAAGCAATATTATTATGTATAAAATAAAATAATAAAATAATAAAATATTAAACTATTTATGATAGTTACCATTATATTAATGTTACACACATAGTAAATTTCAAGTAAAAATATCTGAAAGAAATTTTTTTATATTTATATTGTATCCATCAGTTATGGTTATAACTTCATGAGCAAAAAGACTATTGATATTTATCTTTTGTACATTCATAATTTTTTTAATTCTGCATATTTTTTTGTATTATGGCTAAATGAGAACTAAACGTCAAATGACACTATACATATATAATAGCACCTCGCTATAACAACCATGTTACCTTCAGACAAATGTTATCACTACGAGCGGTGTGACTGTATGTCCCAAATGAGTGAATATGTGACAACTGAAATGTGTCACAAATTATGAAGGATTCTTCCATCACAATTCTTTTTTTTCTTATAGTTTAACTTGTAAAAAGTTCGAATTCCAATATATAGTTATACTGATTTTTCACCTATAGGTATTACATTATAAAGGGAGCTATTTCATAATTACATTTCAAATAATGGCTAAACTTTTGGGTACGTAGGGGAAGGAGAGAGGATTTTGTACACCAATTATTTTATAGCCCACCCTAGACGGATAGAAGGTAGAAAATTCCCCAATAACAACTATTATGACCTGTTTTACTTTTAAAAATAAATAAATAAATTCTGATTTGAGTATATTCACAAAAAAAGCTTAATTAATTTACATGGTGTTGTAAAAAATATTTATCTATTTTAGTGACGATGACATTGAGTCGATGGTCCACATAATAATTGTGCGACGATGAAAGTTGATGAACATAGTTGGTGATGGTTGTACAATAATTGTCGATAACGATGATTGCATTGTGGTGGAGGTAGTTTGTGATGGTAGTTGACAACGATAATGATGAGTGGGACGCTAGTGGTTGTGGATAGGCAAAATTTATTTGTATCAGATATTACATCAAATTAATAAATGCATAATACGTGTTTGAATATATATAATTATTATTTAATTAATATATATTTTTACTTTATTAAATCAATTAACTATAATAAGTTGAAACATTGTTGTGGTACTTATTAATTACCATAGTGATTATTCATTGATATATCGTTAATAATATTGAATCAATAATTTTAAAATATATTAATCACTCAGGTTAGGTAATTCAAACAATTAATTGACAAATAAATTAAAGTATCCAACTTCTCCCAATTTGTTTGAGACTTTTTACTTATCGAGAATTAATTTGACTAATTAATTAGTGGTGGACTACAAGAAAACAATTGTGGTTAGTTACTTTTTTTTTCCATACGAAAACAAGAAAATAATATCAAAAAATTAAAAGTGTCATATACTTTAGAACAAAGAGATACAAAAATATTACTAGTAAGTAAAGAAAAATGCGAACATAGATTTATTTATTTATTTCATATCATGGTTCACATATTAATTTGTCACCTTATTATAATTAAGTAGTACTTGACAAATTAAACACAATCACATGTTCCATTTTCCCATTTCTTGAGATGAAGCTCCCCATGTTTGTGAAGCTGCAAGAAAAATAGAAAATTTAAAATAAATTATCGACGAAAATAGGACAGTCATGCATTCGTAAGAATTTTATGAGAAAACGTCGATAAAAAAATATGTATTTTGATTATTAAATACAAAAATCTTATTCACCCAAGATTAACTAAAATCAAACATACATATTGGGGAATATATACACGTTAAATTAATCCGAATAAGGGTATTCTATTCTATTGATAATAGTGAAATAATTCTATTCATAGGAATTAATAAAAAGAAAAGTTAAATTTATTCTGTATTCGACGAGTTTCACAAGATCATCTATGAAAATTAACAATATAGTTATGCACTCATAAAAAATTTTTATGAGAAAACACCGATAAAAATTATGTATTTTGATTATTAAGTACAAAAAACTAAAGTAAAGAAGGCGAAAAGAGTGAGTTGGCAATTCAATCTTTCTATTATTCAAAAGTATTTTTTTTCTTCTGCGATCGAATCGAAGAAAAGAAAAACTACTAACCTGTTCGAGAAAGTACCCAATTTTGGTCTGCTGCCACGTGCCATGCGAAATACCCACGCAATCCTTTACCTTTAACATAAGTAACCTTATTTCTAACACTTTGAGTATCATCATAACTAATCCATGTATTACCAGAGTAACAATAATCTCCAACAATTGTTGCATTATACACGGCCGTGGCGCTACTCTGCACTATAAAATTTTTAATTTGGCTATAAGTCATCGACCCATCATCGGTCGAACCAGCACTTGATTTTCCATTCGCAGGTGCCCTAAGACCATGATTGTTCGCATTAACCAATTGCCAAGCATAGCCATAAAACGGAATTCCAAGAACCAATTTTTGTGCTGGAACGCCTGCTTGAATCCATGCATTAGTTCCGTCGCTACCACTCACGCGATTCACGGGGTCAAATAATTGTGCATGTGAATTCGTTTGTGATGGTGACCAATTTGGTCCATAGAAGTCGTATGACATGACGTTGAGCCAATCTAAGTTTCGAGCCACTGATTGAACCGGGTAGGTCAAGCCATTGACTCGGGGTGAGTTGGAAACCGCCGCCGTGAGAAATAGTGCGGCCTTGCCAGAATTTCTTGCCTCTGTGTTGATGGCAGCGCGCAACTCGTCTAAAAGAATACCTATTTAAGACGCAATTAAATAAAATTAAAATTTATTCTCTCCAATACTTTAAGTTAGATGGTCACAAAATCATTACTTCATATGATGTTTTTAGATTCAAAATTCCTCTTAACTAGTGGTAGAGGGAGAACATAATAATCAACATATTCAACTGAACTCAATATTTTCGATAAGAAGTATGTACGCCTGTGTGGTGTGCGAGAAAGTGAGAGACACTACTAAAAACACGCCCAAGATCGACCGAACAAAACAGACCGAATTCGATTGACTTTTGCAACAACATAAAGTTGAAGAAACCGATCAGATTCAACCGGTTTTTTTGGCGCAAAAATTCGAATAATAGAAAAATCGTCTAACGCGATTGGTTTATTATTTAAAATAACTGAAAATAAAATTTTAAAAAATAGACCAAGGTAAAAAAAATCCGGAAAATAGAGAAATTGACTAACATATCGACTTTTTGGTCAAATCTTCGATCAACTTATTTAAAAAGAAGATGAGGAATTCGAATACCATATACTTAAACCAAAAGAAAATAAACACAAATATTAGTAAAATAATGATCACACAATTCAACAATGACTGACGCGGAAATAACTGAAAAATAATTTTCAAAAAACCGACCAAGGTAAAAAAGAAAATCTGAAAAATAAAACAATCGACCGACATATCGACTTTTTGGTCAAATCTTCAATCAACTTATTTAAAGAACCGATCGAATTCGAATACCATATAATTAACCAAATTTAAAAACACAAATATTAGTAAACAGATGATCACACAATTCGACAGTACCAAAATTTGTCATGTCAATCAAGATCAAGTCCATGAAATCCCAATTGTCTAGCCAATCTTATTGATGAATCAATAAAACTTTTTCGAGTTCAAAAACACATTTGAAGTATCACATTTTTTGCGAGTTTTCTACCTGAACTATTATGTGTTCGTGTTTTCTACCTAAACTATCACCAACTATTTATCAATACACACCTCGAAATTAAGTCAGTTGTCACATGGACAAAATTTCATGGGCAAATTAAGTTGTCTCTCGCTTTTTGGCAATTGATTCAAACACTTGGTCTAGTCAGCTTCGAGTAGTGTTTTGATAAATAGTTGGTGATAGTTCAGGTAAAAAAATACAAACACATGATAGTTTACGTAGACAACATAAACACCTGATAGTTCACGTAGAAAACTCAACCATACCTAAATTTGTCATATCTGTTGCTGATTCAGGATATTCCCAATCAAGATCAAGTCCATGAAATCCCAATTGTCTAGCCAATTTTATTGATGAATCAATAAAACTTTTTCTTGAATTAATTGTCCTTGCCATAACTCCATAAGCTGTTCTATTAGCTCTACCTCCACCTATTGACAACAATGTTTTTACTGATGGATTTTTCCTTTGAACCGTGCTCGTAAATTGCGCGAACGAATTTTGATTTTCAGGCGATACAATTAATTGATTCGATTGTGGATTAAGATCAGCAAATGCACAGAATAAATGTGTGAAAAGAGATGAATCAATGTTGTTTAAGGATAATCCACTGTCCCTAAACCAGTAACCTCCTTTAATTACATTGTTTTGGGCATTAATAGAGAGAATTAGTAGTTGATGGAGGAAGAAAAATGTGAAGATTATTGAGGAAAGTTTGATGGTATTTGCCATTGAATTGAAGGTTATAATTGGACTTAGTTTTTTTGGGTGATAGGTTTTGTGTTTATATAAGTTTGAAGATTTGAGTTATAAGATTATTAATGTCTACCGGCGGCTTTTAACTACTCTCTCCGCTCCCTATTAGTTGTCCACTTTCCTCTTTACATGCTTCTTAAGCAGGGGCAGAGCCAACATGGTTCCAGGGGGTTCCGAAAAATTATACTATTTATACATAGTTAAAATTATATTTTTATGTATATATAATAGATGTTGAACCCCCATCGGCTAGTTCATGTGAACTCCCTAAGTGAAAATTCTGGCTCCATCGCTGTTCTTAAGAAATCATAAATAAGATGAGTAGTTTTATTAATTTACCCTTTATTCACTCATTTGAAAAAGAAACTTTTTGAAACTTATAAACTTGTTGAGACTTTCAAAAAAATTAATTGTAGGGGTAAATAGGAAAATTTTAATTAGTGTTGCCTTGATTTGGTAAGTGAACAAGTAATTTTTGTTTTTGACTAGTCTTTAATGGATCATCAGCAGTGACGAATTCCTTATCTTATTTATCACGTTATAATAATATAAATTTGAAAAATTTGTTGCCGGTTTTCCATGGGTGCTTGTAAAGATAGGGTTAGGATTTGGCAATTTTGACTTTTAGGGAACGTTTGGTATGTTGTACAAGCATAAATAATTTTGCGTTAAAAATTTAGTGTTGACTTATTCCTTGTTTGATTATTGATTTTGAAATAAGTTATACCACGATTAGTTATTTTTGAATAAAATAATAAAAATGATAAAA
The DNA here is from genome assembly GCA_003996215.1 of Jaltomata sinuosa. Taxonomy (NCBI): domain Eukaryota; kingdom Viridiplantae; phylum Streptophyta; class Magnoliopsida; order Solanales; family Solanaceae; genus Jaltomata; species Jaltomata sinuosa. Next base: position 78,317 of record QJPP01000617.1, on the reverse strand, counting down.
AAAATACCCTTGAGGTCCCTCGGCTCTTTTGTAAACTAAACTTCTTCTTATAGATCGAAATTATGTAATGTATGTTGTTTATATAATACAACAAATCAACGATTAATAAAAAATTAATATCAAAATAATTACTAATAATCTCAGCACAACTTACCGTCAAATCAAACGACCCTTTAGAGCTATAGATTATATGATAAACTAGAATAGAGGAAAATATGTATTAGGAATCTAAACTAAAGTGGAGTGATTAATAGGTTACAATGACATTTTCATTATTTGACTAAATTTAACAGCAGCCCCAAGTAATAGATTTTATGATACTATTAAAAGATAACGATAATTGATTGAAATTCTTTCATCGTTAAATCAGTGATTTCACGTTTGAACATTAGAAATAGAGAAATTTTTAATAGAGAGTATTCATCTCCTTTAAATGAACTCTATGTGACACAAATCTAAATTAGTCGGATCAGGCGATTTCGAAGATATATAGCTATTGCCAAATTTCTCACCAGCATGACCTATTTTCACAAGAAATATCCTGCAAAGACCACCAACAATTTCCCACATTTTCTATAATAACGTGATAAAAAAGCTAAAGATATAGTCATGACTCATCAATCATCATTAGCCAATTTTTTTAAATTTTCAAAGAATCCATCAAAGATCAATAAAAAAAAATGGGAATATATTAATTAATTATGATAAATATTAAAAACTTATGTACAAATATATATTATGCATTTATTTAACTTAAACCGTTTGGACATGTGATATGAAATCATGATATGAAATCAAATAATATGAAGTTGAAGTTATTTTGTTTAGACATGTAATTTGAATTTTTAAGTTGTATTTTTTTTCATAAACATGAAAAGAGTACAAGTTGTGAAAACTATCAATTTTTTATCAATTTTTAGTTTCTTACACAATCTTACCAAATGAACAAGCCATAGTTCATAAATAAGATATCAGAATACCCTAAGACACCACATTGATAAATCATAAATATTGATAAATCATAAATTTCCATGTTCTTCTTATAAATAAATATTTCTGATTACAAACTTTCAAACTCACATAAATTTATAAAGATCAACTAGTCAACAATAATATTTTTCACGAACAATCTCTTCATGTCGAAGATGAGTTTTTTTTTTTTTACAAAATTAAAATAACGAGTCATTTTTACAAAATATAAACTTATATATGGGTCAAATATTATATTTTAAAAAAAGTTTCATGATTTGGAATCACAAATCATAGTTTTTTGAGAATTTAAATTTTCATCTCAAATCATGATCCCAAATCACATATACAAACACTGATTTAAAATCATAAAATAAAATTACATGTTCAAACGCTAGCTTAATAAAAATATCGAATACGAATAAACTTTAACTCTATTGCCCATTCCCAATGTGAAAGACTTCTCCCATCTTAGGGCCAGTTTTCGTTACGTAGGGGAAGGAAAGAGGATTTGGTCAACAATAAATTTTATAGCCTACCCTAGATGATTATTATAACATTACTAGAAAATAAGGAATTAGTAACGAACAATAATGTAGATGACACACAATAAATTTTGACAATTTGTAAATTACGATAATAGACCACGTGAAACTTAGTTTAAAGAGGCTTTACGTTTGGCTTTATTGAATCGATTATTCCTTATTTGTTTTTGAAAAAGCAATATTTTGTTTTCTTTCTTCTTCTTTTTTTTTCCAAAAAAAATATTCAGTGGTTTTTCCGTTGGAGATTGGGAGTGGTGAAATAAAGGGATACATTTCAGATTTTTTAAGAAGCTGGAAAAGATGATGATTCACATTTCAGATTTTAATTTGGTGATAATTTGAGTATTTACATTTTTTTGTTGGATAATAATTTTTTAGGTTTTGATTATTTGATGATTTTAATTTTCATAAATTAATTTGTGGAAGTTCGACAACTAATTAGTGGTGTTGCATCGAAATTTGTTGGAATTTCTTTTAATAAATCATCTTCCACTTCAGATGTTCCAATTAATTTGTTTACAATTATTTCTCTTATTGTTGAGTTTATGAATCTTACGGATGAACACAATGAATCAAGCTAACAATCAGAGAAGCTGAGAATGTTCTAGAAACTGATTGCAAGAGAATGAGAAAAATATCTTGATTGATTACTTCAATGTACAGATGGGGCTACATATACATGTGCTATCTCACGCCACCTCACTATATTGCTAACTGACTATTAACTACAGTTAGTGCATTCTAACCACCCCTAACTAACTAACAGAACAGTACAACTAACTATGCTAGGTGTACAACAACCACCTTTGCAGTGCATAATTAATTCAAACAATTTAGTGTACTAGTGCACTTCAAGGCACATCTAAACAAGTGCTTAATTCCTTCACACCCCCCCTCAAGCTAGGAGTAATGAAGATATTCTTCATTCCTAGCTTGGACATAAGATGACCATGTGAACCTCTCCCAAGTGCTTTGGTAAACACATCGGCAGGCTGATCAGCTGAGGGCAAGTAAGTCGTGGTAATTAAACCATCCTGGATCTTCTCCCTGATGAAATGGCAGTCGATATCTATGTGTTTTGTTCTCTCATGGAATACAGGATTGGCTGCTATTTGAAGAGCTGAGGTGCTGTCTGAATGAAGAGAAATAGGAAGGGCAATAGTCACACCAAGTTCCTGGAAAAGACCAGTAAGCCAAACCACCTCAGCAACTGTGGAAGCCATGGCTCTATACTCAGCCTCTGCTGAACTCCTGGAGATAGTCACCTGTTTCTTGGACTTCCAAGAGATAGGAGATGGTCCATATTGTATCAAATAGCCAGTGATGGACTTCCTACTATTAATACAAGAACCCCAATCAGCATCACAAAAAACTCTTAAGGTAGAACCACCAACAGAAGACATGAGAATCCCTTGCCCTGGTGCAGATTTCACATATCTCACCAGTCTTAGAGCAGCATTCATATGTGAGGTCTTAGGAGAGTGCATGAATTGGCTCAGACATTGTACAGCAAAGGCAATATCTGGCCTGGTAGTGGTGAGATACAACAACCTCCCAATGAGCCTTTGATAACTAGTAGGATCAGTCAATAATGGATCATGGTGTAATGCTGAAGTGTGTTGATCAAACTCATAGGTAGTAAGTTTCTGGTTTGACTCCATGGGAGTAAAAATTGGTTTGGCTCCAGCTAATCCCATATCTGCTATAAGCTCCAGAACATATTTTCTTTGATGAATAAGAATACCACTTGTGTTCCTGGCAAATTCCAAACCAAGAAAATACCTGAGTTCACCTAGGTCTTTGATCTTGAAAGCTGTATGCAAAGCATCTTTAGTCTGTTGAATCATCAACAAGTCATTTCCTGTTAACAGTAAGTCATCAACATAGGTGAGGACAATCACTATCTTATCTGTCTGTCTCTTAGTAAACAAGGAATAGTCCCTTTTGCTTTGGTGGAAGCCTGATGAAGTTAAAGCAGTGGTGAGCTTAATGTTCCACTGTCTTGAGGCCTGTTTCAGACCATACAGAGATTTCAACAACCTGCACACTTGATTCTTTCCTCCTTCCCTACTAAAACCATCAGGAACAGTCATGAACACCTCCTCATAGAGATCTCCTTGTAGAAAGGCATTATAGACATCCATTTGTTGGATTGTCCAATGCTGAGAAGCTGCAATAGAGATAACAGATCTGACAGTGGCCATTTTGACCACAGGGGAGAAGGTTTCTTGATAATCAAGACCTTCTTTTTGGTTGTATCCCTTAGCCACTAATCTAGCTTTTAGCCTCTCTACTTCACCATTTGCCTTGTACTTAACTTTGTACACCCACCTGCATCCTATAGCCTTCTTCCCTTTGGGTAATTCCACCAATTCCCAAGTTTTGTTGTCTTCCAAGGCCTTTATTTCAGTCTGCATAGCTTCAATCCATCTCACATCCTTAGCAGCTTCAGAGTAGTTTGTAGGTTCAATTTCAACAGAAAACTTAGAGACAAAGCTCTGATATGTATTGGAAAGCCTTGCATAATTAACAACAGAACCAATGGAATAGAGACATTTGGTAGAGCTGTTCTTTGTAACAAAATCCTTGTGCCAGATAGGAGGCTTAGAGCCTCTAGAGGATCTTCTTACTGGTGCAGGAGCCACATCATTCTCTATAGCAGGAAGAAGGGCTGGAGTGACTGAAGTGTCCAAGACAACTTCTGGTGCTGCATGTTCAATTTCAACTGGTCCTGGATCTGGAATAGGAACAACAGCTGGTGTAGGAACAAGAATAGGATCTCCAGCTGAAACTAGATTATCAAAAGAAAAGTGATTGTGTGGCTTTATCTGAGTTGACTGTTCTGCAACACTCCCTTTGAGAGGGAAAATGGATTCCATGAACACCACATCCCTACTAACAAAGAAACTTCTATTTTCCAGATCATACAGTTTATACCCTTTCTGAGTTGTCCCATAGCCTACTAGGATGGCTCTAACTGCTCTGGGACTAAACTTATCCTGTCTGGTAAGGTTAGTAGCAAAGCATAAACAACCTATGACTCTCATATGATCAAGAGAAGGAGTCTTACCATACAACCTCTCAAAAGGTGAAGCACCATCAAGTACAGTAGAAGGCAGTCTATTTAAGACATACACAGCAGCCTGGATGCATAGTCCCCAGAATCTATCAGGAAGACCACCTTGAAACTTGATTGCTCTTGCAGTTTCAAGAATGTGTCTATGTCTCCTCTCCACAACACCATTTTGTTGTGGGGTGTATGGACAAGATCTCTCATGTATCACACCATGGTCCTGAAAGAGTGTCTTGCAGTTCAAATTGAAAAATTCTGATCCATTATCAGACCTTACCTTTTTAATCTGTGTTCCAAACTGAGTTTTAATTTCAACAAAGAAATATTTCAATAAGGTAATAACATCAGATTTAAGTCTCATAAGAAAAGTCCATGTCCACCTTGAATAGTCATCAACAAGAGTCAAGAAGTACCTCATACCATCATAAGTTTCTACTCTATAGGGCCCCCAAACATCCATGTGAATCATCTCGAAAGTACTAGTGGACTTACTGGAACTATGTGGAAATGGTAATCTAGTTTGTCTAGCAAGAGGACAGACTTCACAATTATTCAAACTAAAAGCAGTACCAAGTTTATGAAAACTAGAAATTTTCCTTAGCACACTCATAGGCACATGACATAGCCTTTTGTGCCAAGTGATTGCATCAGCATGTTGTGTTGCTGCAAAACATCTCTGTGCTCCTATTTGTGTATCTCCTATCTGTGAGGACAGCATGTAGAGACCTTCCTCTTCCTCACCAATCTCCCTCACCTTCCCAGATGAGAGATCCTGAAACACACAACATTTTGGGAAAAATGTGACACAGCAGTTCAAGTCCTTAGTCACCTGAGATACTGACATAAGATTGAACTGAAATGCTGGTACACACAAGACTCTTCTAAGTATATCACCTCCTCCTATGTGACAATTCCCAACATGTGACACCTTAGCTGAATCTCCTGTAGGTAATTGAACCTGTCCTGCATTCTCTATCAAACCTTCAGCTTGTAAATGCTTGGGATCACTTATCATGTGATGAGTGGCACCTGTGTCCACTATCCATTTTATAAAGGCATCTCTATTGAAAAAGAATTTACCTGCTCCTGCCATGTTTGCACTTCCACTATGGTTGCCACATGTTTCACTAATAGCAGACTTGTCAAGCATTCTGAGCAATTGTTGGTGTTGATCAGGTGTAAACATTGGTTTGGAGTGGTCCTGATATTGGGATTGAGTATACATTCCATGCTGTTGATATGACTGAGGAGAAGACATGTGTGGGTATAACTGTTGTTGTTGTGGCATTACCATATCTTGTCGCCTTCCTGCATCATACACTGTGTTTCCTGCCACAACACTTTCTCTCTTGCCTCCCATCCCTACAACAGCTTCTCTCTTCCCTTTATATTCAGCTGGATAGCCATTCAAACGAAAACAATCCAACTCTACATGTCCAGTTTTGTGACAAAAGGTGCATTTCATCAGCTTAAAACAATCTACTTTCAAATGGCCCTTCATATGACAAAAATCACAAATTGCATTTGGATTATAGTTTTTCTTTTGCCTATGTCCACTATTACCATTCCTTGAGGTGAACATAGCAGCTGGAAGCATACCTTCTGACATCATTCTGCTCGATCCTGCTACTAATTTTTGGCTTTCATCTTGGTTAATCATTGCATATGCTTGATTAACAGTTGGAATCTGTGGCATCATCAAAATCTGACTTCTAGACTGACTATAGTTATCATTGAGGCCCATAAGGAATTGCAACATTCGTTGATATTGTAAATGCTCAAGGAATTCTCTAGATTTGGGACAGTTACATGAAGGTGGAGGCATGATAGAATCATATTCATCCCAGAGGTCTTTAAGTCTAGAGTAATAAACCGAAACAGAGGAAACACCTTGAGCAAGAGTGAAGATTTCCTTATGTAGTTGAAAAATTCTGGAACTGTTAATTTTGTTGAACCTTTCCTTTAGATCTTCCCAAATAAGGTGTGTATCTGAACAAAACAAAACTCCGCCAAGTAAATCTCTACTTACATTGCACATTATCCACGAAACAACAATCGCGTTGCATCGATCCCATAGTCGAGCTAAATCTCCAGTGTAGTCATCTCGCTTCACTGAGCCATCTATGAATCCGACCTTGTTCTTTCCTAGTAAAGCTAGTTGCATAGCTCTGCTCCACAGAGTATAATTGTCCGATCCTGTGAGCATAATTCCAACGTTAAGAGATCCTGGTGCATCGGATGGATACAAGTATAAAGGATGAAGATGATCAATGGTGGTCGTCGGAGCTCCGGTGGAAACTCCAGTAGCATTTCCGGTGGTGTCCATTGTAGAAAATCAATCAAATCCCTAAATTGAGCAGCAAATCCCTCGAATTCTTCACTGCATGTGTAAGAACTCCCTCGATCTGTGCACAACCTGGCTCAAAGCTCTGATACCATGTTGAGTTTATGAATCTTACGGATGAACACAATGAATCAAGCTAACAATCAGAGAAGCTGAGAATGTTCTAGAAACTGATTGCAAGAGAATGAGAAAAATATCTTGATTGATTACTTCAATGTACAGATGGGGCTACATATACATGTGCTATCTCACGCCACCTCACTATATTGCTAACTGACTATTAACTACAGTTAGTGCATTCTAACCACCCCTAACTAACTAACAGAACAGTACAACTAACTATGCTAGGTGTACAACAACCACCTTTGCAGTGCATAATTAATTCAAACAATTTAGTGTACTAGTGCACTTCAAGGCACATCTAAACAAGTGCTTAATTCCTTCACACTTATACCTATATAAATACGTGTAAAGAATACAGAAGCAATACAACAAAGATTTCCTTCAACTCTCTTTATTTTCTACAAATTGGTGGTGGCTTTGCAGTAGCGGTGGTGGGGGTGGCTATGTCAAAGGAACTTCTACAAAAATTGAGGTGGAGAAAAAAAAGAGAAAAGAAAAAAAAAAGAATCAAATAAGAAAAAAAATTATTTTGACACATGGAAAGTGATGATCGGTGTGTGATTTACACATATTTTCTTTGGGGGAGGGGTGTGTCATGTGTGTGTATAGATATTATTCTAAAGTTGTTCAAGAGGGTGATAGAATTCGATCTTGCAAAGTTTAAATGTCTCTTTAAAAAAAAAGACAAATTTGAAAGGGACTTTATGTATTTTTCCGGAGCTAAAGTGGTAAGAGTTCAACTTTATCTTTTTTTTTTCCTAATATTTTCTTATAAAAGAATGAACTTTATATCATATGATCATCCCAACAAGTTATATTATTAAAAAATCAACTTTGATAGTTTATTCTTCCAGATCCCACAATTGTGAAAACATACTAGGTTTTATGTTATTATTATTTTTAATTTTAATAGTTTATTTAATGCCCTTAAGAAATCTTAAACCTCCCACAATATTGTTACATGGATTGTGGCAGAATTACTCCAATTTCAAAGCCAGAAAATTTTTCAATGCAATGGAAATCACTCATTATGGACAACCAAGAAGCTTTCCTATGTAGGTAGAGTACAATTAGTACATACGGTTTGTAGCAACTCCAATATCCAAATTATAAATAGTCAGCGATCACAATTCAAATAATATTAACGAAAATATAATATGCAGAAGCTAAGTAAGATCGAAAAAAAAAATCAAAAATAGGGTAAAAGAGAATTAAAGAAGGGGATGAGAAACAAAGCCCAGAGAAAGAGGATGAGCAAGTACAGTTTTCATAATGATTTGCATAACTTTGTTCTTTCAATTCCCTAGTCCTTTTAACTGGTTACATATTGGGTTTTCCCAAATAAAAAGTTTTTCAACATTTTACTTGGTCCAATTATTCGAATTATATCAGTTTTATTTAACACTTCTAGCACATAAATTTTTACAGAGTCAACTTGATTCACAACACTGTTCTCTTTGACATACAAATTTATTGGGCACAATTATTTTTGTTATATTAAATTGATTGATGGCTATTGTAGAAGCTATATATGGTCTGGGGCCAATAAGATCACAAGAAAAGAACAAACAATGTTATAAAATAATCTAAGACTAATTACTAACAATAAGAAATAAAAAAGTTGACCAGAAAATATAGAGAGCAAAAGAAATTGTTCTTCTTTTTTTCAAGCATATTCAAGTACATACAACAAGATAATATACCTTTATTTATAGGATTACAATTGAGGAATATCAAATAGTGTCATAAATATAAAATCAATCCTTGAGATTACGAGGAAGGTTATGAGTGTGAGAGTGAAGGATTAATTATACATCATAGACATTCACTATAATTTTTTTATTTCATATAACAATAACAACAACAATCACAACGACAACGACAACGATAACAACGACAACAACAAACTCATTAAAATTAAACACAATTACTCTCCCCATGCTTGTGAAGCTGCAAGAAAAGTGGTAGAAGATTAAAAAAAATCACTATAACTATAATTTATTACATTTGAAAATTATATAATATGAATTATTGTATGACCCACTGGTTGTTCATTCGATTATTATTTTTGAATAAAGGTGAAATTAAAAAGGAAAGTAAATTAATTCTATACTCGACAATCTCCAATGCACTATTGTATTTTAGGACGGATGGACTTTTAAAACATCAATAATAATTTACGAAAATAGTATAGTCATGCATTAATTCATAAGAATTTTATGAATTAACATCAAAAAGAAATAATGTAGTTTGACTATTAAAGTAAAAAAAAAAACTAAAGAAGGGGATGGACTTTGAAAGCATTGATAATAATGTCTACAGTTTCATAATATTATCGACGAAAATAGTATAGTCATGCATTAATTCATAGGATTTTTTTTTTAAAAAAAAATACTAACCTGTTTGAGAAAGTGTCCAGTCCTTGTCTGCTGCAACATGCCATGCAAAGTAGCCAAGCAATCCTTTATCTTTAACATACTTAACCTTTTCTTTAATACTTTGAGTATCATCATAACTAATCCATGTATTTCCAGAGTAACAATAATCTCCGATAATGATTCTATCATACATAGGTGTGGCGTTATTCTCCCTTATAAAATCCTTAATTTTTTTATAAGTCATCGACCCATCATTGCTCGAATTATCTTTCGATTTTTCTTTCGTAGGCGCTCCGATACCGTGATCATCTTGATTAGCCAATCGCCAAGCATAGCCATAAAATGGAATTCCAAGAACCAATTTTTGTAATGGAACGCCTGCGTTGTTCCATGCAGTAATTCCGTCACTTCCGCTCAGGACGTGCTTCACGGGGTCATATAATTGTGCATGTAAATTGGTTTGTGGTGGTGTCCAATTTGGTGCATAAAAGTCGTATGACATGACGTTGAGCCAATCTAAGTTTCGAGCCACTGATTGAACCGGGTAGGTCAAGCCATTGACTCGGGGTGCATTGGAAACGGCCGCTGTAAGAAGTAACGCCACCCTGCAAGCATTTTTTGGCTCTATGTTGATGGCAGCGCGGAGCTCATCTAAAAGAATACCTGTTTAAGACGCAATTAAATAGATGCGGGCGTCCGGTGTGTGTGTTTACACTCAACATCTTCTTAAATATGCTTTATACAATGCGAATAATCTAGATTAGTCAAATCATTGAGTGTCGAATACAATATATACAATTAAACCAAAATATATATACTCTCTCTATCCCAATTTATATGACTCATTTTCCTTTTTAGTCGGTCCCAAAAAAATGACACATTTCTATATTTAGTACTCCCTCTGTTTCAAAGATTGACCTGTTTTGACTTGGTACGGAGTTTGATAAAATAAATAAGACTTTTGAATCTTGTGGTTTTAAATTAAAGATATGTCAAATATACCAAAATGCCCTTTGATATTGTGATTATAAACATGTCACGTGAAAAGTTGAAATTAAAGTGTTGTTAAAAAAGAAAAAGGGTCATTCTTTTTTAAACGGACTAAAAAGAAAAGTAGGTCAAATAAAGTAAAATAAAGGAAATAATAATTTAATTTTAAAATTCTTATTTTACCCTTAATGAAATGATTTATAGTCACACAAATATCTATGACTTATTCTAGACCATAAGTTTCAAAAATCTTTCTTTCTTTCTTAAACTTCATGCCAAGTCAAAGTACCTCACTAAATTGAGACGGAGGGAGTGCATGACTTCCACCGTCTCAATTTATATGACTCACTTTCCTTTTTAATCGGTCTCTAAAAGAATGACTTATTTTTATATTTAGTAACAATTTAACTTTAAAATGCTCATTTCACTCTTAATGAAATGATTTATAACCACACAAAGATTTATGACTTATTCTAGACTACAAGTTTCAAAAGCTTCTTTTTTTTCTTAAACTTTGTGCCAAGCCAAACTACCTCACATAAATTAGTGATGGAGGGAGTATATTGTTCCCTCCGTCCTATATTAACTGAATTGTTGAGGTTTTTTTCATTGTTCAAAATAAGTGAATTGTTCAAATATCAAGAGAATTATTGAATTATTTTTTTCATTTTTGCCCTTCCTGTAAAGAAAGAGTATTTTACATTTTCTAGGTACTTACACTCTTTACAAACTCATAATTATGATTTTACATTGAAATTTCACATTTTCATACAGGTGAAATTTCCAAGAGACACTATTTTACAAATTGCTTTATTAAGTGTAATTATTATAATCAAATTTCAAGCAATGTTGAGTAATGACTAACTCTACTTTTGAGAATAGTGTGAGAATAATGAAAAGGGTAGTAATGGAAAGTAATGTTCAAAATATGTCCTAGAAGAGTTTTAATTAAGGAGTGTGCATTATCTCAACAATTCAGTTAATATGGGACGGAGGGAGTATATTAATAAAGTAATGATTGATCACACAATTCAACAGTACCTAAATTTGCCATGTCTGTAGTTGATTCAGGGTATTCCCAATCAAGATCAAGTCCATGAAATCCAAATTGTCTAGCCAATCTTATTGATGAATCAATAAAACTTTTTCTTGAATCTTGTGTGCTAGCCATGACTCCATATGCTTTTTTATCAGCTCCTCCTCCACCTATGGACAACAATGTCTTGATGAAGGGATTTTTGCTTTGAACTTTGAAGTGTGCCCCTAAATTGGTTGAATGAATCTTGATTTTGTGGAGAAACGATTAATTGATTTGATTGTGGATTAAGATCAGCAAATGCACAGAATAAATGTGTGAAATGAGTTGGATCAATGTTGTTTAAGGATAATCCACTATCCTTAAACCAATACCCTCCCTTAATTACATAGGAATTAGCCATTGAATTGAAGGATTGAAATTTTGTTTACTATATAAGTTTGAAGATTTGAGATATAGGATTGATTTTGTTTTTGGATGATAACTTTGTTTATATAAGTTTGAGGATTTGAGATATAGGATTAATTTAAGTACAAATTGTTTGAGTCTTTAATGTTTCTAAAAAAGGGAATGAGTCAAAAAATGACTAAGTATTATCCAAAAATTATTTAATCTTATCATCCATTATGTTTTTATACCTTTAGGAGACCAGAGGGAGTTGCTCGGATGATAAGCATCCTTCACTTTCAACTCGAAGGTTGGGAGTTCGAGTCACTAAAGAAGCAAAAGTGGGTGGAGCTTCTGGGGAGGGGTAAAAAAAATTTAACCTTTAGGACACAGTCGTATATGAGTAAACTAAAAATCTTATGAGAAAATTTTACACCACAGTTTAAAATTGCAAAGTTATTGAACGTTAGACGACTATTTGAGAAATATATGAGCAAACATTAGATAAGATTCTAATGTTATTCGTAAGAGTGATTTCCTAAGGGTTATACAACAACATCATATCCAATGTAGTACCAAAAGTGGAATTTCGGGAGAGTAATTGTACGCAGTCTTATCCCTACCGTATGAAGGTAGAGATGTTGTTTCCTATAGATTCACGGCTCAAGTAAAGTATATCAAAATCAGGCATAGAAAAAAAATACAGTAGTGAAAAAGACATGCTAAAAGTAAAAGGAGAAGAGAACGGTAGCGCTAACAAATTCAAAGCAATCCATTATACGCAGCTTACAAGCACAAATTTGCTTTTAAAACTCCCATTTGGGAACACAATGAATAATTCAACATTGAAATAGTAGAAGACAAGAGAAAGAATTGGAAAAGAACATAAATTAGGGCTTATAGCAATAAAAAAAAATGTCTTGACTTTTATATTTTAATTCTTTTTAAAACTTTTGAGTATTTACAAGTAAATTTCTGAGAAATTGGGTATTATATTAAGGACTTATTCAACAAATTTTGTTTTAACTTGAAGAAGTTTACGGGCTTACGTCCCAAAACAAAAATGTGCCTCACGCTTAGGTGTATGCCACAATATTGATGAGTGTATGTCTTTTGAGACTTTCGTCCCCCACCATGCCTCATAGCATTTGTAGCGCCCCTCGCCCAGTAAACATTTTTAAAACACTACTAAAATGGAATATCTATGTAAATCAACCGAATTCGTTGAACTCCATATGTCAAATTTACCCTTCGACTTTTGAATATGGTTTAAAATTATTCTAATATTGGAGCTCCGTTAGGGAGTTATGAGCAAAAATGATCTTTGACTAAAAGCTTAATGAATAATTCTTTCGTTTCATTTTACTTAGCCCTATATTAAAATAGATGTTTCATTTTACTTGTCCCTTTTAGCAAATCAAGAGAGTTCTGTTAATTCTTTCTCATACTACTCTTAGTATTAAATAGTTACATAAACTAGTAATAGTTATATTTAGAGTTTTTAATCATCATTAATAAGGTTAATTTAGTAAAATATACTTCTAGTAAAAGTTCTCTTAAGGGTTGCATGTGTCAAATCAACATCTCCTTTAGGTGCTTCAACTGCGGTATAGGTAGAAGGAGTTAAGCCTGGGCGAAGATGGGGATAAAGAGTAAGGATTGAAGCCCCCTTAGCTTTGCCAGGCACTGGACGGTCGGTGATGCGATCCCCTTTCCTACCTAATTTAAGACTAATCTTAGTTTTCAAGATGTTTTCTTATGAAAGAAAGTGGAGGTCAGCTAAGGAAAGAGATAGAGAATTCATGTACTCCGCGATTTTCTGCGGATCTATCGTATCATTACTTCTTTCTGATTGTGATTTCTCATGTGCCGTACTATACCGCTAAGGAAGTAATATAAAACGGAGGGAATAGTAATACAATTGTTTTGACTTTTAGGGTTTACAAAGTCTATTCATTCTAGTTGGTGATTATATTAGTTTAACATCACTAAATATATATATTAATACTCCCCCATCTCATTTTATGTTAAATATTTTGATGATGTATGGAGATTAAGAAGCATAAGAAGACTTTTAACAGATAATAAGCTAAACTGATGAGAGTTTTACTTCTTCTTCTCTTTTTTTTCCTCGTAAAAGAATGAGATTTTATGATCGTCCTAACAATTTCAGGCTATTAAGAACAAAATGAAAATATTAAATCAATTAATGTTAGAAAAAAATGTGCAGTGGTACAAGTAATATAAAATTTTAAATTTAGATATCATACTCACAAAAATTTGTTGATTAATTATTTACTAAATTAAATTAATATTAATTATCTATTCAAGTGTAAAAATTCAAAAATGGACTTATGATTACCTAATCTAGAAGGAAAAAAAAAGTTAACTAATGAACAATTTATTATTTTTTTAAAAACAATCATTTTTGATAGCGTATTCACTGTTTAAGAAATCTCAAAATTCCTACAAGCCAACAAAAGTTTCAACAATTGACTCGAATTTTTCACACGAACAAAATTTGTGATTTATAGAAAGCAATAAGAAGAAGGAGATGAAATTATGATATTTTGTGTTATTTTTTTGTTTCGGAGGAGAAAATATGTGTTTTTATACTTTCTAGATTTTAATCTGTTTGTCTTAGTTACTAATTAGAAAGGATATCTTTTTTGACTATAATTTTATTTAAATACTTTCTAAATATTTTGAATTGTTAATTATTGTGACTTTGTAGTACTTCTTAAGTAGTTTTTAAATATGCAACCTTTATTTTAATTAAATTAAAGATTTTATATTCAAATTCACACTAAATAATAATTAATTTGACCTTCATACTCTGAATCAAACCACATAACTTAAAACAAAAGAAATAATACCATGACAATTCGTCCAAAATATTTACAGCCTCTACCTAATACACATAATATATACATATATTATACATCTATATCGGTTATTTTATTTTGTGTGAGCGGCTACTAATTTTAATTTCTCTTTTTAAAAAAGTGTAAAGAGATGTCCTGAACAATTGGGCTGGAGTCTTACAATGAGTTAATTTTTTCTTTGAAATAATTTGTGTATTTCGCGAGAACGTATACTAGTAAATTAAAACATAAGGAATAATACCTTTCTCAGTTGCTAAACATAATCTTTGGCTAAAATTCGGTCCAATAATTCTTACATGTTGTATATACGTGTCGATTGCCCACTTTTTTTCAGCGACAGTTATACAATTGACTATTCGGCCAAAATTATTTACAACCTCTACCTAATACACAATATATACATATATTATATATACATCTATTGATTCATTTTATTTTGTGTGAGCGGCTATTAATTTTAATTTCTCTTTTTAAAAAAGTGTAAAGAGATGTCCTGAACAATGGGGCTGGAGTCTTACAATGTGTTAATTTTTTCTTTGGAATAATTCGTGTATTTCGCAAGAACATATATTAGTAAATTAAAACAGAAGGAATAATACCTTTTTCAGTTGCTAAACATAATCTTGGGCTAAAATTCGGCCCAATAACTCTGTTGTATATACGTGTCGATTACCCACTTTTTTTCAGCGACAATTACACAATGGATTATTTGGCCAAAATTATTTTCAGCGTCTACCTAATACACATATTATACATCTATCGATTATTTCATTTGGTGTGAGCGGCTATTAATTTTAGTTTCTCTTTTTTAAAAGTGTAAAAATATGTCCTGAACAAATGGGCTGGAGTCTTAGAAGAAGCCCAATTAAGCTGATGAACCTTATAAGGCCCATCAGAATTCTGGACTCGTCCGATATTTCTGGATAATGGGCCTTGGGTGAGTACTATATATACTCTGCAAGCTTCCATTACACAACATACATAATCAGGTTAGTGTTTAAATTCAGTTATTTTTTTTGTATAATTGTGTTTCAAATGCTTAGTGAAATCATGTTTTACACTTTGAATTTTGTCTTAGATGTGTTGATTATTGAGCTAGTATAAGATTTACATGCGTTTAAAGTTACCTAGTACTTGTTGCTGGTGGTAGGTGGTAGGTGGTAGGTGGTAGGTGGTAGGTGGTAGGTGGTAGGTGGTAGGTGGTAGGTGGTAGGTGGTAGGTGGTAGGTGGTAGGTGGTAGGTGGTAGGTGGTAGGTGGTAGGTGGTAGGTGGTAGGTGGTAGGTGGTAGGTGGTAGGTATCTTGTGGATTTAGTCGAGGTGCGCAAAAGCTGGCCCCGACACCGTGGTCTTAAGAAGAAAACATGCTTTTTTTGTCAAGGGTTTTGTAGTATGGTTAGAGATTCGTTACTAATATTGAAATGAACTGTGTTCGAGGACAGGGGCGGAGCTACCTTAGCCCGAGGGGTGTCGAGCGACACCCCTTCGTCGGAAAATTACATTGTATAGATACGTCAATTTTTGATTTTATTGGAATATATATTAGTGTTGACACTTCTTGACACAAGTAGAAGGTCTGGTCCGGCGGTTGAGGCCTTCCTAAAGCCCTCCTAGGTCGCGTGTTCAATCCTTATATGGTTAAGCCTAAGTAGTATGAAATCGAGGCATAATTGGTTAACCGATTGATCAGTTACTAATGTCTCTTGGTAAGGTGTGCGAGCTAAATAATGTGCTCGTATATGAATTTAGTAAAAAAGAAATAAACACATGAATGCCTTCCGGAGGCGTCATTACAGATGTAAATACTTGATTGTACTATTGATATGATGAAAAAAACTGCATCTACAGGCTCGTCTGTGTGACTTGTTTCTGTTATTTGGTACTAATTATCTTTTTCATTTGTGCAGGTTAAGACCTTGTTGACAAAAACATGGCCAAGCATCATCCTGACTTGATCATGTGCAGGAAGCAGCCAGGAATAGCTATTGGGCGTCTTTGCGAGAAATGTGATGGCAAGTGTGTTATCTGTGATTCTTATGTGCGTCCTTGCACGCTGGTACGAGTCTGTGACGAGTGCAACTATGGTTCTTTCCAGAGACGTTGTGTGATCTGTGGAGGCGTTGGTATTTCTGATGCATACTATTGCAAAGAGTGTACTCAGCAGGAGAAAGACAGGGATGGTTGTCGTAAGATTGTCAATCTTGGTAGTGCTAAAACTGATCTGTTCTATGAACGTAAAAAATACGGTTTCAAAAAATGATAGTACCGGGTTCTCTGGTGTTATAATCTGGAGTTGAATTTATTGTACCAGATGGGATGTTATGTACTTGTATTTTGATGTGCTAACATCTTGTTTAGGCTTAAATAGCAAATGTTGAACATATAAAATGTCTGGCATTTGGGTGTTTGGTGATGGTTTGCTAGTTATAACTGTTTGCAGTGCTGCCCTAGCTTCGTGTTAAGGGTACGATGGGCTATTAGCTCAGTGGTAAAGCGTGCTCTTGATAATTGCATCGTTGTGCTTGAACTGTGAGGGCCCTCAACGACATGGATAATTCAATCTTTCTTTACCAAGATGATTACAGGGCTTTCTTTCACAATGCACTCATATAAGTGTTTGCAGCACTGCCCTAGCTTCGTGTTAAGGGTACGATGGGCTATTAGCTCAGTGGTAGAGCGTGCTCTTGATGATAAGTGCATCGTTGTGCCTAAACTGTGAGGGCCCTCAATGACATTGATAATTCAATGTGCTAATTGATGCTTGATTAAAACTTGGATGTGGAGGAAAAATGGAGAATTATTTATCATGTGTTTGGTAATGAGTATTAGTTAGTTTCAGAATTATTTTCCTTATCCCACCAGAAAATATTTTCCATTTTCTTTTATGCTTGGTTTGACCAAAATATTTTGAAAAACATCGAAAATTGACTTTCTCAATGAAAGTAGGGAAAACAAGTTTCAAAAATGACATTTCAAGTTCATTGCATTCTTCCCACCGACCCAATGCCCCCAACCATAACCCCTTGACCATCCTACACCCGCCACCACTGAACCCCCACTCCCCACCCCATTCCACCCGTACAACGTTTTGCTAGATTACATATAGATGTTTTGGGGATTATATTTTTGTTTAGTAACTAAACAATAGAAAATAAGTAAAAAAATTATTTGTTTTCGAAGAAAATATTTTTGGGAAAACATTTTGAGCAACTTTCATAAACAACAACTAATAGGAATTTAATGAGGCCTCTATAGCAACACTTAACTCGGCATACGAATACAAATCTGTTAGAGTAATTTCAGCATACAAATACAAATTTGTATTGTATATTCTATGGAATCTCGACATACAAATACAAATACAGGCATACAAATACAAATACAGGCAAACAAAATACAAATATCTATAATTTTAAATCATCTGCTGCAAAATGTAATTGAATTATATTATTAGTATAAAGCGTAATTCGTCATGAATGTTTGGTAGGTAATTGAATGTTTTCCAAACACATTTTCCACGTGAAACTTTTTCTTTCGTACTATGGTAGAATTAGGTACAAGGCAAGATTTGCATGTTCTGTCACTATAACCATCCTTCTCAACCACAACCAATTTCATTCAACAACAGTTCTCAATAAACAAAAGTTCATTGCAAACATTTTGATTTTTCTAGTGTGTTAAATGTAGCAATTACCAAGAAAATTCATCGAGGTATTCCAAACTATCATACTCTATACGTACTCTCGTACATGTAGAGTACGTATTGTATGTGTGGAGGAGGATGTGATGACGAAGATAATTGTTGGATGTGGCTCCCCTCCAGTAATGGATCTCTCCGTTTTCTCCAGTTAGGCCTTATAACGGAGGAAGCTCCCCCTCCGATATGTGTTTCCTCGAGTACATAGGTAGATCTCTTACACTTGTCCACTTTCAAGTTTTAAGGGTCAAGATTTATTTACACTTAGACAACCTCTTAAACCATAGTTAAACTAAAAGTTGCTTTCTCTGTCATTACCAAATTAGCAAGAGAAATTAGGGTAAATTTCATAAGTAGTCATTTAACTATGAGTTTTTTTTTTCTTCACTAAAGTCAATTATGTTTTGTAACACAAAAATCACATATGCCGGAAAATTCAATTGGATTTTTCGGCATATGTGCTTTTGTGTTAGAAGGGCAAAATTTAGTGATTTTTGTGTTTGAAAACATAGTTAAGTGACTTTGGTAAAAAAAAAAAACTCATAATTATGTGACCATCTATGAAAATTTACCAGAAATTAAATAGTCCGGAAAGATTGCTGGGAATTTTCTTCTGGTTAAGGATAGAAACAACAAAGCAGAAAATATTACTCCCTCTGTTTTAATTTGTTTGGCCTATTTTGACTTGACACGGAGTTTAAGAAAGTAAAGAAGACTTTTGAAACTTGTGGTTAAAAATTAAAGATATGTCAAATGTATCAAAATGTCCTTTAATCTTGTGGTCTTAATCATGCTATGTGGAAAGTTGAAATTGAAAAGTTGCTAAAAAGGGAAAGAGACATTCTTTTTGAAACATACCAAAAAGGAAAGTAGGCCAAACAAATTGAAACGGAGGGAGTATCATTTACAAAAATACTAACAATAAAAGTGTTGCAACTAGAAAAACAAAATTAATTGATGAACATAATTGTTTCGGAAAAATAAAAGAACATTATTATTTTTGGAGAATGATGCAGTAATTAGATTTTGGGAATTTTAGAAAAAAAGAAAAAAGGAAATTCATTTCTCAATTTAATGATACTGATTTGTTTTCCAAAACTTGTGGGGAGATTTCTCTTCGTACAAAAATTAGTGATTGGTTTCCAAAACTTATTGTTTTAAACTATGGTTAAGATGTTTGTTAAATTAATTTAATATAATCCTTTAAAAACTGAATAAGACAAGTGGGATTCTGCCAAATGTGTACTTGAGGAAATGAAAGTAAACTGTAACGGAGATGAGCTAGATTCCGCGGAATATGGGAGTGCCTCAGTTTGGAACTCTTGGTGAGGACGTTATTCAGTTCATTACTTCCCCAATGGCGCATGAATTTTCAATTTTTCCATTTTTATGTTATTTACCATTTTCTTTCCCACTAATTCCCTCGCTATATCCATTCGAGCTAACATCGTCCAGTTTGAGCATACACAAAATTCCACGAGCGAAATGATGCTCGAAGATTAGTAGAGTGCCCTTTTGCACCGACCTAGTCATGGTTATGTAGCCAATATTTCGATTGGTGAGCCTGTCGTCTACCAGTTGGTACTAATAGACACAGATAGCAACATTTTCTGGTTTTAATGCTGCCCATGTGCTACATGTGGAGATCGAAAAGAAATTCCTCAGTACTATGGGACAATTCATCGACGTAGTCCAAAGTATCTTAGAGCCCTAGGATGTGTAGGAGCATTTATGGGTAACATGGTGATCTAGGCGAGTGCATCTACAAAGTAGAATACACGAATAGCAGTTTATCTATTAGAACTCTTAGTAAGGAGACTCTTCATTTCACAACCTCTGAAAATGAGGTGGACAGTATTCCTGAGGTAACTTTTGGGTGCGGAAAATATAATGATGCAAATATAGACGAATTCGATCCGAGTATAGTGGTATACTTGGTTTAGGGTCCTGTAAGGAGTCAGTAGTGACACGGATAGAAACGGGATTCTCTTCTTGCATTGATCGTATGAATGATGCCAATTGTCCTTATTAACCTAGTTATTAGTGTGAAAGCCAGGTTAGAGGGGGATCCAACACCCCTAGAGTTATTTGACAATCATTATTATGTTAAGCTAGCATTGGAGGAAAACGTACGAGCTTTTAAGCTATCGAGAGCGGAAATAGAAATCTATAGGATAATAGGGACCGTTCGACCCTATCTAAAAATGAATAAATAAGGCAACATGTTATGCTTTATTGAAGATTAGTGTTGCAGATTTTACCTATATATGATTTCACTCTTTTTGGAGGTGTCGATTTAGACATGGAACTGGATTTTCTGTTTTATCAAGAAATGAATATGTTCTTTCTTTGACATTTTCTTTTCAAGCATGCAAAATCCGATTCTAGCTAAAAGTGGCATCGTTATTTTTTAGATAGGGTCGAACGGTCCCTATTATACTATAGAATTCTTTTTACGCTCTCGATAGCTTAAAAGCTCGTCTATTCAAATAGACCCCACGTGTAAAATATAACTCCGACTTTGTGCCTAGGTCGAGAAGAAAACACCTTTCTGTTACTGTACGTTTTCCTCCAATGCTAGCTTAACATAATAATGATTGTCAAATAACTCTAGGGGTGTTGGATCCCCCTCTAACCTGGCTTCCTCGCCAATAACTAGCTTATTATAAGGATAATTGGTATCATTCATACGACCGATGCACAAAGAGAATCCCTATCCTATCTGTGTCACTACTGACTCCATACCGATCTCTAAACCAAGTATACCACTATACTCGGACCGGAATTCGTCTCTATTTGCAACATTATATTTTCTGCACTCAAAAGTTACCTCAGGAACACTCTCCACCTTATTGTCAGGGGTTGTGACATGAAGAGTCTTCTTACTAAGAGTTTCGATAGATAAACTGTTATCCACGTACTTTACTTTGTAGATGCACTCACTTAAATCACCACGTTGCTCATTGATGTTCCTACACGTACTAGTGCTCCAAGATACTTCGGAATCCGTTGATGAATTGTCACGATAATAATGTGCAATTTCTTTTTGATCTCCACATGTGTAGCATTGTAACCAGAATATGTTGCTACCCATGTCTTTTAGTACCAACTGGTAGATAGCAGGCTCACCAATCGAAATACTTGCTACATAACCATGACCAGGTGGGTGCGAAAGCGCACTCCACGTATCTTCGAGCATCATTTCATTTGTGGAATTTTATCTATGCTTAAACCACACAAGCTTAGCTCTGATGGATATACAGCGATGGAAGTGGGAAAGAAAATGGTAAATAGTGTAAAAATGAAAAGGAACAGTAAATGTGCTGCAACAACGTCTTTTAGCCATTCCTGATCTAATTTTGTGGTGATCTGCTATGCAAGGTAATTTCTCTATGGATTTTTGGTTTGATTTGAATAGTCTGTTATGGAATCGCAAACAAGTTTCATAATGACATTCTAAGTTCATTATCTCTTCCTCATCCATCCAACGCCCCAAACCCTTGACCATCCTACACCCGCCACCACTGAACCCCCACTCCCCAGCCCATTCCACCCCTACAACGTTTTGCTAGGTTACATATAGATGTTTTGGGGATGATGTATTTTTTTTTTTACTAACTAAACACTAGAAAATAAAAGTAAAAAGTTTATTTGTTTTTCAAGAAAATATTTCTAGGAAAACATTTTCCTTAGGAAACTTTTTCCTTCGTACCAAACACACCCTAAAAGAGCTTAATTTTGTTACTAACAAAAAGTTCTACCTATAGAAAGGGGCAGGATAGTTGATTTTTTTTTTTGGCTTTACTCCCATACAATATGAAGAAAGAAATAGAAGTCGAAATTGGTTGAGAAAAAAATTTGGACCATTTCTCGATTTGTGCGTGTCATCCTTGCGCAGGGGCCATGCTAATCTTCTCTGTATCGTTCCAATTTTATCGGATGTCCCCGAAGGGACAAATGTAGGTGTTAATGTTCCGCAATATAAACACAACGAAGAAGCTTTCTGAAACCGATGTGGGAGAAATTGCTGGTTGGGCTTTTTACAAATCTTTCATGTTTATGTTGTATGTCACTATGCTAACATTCTCCTTTGTGCCTTCACAATTCTTAAATTTTTCGAAATTTGATAGAGGCTGTTTTCGAAAGACAATAGTAAGAAAAAAGACAGACATGGCATATAATTTTTCTGAAACTCGTACACATTCTCACATTCTTAAATTATGTTTTTTCTGAATTTGTGATTCCTTTATTTATTGTTTCATTTGATTTTATGGCTCTTGAATTTTCTAAATCTTTGAAAATGGATTTATGGAAACTACTTATTAAGTCTTTGGAATATCTTTTAGATTTGTTTTTCCTTGAATATGTCTGTACTATATATAGAGAGAGAGTACAACGTTTCTATTTTCACAAGGTAGTGGTAAGATCTGCGTACACACCACCCTTCCCGTACCCCACTTGTGGGATTACATTAGGTTTGTTGTTGTTGTTGTACTGCGTAATCATTCATGACTCCGTACATTCATCATACTCCAATTAACTACTTAAAAATTTCCCTTCATCACAGAAAACTATGAAAGAAGTTGCTAAGTGTGTAAACAACAGGAACTTTGAAGTGTTAACGAGCTATAAGTTGGGAAATAGTGAGACTATTATCCGAACAAGCTAGTTCAACTGTGACTAAAGTCTCTCGCGTAGTACTGTCGTTGTTCTTGGAAAAGGCGGGAACTTTAGGATTTGGCAAGACTTCAGTTTCATTTTTGAGCATGGAGTATACCTCTAACATGGATGGTCTGTCTTCCCATTTTTCTTGGACACACAATAGTGCAACTTGCATGTATCTCAGTTGTTTACCTATTTGACAATCATCGTGCAGTGACGGATCAATAAAATTCACTCCATTGCCTTTTTGCCAAAGTTCATATGCCTGAATTTTGATCAGACGAGGTTAGTTTCCACATGGAGACTTTTGACACCGAACTAGTTAGATAAGGCTTCAAAAGACTTACATATTCGAGAAGATTCAGATCGTTCTCAATGCCATATTCACATGAATTCTTCTTGCCACCAAGGATTTGCAACAATAGAACTCCGAAACTGTAAACATCGTATTTCCTGGAGTATAAACCTCGCTTAACATACTCTGGAGGAACACAACCACTACAGAACACAAGCAGAAATGTTAGTAAGTAGGAGTATTAAGTGAGTAACAATTGTTAAGAGTCATGATATTTACTAGGTCCCAACAATCTTTCCGGTGTTTGCTTCTTTTTCGTCTTTCTGGAAAAGTCTAGCTATACCGAAATCTGAGATTTTTGGCTTCATTTCATCGTCCAGTAAAATGTTGCTAGCTTTCAAGTCTCTGTGAATGACTGTGAATGTTGAGTACTCTTGGAGGTATAGAAGTCCTTGAGTAACTCCATCAATAATACGAACCCGTGTCTCCCAGTCTAATTTCAGGCTCTTCACTGGGTCTGCATCAGATAATCAATTCTTAGACATGTGGAATATATATGATCATCTGCCATTTGAGGTGCAGTTACACATGGTCTAGTAATTACATGTATTTTATTTTTTTGTGTGCGTGTGTGCGTCTGAACGAATATGCATTTCTGGAGATTGAAGTTCTCTGTTCCTAAATGTTCGTTGGATCTCTCTCGACCATGACATTTTGATGAATGACAAATTCCTACAACTAGACAGCATGCTAAGCCTTTGTCTTATGTGTACCTTACTGAAATACTAGTACCACACTCTTACAATTGAAATCGTTTGTTTTTCTATGTGCCATCCAGTTTGTTGCGAGTTTAAACTATATTCAAGCAGAGCCAACGATAAATAATTTTATAATGAGGTGATACTGAGAGTTTACGCGCACCATAAAGGTAGAAATCCAAACTCTTATTTGGCATGTACTCATAAATCAGTATCTTCTCTTCTCTTTCGATGCAAAAGCCCTGAAGTTGTAGAACATTGACATGTTGTAACTTTGAAGCAAGTGTGACCTCATTTTGGAACTCATCTACACCTTGCTTAGAGCTTTCTGAAAGCCGTTTTACTGCAATTTCTTCCCCATCAATTAACCTTCCCTGGGACAGTAAGGAGTATGCTTAGTAGTATTCGTCATAAAGCTATCCTCCCCCTTACCATGTAAAGCTATTTTCACATTTTGATATGTACGCCACCACACTTATATGCACGGATAAGTGGTGACAGTACACATTGAGGGCTTAAAAGAGCTTAAAATTAGCATAAATTTCCCACTCATATGCATAGTACGAAACAGGCTCAGAGTGTTTAGAGCATAGTTGAGTTACCAATACCTTATAAACAGGTCCAAAGCCTCCCTCTCCGATCTTGGTTTTGATGGAGAAATTGTCTGTAGCTTCTTTTATTTGATCAAAGCAGAAAACTTTGAGATTACGACCTATGGCTCTTTCATTCAATTTCCCCACACCTATAATCAAAGAGAAACTTTCAAGTTCCAGTGTATTTTGATTAGTCGTTATAAAAGAAAGAGTGACAAGGAGTTGAATTTGTTACCTTCAGATCTTATAGTTTTCTTTTTCAAGATACACAGTATTGTACTTATTAGGAGAATGGTGATGGTGATCGTTGGCAAAAGAATTGCCAGTAACCTTCGGTTGCTACCACGTTGGTCTTCTTCTTCTTCTTCTTCGTCTGAGGCTGTAAAGAAAGTTATCATGTTTATAATTTGCGAAAATGTGTGATATTGGTTATTGAAATGAATAAGCAAGCTCTTTATGAGATATTGGTTATTCCCCTATGGATGTAAACAATACTGTCTCCGTCCCAATTTAAGTCTCACTTTCCTTTTTCGTCTGTCCCAAAAAGAGTGTCTTATTTTGTAACTTTTCCAATTCTAACATTCTACATGGCAAGTATTATGCTCGTAGGCAAAATAAAAGAGAGATTTGCAAAGGATTATGATTTAACCTGCTTTTGAAAGCTCCCAATCGACATCATCGCTAGGAATTTGGAATGCAGCAAAACCGCGAAGCCCTTTATACTTCGCATAAGAAACTTTAGTTCTTATAGCCTCGACATCATCATAACCAATCCAAAATGATCCAATAGTCACATAGTTCACAACATAAGTGGAGTTATAGACAGGTATGGCTCCATAACTTTTCATATAATGCTTGATGTATTTATAGCTCATTGATCCATCGGGTGTTATTGCCAGACCTCTTGCAGGTGAGCCTACCGCGTTATGATTTGGATTCACAAGTCTCCACGCATAGCCATGGTATGCTAAACCGAGAACGATTTTATTGGCTGGTAAGCCATTCTTGATCCATTCCTTTATACCATAGTCTGTATTTCGCGTGCTAGCAGGATCATATAAAGCTGCATGTGCTCGTGTAACGTTATCTTTCGTAGGCAAGTAATAGTCATATGCTATGATATGAACCCAATCGAAGTTTCTCACAATTGTATCTACTGGATATTTCATCGATTCTAGCATCGGTGAATAGTATGCTCCCATAGTCAAGATCAATGAATTCTTGGACTCAGAATTAATCGCTGTTCGCCACTCTTCAATGAATGTTCTCATATTAGTCATGTTAGCAGCTGTATTTGGGTTGACACCATAAAGATCCAGCCCTTGAAATCCATATCGTCGAGCAGTTCTTATTGACGTTGTAATGAAAGATTTTCTACGAGGAAATTCACTAGTCATCGCGAAAAAATCAGGGGATTTATCCTTTCCTCCCCAGATGGATAGAAGTGTGATAACTGAGGGATTTTTTTGCTTCACAGTTTCTGAGAAGGTTGAGATATATGGTTCATCAGATTGAGATATGTAAAGCTCGAAATTCGAAGTGTTGATATGTGCAAAGGCAAAGTTAAGGTGTGTGAAGAGAGTGGAAGGAATTTCAGGTACTGGAAACTCACTGCCAGCATGCCAGTACCCGGATTTTGTCCAAGCTGTTGTATCAGAAGAACTCGAAAACGGAAGGACAAGTAGAAAGAGGAAGGAGAATAGGTTTTTTGAAGACATTTTGAAGTAAAACAGTTTAGCAAAGGTGATCTACTAGTTGAAAAAAGGAGGATCCATTGAAAAGTCCAATGTTTTCCAGCACCGGTGCAATATGAAAGAGTCCTTTAGAATTTCTTAAAATATGAATGAGATAAAAAACGCTCTGTTGAAACTCGAGTAGAAGAAGGGGTACTTGAACAGAGGGTCCATCGAAGATCGGAAATGAGATGCTTAAGATTTCAAGTCAAGTAAGGAAAAGTCTAGGCAAAGATTCTTGATATCAAGTGCATATAGTCTAATTTTCAACCATGTAATAAACTTATTGGTAAAAGGTCTCAACACTATATTGTTGATTATTTCTTTTGATGACCGTGGTGGGACAACTTTCGCGCACCTCGACTAAATCCACGGAATACCTGCACCTCTTATTAGCAACAGGTATCAGGTAACTCTGTCCACCAAAGCTAGAACAGATGGGAAGAATCACCTAGCGTTTTTTGTCTCTGCTGGAATTTGAACTATATTGTTGATTTGTCTAACCTGTGTGCTTGTGGAAAATGAATTGGTCATTCTGTTGTATGCCTTGTCCCTTTGTGATGAAAAGAGCGTTTGGTTGCTTTCATAGAAACTGCTGGTCTGTGCTGGAAAGAGCCAAGAAAACTTGGATATTTGTTCTAGTCATGCTCACATCTACAAATGCATCATCCTTGGCTGTGGCGTCCGATCCAGGATTTTCACTGAGGGAGGTTCGAAAAATAAAAAATGCAGTGTTTGGGATTTGAACTTGGAGCCTCAAGGTGAATTTTGATATCAAGAAGCTACATACAATTTCAAAACCAGCAATACAACTACAACAACATATCCAGTACTATAATCTCATAAGTGGGGCCTTACCTCTACTTTTTGAAGGTAAAAAGGCTGTTTTTGAGAGACCAATAATATATATCTAAAATTTCCACCCTCTCTGAACTTCTTGGTAAGTGCTTTGTGATAAAATATCATGAAAGCTATTATGTTTTGACTAGTGTTGTATCCTTGTCACTGGCGCAGCTAGGTAGGGCCGACGGATTCATCCCAACCACCTTCGGGTGAAAATTTACACTGTTTATACATGGTTAAAATTAAATTTCGTGTATATGTTGAACCCTCTTCGATTCCTTCTTCGTGTATTTACTTTTTCATATTTTAAACCCGCTTAATATAAATTCTGTCTCCGTCACTAGTAATCCTGGCATGTAAAGATCCTCTTGACTTTTATGCCCCTAGCTTGCCGTGCATGACATTTCTTCCATCGTCCCAAATGTTAGGTGTGTAGGCCACAGCTTGTCCACGAGAGAAAAGTGGTTCAATAGGATAATCTTTTTTTTGCCGCCTTGCACTGCTTGATTGCCATAAATGTAGGAGGGGTAAAAATGGTAAAAAAAAAGATTAGTAAGATTTTTCATCCTTTCTTCATACTTTTCTTACACCCCCAAACCAACAACCCATCCAATTAGATGGGCTTGAGATAAGGCATTAAAAACCGTCAAAATGTGGGATGATCGAACCAACACATCTTTGAAAATAAGATGCGCTCCTACGTGAGAGAAGGGGAAAATGAAAGTAAAGAAATGTCTAAGCAATTTAATTTTGGTAGTTAAACATTAAAGTGAGAATACTTATCATTCAACCATGGTTAAGTGGACAATTCTGTAAACGCAAAATATGTGTCTTGCATTTATTGATTTGGTATAAATGTTGAAAGCACATAAAATTAGGAATCTTTACGTAAATAGCCAGCTAGATTCATTGTTTCCTTCACTTTATCGGTATACAAAGAGTATACATTGATTATACACAATATACATGAATTGTGCATATATTATACGTATACCAATGGATATTTACTCACTTCGTCCCAAAATAATCATTCTAGCAATTATATATAAGAAGTTTGTCCAGTGAAGTAAGAAAGAAGCCCGGCCCATTACGGTTAAGCCCAGGCACAAAAATGGGCTTATTCGGATAGAAAGCAACAACCCAGGCCCGTGCCGGTGAAAAAACATTTAGATAGATATATGCTTGTCCCTTCGGGGACATCCAATAAAATTGGAATGATACAGAAAAGATAAGCATGAGCCATGTACAAGGATGATAGGCACATATAGAGAAATGGTCCAAATTTTTTTCTCAAAAAATCCTGCCCCTTTCTCTACGTAGAACTATTATGAAATTCCGACCTTTATTTCTTCTTGATATTTTGAAATAAAAACAAGATGATTTTTAACAAGGCGTTTGTAGTCCAACGGTTAGGATAATTGCCTTCCAAGCAATAGACCTGGGTTCGACTCCCGGCAGACGCAACCTTTTTTTATAATTTTGTGGCTATTTCACCTATCAAGGTCATACATCATACAACAGGTCCGAATTGAAGCCGAAGACCTATTTGAGATCAAGGTCGATATTTTCAGGGTCATGTTTGGACTTGGTCCTGAAGGAGATCGGCTGGGACGAGGAACTCGGGCCCTCGATCGAGAATCCATACACCGCCATGGGAGAGCATTTCTCGGAGAAACTCCATATCCTTCTTTCGGATCTCGAATTGAGGAGAGTCAATTCCGGAACTTATTAGCTCTGAAAATGAATTCTCGGTTATCCGGTTAAGAGAACAATTAGAAGTAGGTAGGTATTTCCTCTTGCCTTAATTCAGGTAAGCAAGAAAAATTATCAATGCTTTAATTTCCAACACAAAAATACACTTTTTTAAAAAAAATTAACACTTTCTTCAGTAAATAATCAGTATATATTTGACATGTAATTTTTCATATACTAATTAGCAACGAAAAGAAAAAAAGAGATGAAACGTTTGACATTCGACCTAAAATCTTCCATACCAAACCATAAGCTAATAATTATGCACTTGAGAAACTAAAATTTAGCAATAGAAAATCCGGTCGAGAAGTAGAGATGAAGGATTTTGTTTGAGAAATTTTTTTTGGACCATTTCTCGATTATGCATGTCATTTTTGCGCAAAAGCCATGCTAACTCTCTGCAGAAAAAAATTTGGACCATTTCTCGATTTGTGCGTGTCATCCTTGCGCAGGGGCCATGCTAATCTTCTCTGTATCGTTCCAATTTTATCGGATGTCCCCGAAGGGACAAATTTAGATGTTAATGTTCCACAATATAAACACAGTGCAGAAGCTTTCTGCAGCCGATGTGGGAGAGATTGGGCTTAACCATAATGGGTTGGGCTTAAGCCCAGTTAGCCAAAGCAAAGAAACAGTAATATGTATATAATTGTTTAAAATGTCTTTGAAAATTGATTATATTATGTTGTTTTACAACATTTATCTCATGAGGGTTGTTTGTGAACATTCAACTTCCATCTTGTTTGGTTGTGACATATTTTGCATTTTAACAAGTGCTATCTATAAGCTGTCTGGCAAAGTATGGGACAGAGTGTTAGCCAGTCAAGAATGTTCATATTCAGAAGATGAAGGTAGTAGAGATGAGGATGCTCAAATGGATGTTTGGTCATACTTAGAGAGAGATGATTAACAACGACGTTTTAGAGTATAAGATGGGAATGGCCTCCGTGGCGGACAAAATGCGGAAAGGAAGGCTAAGATGGTTCAGACATGTGAAGAAGAGGTGCGACGATGCGCCAGTGAGGAGGTGTGAGAGGTTGACTGTTGCAGGAGTTAGGAGAGGTAGAGGTAGGCCGAAGCAGAATTGGGTGGTGGAATGTGATTAGACATGACATGACATAACGTCAACTAACTAAGGACATGACCTTAGATAGGAAAGTAGGGAGGTCAAGGATTAGGATAGAATGTTAGTAGGTAGTTGAGTATTATCGTATTTCTAGTAGTGTGATTTAGGTATCACGTAGTTTTCTTTTTCTCTAATGTGTATTAATATTTGTTGCTACACACACTTGTTTCGTACATTTGCTATTTTAATTTGTTGTCTTTTTTTTAATCTTACTTTCATGCGTTGATTACAGTTCTCTTGAGCTGAGGTCTATCGAAAATAATTTCTCTACCCCAATTTTTTTTACATATTTCTAAATGCTTCCTTTTGACTTTACCTTTTCCTGAAGGGCTATGTACAATGTACTTCAGGATTTTTCTTTATTTACCAAAAAGTAGTGGATATTATAGTTGAGAATGTTCTATATATATGGACTATGAATTATATATATATCAACATTATGATGGAATGATAAATACTTTTTTATTCTTAATTAGAAGTTTTAGATTTAAACGTGGGAATGAATTCGGTTTTGGTAGCCATGGAGCATTTCATCTTCCGAAATAAGATTTTTGGGCACAAATTCAAATTAATCGAATCTCAAAATAAGTATCAAACACCAGATGAGAAACGAAAGAAAAATGGACAATGAAGCACCACGAAATTGTAGTCAACTCCATGGACAAACATCTATTCACATCATTCAAAATTTAAACTTATTTTAATTATTAAGGATTGGTAAAAAAAAAGTCAAAAACGTAACCACTACGGATTTGTCAACTTTCAACGATTCAAAAAATACTATACATTTTGTCTATTTCAACGTTTGATATGTGTTCATATTACTCCCTCTATCACAAAATACTTGTCACGTTATACTTTTTCAAAGTCAAATTATTTTAATTTTGATAAATATTTTAAGATGTATATAACACTTCTCGTTTAATATTTAATATCAAAATTTAATTTTTAAAATATTAATATAATTAATTTTAAAAATTGTTTAAATTGACTTTTTAAATGAAAAGTGACAATTATTATAGGACGAAGAAACAATAAATATCATTAATAAATTTATCTTGTCAATAGAGCTGACATAATCATGTCCTTTTTTGCTGCCATTAATTAGTTCATTGACACATAGTTCCCCTACCCTATACATTTTTTGTTTGAATAAATTGTTGATAACAACTTGGAGAAGAAAAAAACATTTTTCATTGTATTTAAAAGGAAAAGATATGCAGCGTGATAAATATTTAGACTAGATTTATGATATATAATTATAATTTAAAAAAATTATGAAATATAGCTATATTTTGAGTTTTGTAGCAAATGCATGATATACACGTGTGTTCATATAACTTTTTCGCATGTTTTCAGCTGATACAATTGATATCAATCGCCTGCATAGAACTCTTTCCCTGATACAATTGATATTCGCCTGATACACCATAATTAGTTTCACAAATATGCAAATTATAGCCACATATCATAATTACGCTCTAAACTACAACTATTTATAATTTCTCTTTTTTTTTTTAACTATAAAAGAGATAATGCACAAGTACCTCCCTAAACTATACTCCAAGTTGCTATGACACACTTAAACTTTACGAGAGTCCTATTACCCCCCTAAACTCATTTTTTCTGTATTTTTATGCTCCTTTTTGCTGATGTGGCTGTCAAGTAGCAGAATATTTTTATGATCCTTTTGTGCTGACCTAATTACTAAATAGAAAAAAAAAATGAGTTTTCCTATTTGACTAATTTTTTATGTTATATTTTCTTAATCTAATAAAGTTTCCCAAGAAAATTTGTCTTTGACTAATAGATTGAATATCTATAGTTGACTATTTTAATAAATATCTTAACTTTTGTTCACAAATAGCATTGACCATTAGATTAAGATTATGACTTGTCCCAATATATATCTCATCATAATAAGCTTGATTTGACAATATAGAAAATAAAATTAATGACTCTTATTGACTCACTGTACCAATCAAACATACACTAATATTGTAAAGATTAATTATATTGTCAGTGTATATGAAGTGTCACGACCAAAGTTTATGATACATATTATTCGTTTTGGTCCAATACGCCTCGCAAATTTGTCCCTTGGGCTAGCAGTTGAGTCCAAAACCCATGTGTAACATGTAAATTTATGTTACGCCATTTAATTTTTTAAAAAAAATTTCTTCTCCATTTTGATGTGAGATTCGTCTAATTAAGATGTCATGTGCACCCTTTCTTTAGAAAATTGCTTACCTAGAAGCATGTTATTCCTTCTATTAGACGGGCCCTCCGTCATGTGCATCGTTTAGAGACTCAGAGTCCTCGCTGAGGTTTGCCCTATCACAATATTGATTAAGACCATTTCAATGTGGGATTCGACTAAAGTGTCATGTGCACCACCTTTTTAGAAACTTGTTTGCCTAGTAGTATGTTAGTCTTATTTGAATCGTTTAGCGACTCGGAGTCCTCGCTGAGGTTTGACCCATCACCATACTGATTAAGAGTCCGACTTTGATGGAGTATTATATTTATCAAGATTCAAACACATAACACGCATTGTCTGCTTTGGCGCAACAAACCTAACAAATATATCTCTTGAACTATGTCATCATCGAGCCCAAAAACACATATACCATGTAAATTTATATTACGTCTAAACGGTCTAATAAAACTCTTCACTTTTCTAGTGTGGAATTAATTTGCTTAAAATATCATGTCTACCCTTTCTTCATAAACTTGATAGCATCCCATAAGCTAACTCAGTCTCTAATAAATAGGAACCAGCCCCAAAACTTATGAGAAATGTTGGAGGAAAGCTTCATTAATTACTTTTGTTAATATTCTAGAAGAAATCTTTTTTTTTTTATACTCTAGAAGAAATCACTTTAATTAAGATGTAAATTAACTATAAGTCATGGATGATATGCCAATAGAATTTGAACAAAAAGATGAATCCAAGAATAAAAACCCAAAATGTTTGCTGAGAGGTCCTTGTTATTCTATTATACTACTTATATAAAGTATGATAGTACAAAAAATTTCAGTAAATTAAAATACTTATTCTTAATCTCAATTGCACTAAAAGTTGTCTAGAATGTTACAAATTCATCAAGTTATTAAATTAATTTATTTTGAGGTAAGTAGTATATATACGAGCAGAAAACAATACTAGTAGTTGAGTCAAAATATAATTTATTGACAAAGTTAAACACTTAAAATTAATTTATTAGAGTAAGTTAATAATTGTCATGTCCGGGACATCGAGGAATATCCAAAAAGACATTTCAAAAATCAATTTGATTCTATCTCTTTTCGTTTCGTTTGGAGAAGTAAGTATAATACACTTAAAGCTTATATAACTATCTAATAAGCGGCCAGAAGCACACAGGTCTTTGATGACATGTGTGCTTCTTAGCATTAAGATTGCATTAAAAAGTAATTTTGTCATTTCGATATTAAATTACTAAAAAAGAAATTTCTAATAATTTAATATACATAGAAATCATGTAAAAAATATTATAAATCACAACTCCAAAAACTTACGTTCTTTTTCAAATGTTGTTAGAGTTCTACCTATTATTTCGTATTTTTGTCCAAATATTTTTTTGCCTTAAAAAGTGATTATTTTTCTATTACATTTAAAATAGTGGCTAAATTTTGATTGCCAATTGTCATTCCTCCTAATTTTTTCAGTAGAGAATAATTCAAAATTCTTGCAGAGTGAAATCATGCCGTATTAAACACAAAATAGATCTTTATTGAAGAAAACTTTATTTTCTCGAAATCGAATCCAAAACCATTGATTAAGGAAGAAGGATCCTTTGTTATTTTTTATTTTTATTTTAAATTTCTTCACTACAAGTTCTTTTATTATATAATAAAAGTGCCATTAAGACCTTAAATTAAACAAAGGATTATATTAGATTATATTATATAATATGGGCTGCTTCATCATTTTATGGCGAGATTGACTCAACATCACGATAACCAGATTTGATTAGTACTTTACCCATCAAATATGGGGTATGGTATAATCTCGCATAATTAATATATGTGTAAGTCATAAAAAAATATATGTATTATTTTGTGCAGGTAAAAAATAGAATAATTAAATTTTGCATTACTAATACCTGCAATAACGATCCCTTATAGTTTGTTTGGGTGGTTGTTACTTATTGTAATGTATTGTATTATTAGTTTAAATATAATATTTATTTTATATGTTACTTAAATTTTATTGGATTGTATAATATCGTTAATATCCATCATTAGGTAACGACGAAAATTTTCATTTTATGTAATGACCAATTTGGCGTGATCGCGTCGTTACCTTATATTTTTTTCTCATTTTATCTTTACTTATTGTTTAATAATCTTATTTTATCTTTTATCTTACTTTTTCATCGTAGTCTTATATACCCCGAATCCTACTTTTCTACTGTAGGTTTATCTTTCAAATTGTTGATGTGTGAGATTTTATAACGACTGAAAATGATATAATTTATTCAAACATTATATTCATTAAAATAATACAATACTATATATTATGAAACAATACGTAACAACCATTTAAGTACAAAATTATTAGACCAAGTCAACAATATTATTAAACTGTTTCAGAAGAAAAACTAACCCTTCAATAACTGAAAAAGAATTATATAATTCTAAATTCAAGATTTTAAATTTTCAATCATATTTTATATGTAAAATGTTCTTCAACCTATGACGAAGAAATTGATGAAAAATTGGTGCTCATGTGGTCCATATCCATTAATTATATCCCTTAGTTGTCTATTTACTTCATGGGGCATGTTCATTGAGGTTAGAAAGGTCAATGTCCTTGCAATTTTAAAATAGATCTAACTTATACACACCAAGACGAATTCAGAATTTAAAGATTACGCGTTCGAAATCGATGATTCTTACATATTAAATAAACTTTTTAACAAAAAAATTGATTTATACAAACATCATTTTAAGTTTGGTCGAACCTATAATTGAAAATTTATCTCCACCACTGACTGCAACATAAAGAATTTGTTAAACTATTAGTGCATTTTATTAGGTAATTTACTTTATTTTCTATGTTATTAACCATATTTCTTAAAAACGGTTACTTGTAGTTATCTTTTAGGGTGCAATCTCGCGAAAACGTGAATATCTCTTTATTCTGAAATCATATATGACGAACGATATAGTGCATTGGAAACAACTAGACTCATAAACCTTCGATTTGATTGGCCGTGGGCCCTCTAGGTGACATGATAGTATAATAGAAAATTACATTATCAATATATAGAAATTAAATTTATTTTATAATTGTTATAATTTTGATTGAATCGTAAGTCAATTAATTGGGTTGATGGTGATGGCATAAGATCCAAAAAATATAGACCATTTTTTTCATAAAATAAACATAAAAACTTTGTTGTGCATGATTTGTAATTAAAATATTTAAACACTTTCTAGTGAAGAAATCTGAAATAAAAGTTTCTTTTATTTTGATTGTTGAGCAATAATGCGCCTACCGGATCTAAGAGGGCCGATGTTCAACTCCTTGACCCATTACTCATTCATTCTCGACTCGATAAATTTTATTCCCTCCATTTCAATTTGTTTGGCATATTTTGACTTGGCACGGAGTTTAAGAAAGTAAAAAAGACTTTTGAAACTTGTGGTCTTAAATTAAAGATATATCAAATGTATTAAAATATTCTTTAATCTTGTGATCTTGAATATGCCATGTGGAAAGTTAGAATTAAAGAGTTTCTAAAAAAAGAAAGAGACATTATTTTTGAAACAGACTAAAAAGAAAAGTAGGCCAAACAAATTGAAATGGAGGGAGTATAAATTTTTGAGCAAAAAGTTGATCTACGATAACAGATACTTTTATATGCTTGTATTGCAACCACATAACTAGCTAATAATTACATCTTGAGTGGACAACTATATTAAGTGCTTGTCAAAACTTCAATCATCCTAAGGTAGAGTTATTAAGGACCTTTTCCTCTTTTGACTTATATATTAAAAAAATTAATAGATCTTCTAGAATTAGTCAAAAGGCACATCAATTATGCTTGTCAATTATTCTTTTATCCTTCACCTAATGTTTCAGATTCAAGATTTGGATATGGAGCTCTGGGTTCTCCCCGAAATGCGTTGAGGCGCAACAATTGACGAGACATCTGGGGTAAAGCACTATTTTGGCATGGGCCGCGAAAGCGGTATCAAATCGAGGCAAACTCTGAGTACTAGATATGACCTCAAAATAAACAAGGGTCAAGGTCGGCTAGTGAGTCCCTTTTGTTGGCAAGCGTTTTATTCATAATGTGAAACTTCCTGGTATGAATCATGATTTAATCTCAGGTACAAGCCCTAAATATGGAGTCGCCTTTTGTTAAATAGCCTTTCACCTCCAAACGCTGAACTTTCCAGCGCAAATCTGAATCTAATTGAACCCCAATGCATTCTAGCCAACTGAAAGGATCTTCTGATCAATCCAGAGATCATTTGGATTCCATTAGTAATGAGGATTCGGTCACACATTGATTAATCAAAGAGAGATTCACCGTACACCGGATAGGAGACCATGAAAAAGAGAGAGTCAAAAGGGTATTAACTCCATTGAGAAGTGGGACAATACTCATAACTAACCAGTCAAAAATATCAACTTTTTAATACCAATTCCTTTAGGTAATCTTCAACTCCATCCACACATACCAAGTCATGTTTTTCATGTCTTGTGGCCAAATAGAAACAGCCAATTCCTTAATACCAAAACAATAAAAACAAAAAATATTCCAAGTTTGAACTTTATCAATTATCAAGGCTCCATTTGTCCTATAAATAGAGAAGAAACATAAACAAACAATCATAGAGTTGTATTGTCTTATTTTGTACCATAAAAATGGCTAGTCCTAAAACTAACATTTTGTTATGCTGTGTTATCTTTTGTCTTGCCCTTTCTTGTGTCATGGCACATCCTCCATCTAAAGGTGTCAAAGGTGCATATTACCCTTCATGGGCATTTTCAACTTTCCCACCATCATCTATAGACACATCTTTGTTCACTCACATCTACTATGCATTCCTTGTCCCAAACAACACCACATTCAAGTTCGATATCGATGAAGAAACCTCCACCCTCCTCTACAACTTCACGTCCACCCTCCGGTCCAAAAGACCGTGTGTAAAGACGCTCTTTTCGGTTGGGGGAGGAGGTGAAGGACCGGCTAGGTTCTCGCGTATGGCTTCTACAGCTACCTCTCGTTTGACTTTTATAAAGTCGAGCATAGAGGTAGCTAGGAAGTATAAATTTGATGGATTTGATCTTGACTGGGAATTCCCTCAGAACAAAAAGGACATGGAGAATTTGGCTATTTTGTTAGACCAATGGAGGGTTGAGGTTAAAAAAGAATCTAAGGCTACAAAAAGGCCACAACTTTTGATCACAGCAGCTGTTTACTTCTCTGTTGACTTCTTCCTATGGGGTGAATTCAGATCATACCCTGTGTCTTCAATCAACAAGAATTTGGATTGGATCAACTTAATGTTCTACGATTATCGCGGATCGTGGGACACGTCTGCCACGGGTGCACAAGCAGCATTATTCGACACGAAAAGTAATGTTAGTACAAGTTATGGACTAAGTACTTGGATCAAAGCAGGTGCCTTAAGAAGCAAGTTGATTATGGGATTGCCACTTTATGGCAGGACATGGAAATTGAAAGATCCTAGTGTAGATGGAATTGGTGCACCAGCAGTTGCTGTTGGCCCTGGTGATGAAGGGACATTAACTTATCGGGAAATCGAGAAGTTCAATGAGGAGAATAATGCTAAAGTTGTATATGATTCTGCCACAGTTTCTGC
Source organism: Jaltomata sinuosa (assembly GCA_003996215.1). Taxonomy (NCBI): domain Eukaryota; kingdom Viridiplantae; phylum Streptophyta; class Magnoliopsida; order Solanales; family Solanaceae; genus Jaltomata; species Jaltomata sinuosa. The sequence continues at coordinate 40,263 of QJPP01000617.1, read as the reverse complement.
TTACTCTGTGGCTGGAACTTCTTGGATTGGCTTTGATGACACTACGTCTGTCGCGATGAAGTTAGACTATGCTCAAGCACACAGACTTAGAGGGTACTTCTTTTGGGCTGTTGCTGGTGACAAAGATTGGAAAATCTCCAGAACAGGTAACTTTCTTACACTTATTTTATGAAAAAGGATTCAACTCGTATACACTGACTGTGTCAAGATTTCTCGTACACTATATCGCCTTTTAACTTGTTACAATATGTTATTTAGGGTGATTTGCAACCTCTGTTGCCTACCCCAGCATAAATTAGTTTTGCCTATGAGGCCAAAATTCGGGACTTTTCAATAAGTCAGAGACGGTGAACGTGCTCAATTTGGCAACAAGTTCTGCCTCTTAGGCAAAAGTTGTCTGTGTTGCACAAATGTTCACAAGTCAATACAATTGAAACTTCTGCCAAATAGGAAACATAATGCACTATCTTCCTTTTCTTAAACTTCTTGAAAAGTCCTCATCTCCAGCGTCGAAGGAAAAAACTAACTTATGCGCACACTACAAGTAGAACTTATGCCCGATGGGCAACAAAGGTCATCTTCTAAACATTTAGTTAAGGGGGCCAAAAGTTTAAGACCACCCCTTATGGTGTCCTATTTGTGCATTTTGTTTTCTGTTATTTACTCTATTTTCGAGGCTACCATATCAGACTTGCTAAGAATAGTGTCTCCGTTGGTAACTAACTACAAGTAACCAACCGTCTATATACAGTGGGACTAGTACCGTGAAAACAAGATACGTTACGTGTTGCAACATGTTAAATATTGTTCCTAAGTCACAATTGATTAAATTTCTTACAGAGACTTACTTTGTTCTTTTTCTTATTATGCAGCTAAGCAATCATGGGTTATTTCCTAAAAGATTTAAGGGGGGGAAAAGGATTCTTCCTTTGCCAACTTCACCAGCATCTTGGGACTTATATATATTTTGTAATTCTTAGAATTTCTTGGAACTGAATTTGTCTGTGAAAGTGTACCGAAGCTGAATAGTTTGTCTTCCTTTTGAGTGTTGTACCATTTAGTTATATGTATGTACCTTCAGCTAATAAAGTTCATTATAAGTGTAAGAGAATACAATCTTTTAGCTTAGAACTTGTTGAATGAACCCTCAAATGTAACTTTGTACTCTAGTTCAATTGTTGTTACAAGATTTCATTCTCAACTTTCAGTTTTCTGATGCACAAAAACTAAAAAAAATCCCAAGAAAACAAGTAGTAATGCATCAAATATAAATCATAATTCTCAGCATTAGCTCGAATGTGAAGTGTAAATAGAAATGAAGAAAGTATATCAAATAAACTCAATCAAATGATCCAGTGATCGATAAGAATTTCCCACTCACATACCAACCCTGCAGACTGCACGTATGCTAATGCTGCACCTCATATTTCATCATCCCGTGCCATAGAAGCTGAAATCATTATACACAATCGTTAATTCAGTTTCAACTGTCGATGCTATAATCAATCAATAGTACTCCCTCCGTTTCAATTTGTTTGTCTTACTTTCCATTTTAGTCTGTTTCAAAAAGAATGTCTCTTTCCCTTTTTGGCAACTCTTTAATTCCAACTTTCCACCTGACATGTTTAAGACCGCAAGATTAAATGACCTTTTGGTACATTCTACCTGTCTTTAGTTCAAGACCACACGATTCATACTTCTTTACTTTCTTAAACTCCGTGTCAAGTCAAAATTAGACAAACTAATTGCAACGGAGTTTGATATAGGGTTTTTATTCTCAAAAAGTAGGAAGCTTGGCCAAAGAAGCTTGAAAATAGAGCTTTTTGTAGGCAATGAGACGTTTCCCTATATCTTGATGGTTTTCATTCTTTGGAAAATAAAATGGAGCAAAAGTTCTTAAAGATGTAGTTTTTGCATTTCATGCATATATAGTTGGCATAATACATAAACGTGCCCTTTAACTTGATCTTAGCTGACATTTATGTCCTCCAACGTTGGGTGTGCACACGTAGGCACTTAAACTTTCATAAACTTGAACAAGTAGAAACATGCGTCCTACATGGCAAATCTCACGCGATTTGCCATGTAGGACGCGTGCATCTCAAGGTGAAGGGAGTAAGAAGTTAGGTGTAAGGTGAGGGATTATATATAAGGATGGACTAAAACTGTCTCCATTTTGTCCACTTAGAGGATGTCTCTTGTCCAGTATAATATTAGAGGGATGAAAGTGATTCTAGTTGTATACTTAAAGGGACTATCTTGATATTTTTCTCAACAGTTTACAACCACAATCATTAATTCTTGCTTGATGTATATCTCCATATATTTTGAATGTCAAAGATAAATATAGATCAAACTGCCAGAAGGAGTCTCCATTTTGAATTCACATTTATGATATACAGAGAAACCTGTATGGAGCTTTAACTGCCTTGTTCTAGAAGGAGTCAAGGAGATAGCCGGGGGCCCGGGAGGTCTCTCATGAACTTTATCGACCACTAGATCAAATCATTTGGTGCCGCGTGTCTTGACATTTATACAGTCGCAACCATCTGAATCTTATCCAGTTTGAATGTCAAAGATAGAGAATACAATAGAGTTGACATTTAAGATATGTGTGAGTGCAAATTGCTAAGCAGGATTGTATTACTTGTTCTAGAAGGAGTCAAAAGGAGATATTTCATTCCTGTAAGTATAAAATCTTATGAATTATTCCTTCATTCCTTCAGTACTTTTGTTTTTGTGCACATCATGGGCTGCCTATTTGTTCTTCTTGTTTTTGTGTTACAATGTCCACTTGTTATTTTTTCAAGTCATTTATGTCAACAAGACCAGAGTTTGGCTTTGCGAAAATTGAAGCTTAAATTGGCCATACATGATTCTGCTTCTGCTGATTGTGAATCCAATGATCAGTACTTTCCCAAGACACTTTCTTGGAATAGTAGTACTGATTGCTGTACTTGGGATGGTGTAACATGTGATCGAGTTACCGGTCAAGTAACCGGGCTTGATCTTAGTTGCAGCCAACTTCATGGAACAATTGATTCCAACAGCACCCTCTTCCAACTATCTCATTTGCAATACCTTAATTTAGCTTACAATGATTTCTCTCCTTCCCAAATTTCAACCAAATTCGGCTGGTTTCCGAGCTTGACACATCTTAATCTCTCTGGTTCTGGTTTTTCTGGCAGAATACCTTCACAAGTCTCATATCTATCGAAGTTGATTTCACTTGATCTTTCTGCCGGTTCACGTCTTGAGGAGTTGAGATTTGGACCTCACACTTTGAAATTGCTCCTTCAAAACTTGACTCAATTAAGGGAGCTTTACCTCACCTCAACATACATATCTTCATCACTTCCATCAAACTTGTCCTCTTCCTTGCAAGTGTTGAATCTTGTCGACACGAAATTGTCTGGGAAAATCCTTGATCACATTTTCCATTTACCAAGATTACAAGTGCTTAACCTAGGGAGCAACTTGTATCTCACAGGGAATTTGCCAAAAACTCAATGGAACTGCAGCAACTCATTAAGGGAATTAGGTCTTTATTCGACAGGCTTTTCGGGGAATATACCAGATTCTATTGGTCATCTCAACTCTCTAAGGGAATTGGATCTATCAAGTTGCTACTTCTATGGAAACATTCCTCCAACTATTGGGAATCTCAAAGAGCTCACTAGTTTGCGACTCTTCGCCAACAACTTCAATGGTCCACTACCATCAACAATCTCAAATCTAGTGCAACTTGTTGAGTTTGAAATCTCAATTAACAACCTTACCGGCAACATTCCAAATATTTTCAGTAACTTCACCAAGCTCAAATCTTTATCCCTTGCATATAACCTCTTTACGGGGCTATTTCCAACCTCAGTTACAAACCTGACAAAGCTAGAGAGTTTAGACCTTTCAAATTGTTCTATGACTGGTCCTATTCCTTCTATCGTCATCCACGGAGCACTCCCCAACCTCATCTTGCTCTTCCTAGCACATAACTCCCTTAGCGGAGAAATACCATCTTGGATATTTGATCTTCCTTCCTTAAAATACTTAGTTTTGAGAGGCAATCAACTTACTGGTCAACTTAAGCAAGTTAGATACAACTTGCTAGAAGTTGTTGATGTGAGTGAGAATAAGCTGCATGGACCTATTCCAACATCATTTTCTAAACTAGTGAACTTGACGACACTTGATCTTTCTACGAACAACCTTTCTGGCGGTCTAGATATTGGTATGTTTTCAAACTGCAAACAACTTAGACGTCTTGGCCTTTCTTTTAACAATCTGTCTGTATTTTCCAGTCAAAAAGATGCAACCTTGCCAAGTTCTATTGGAAGTTTGTATGCATCTTCTTGCAACATAAGGGAGTTAAATTTCCTACGAGCTGCGAAAAGCATTGGTAATTTAGATCTTTCCAACAATAAGATGTATGGAAAAATTCCTGATTGGGCATGGTCTAATTGGCAAGTCACAGTGTCTTTATTGAATCTTTCTAGTAACTTTCTAACGGCTATTGACCCGATTCATCACTTTGAGAGTCTTCTTTATCTTGATATTGGATCTAACTTGATTCAAGGAGAATTACCTGCTCCACCACCCTTATTGTTCTTCTTCGTTGTCTCGAACAATAACTTCACTGGGAAGTTACCTATTTCACAATTCTGCAAAATGAGTTCCCTTGTGATTCTTGATTTGTCTAATAACAGCCTGAGTGGAGTGATTCCAAAATGTTTGTTAAACATGAGCACAAGTCTCTCAGTGTTGGACCTGCATGACAATCAGTTTAGTGGGACAATTCCAATTAATTTTGGTAAGGGAAGTACTCTGAGAAGTCTCAATTTGCGGAAAAATAAACTAGAAGGAACGTTGCCAAGAAAGCTGGCCGATTGTAGAGCGCTGGAAGTAGTTGATCTTGGAGAAAACTTGTTGAATGATATATTTCCCAAATGGTTAGGATCACTTCCTAGGTTGCAGGTTCTCAGCTTGAGATCCAATAGGTTACATGGCCCGATTACCACGTCAAGAAACCAAGTCTTATTCTCAAAGCTGAAAATCCTTGATCTCTCATATAATGACTTCACTGGAAATCTGTCAGAAAGGTTCTTCAACAACTTGAAATCCATGATAATAGTAGATCAAGCGGGAACTCCTTTAACGTATATTGGAGAAATCCGATACCATGATTCCTTGACATTGGCTATAAAAGGGCAGCAGATTGAACTTGTGAGGATTCTTTCTATCTTCACAACCATTGATTTCTCAAATAACAAATTTAAAGGTGATGTACCAAAATCCATTGGCAATCTTGGTTCACTTCGCGGGTTGAATTTGTCCCATAACAGCCTTATTGGACCTATTCCTCAGTCCTTTGGAAATTTGTCTGTTCTTGAGTCGTTAGACCTTTCGTGGAACCAACTGTCTGGGAACATTCCTCAAGAAGTTGCTTCTCTGAAATCGCTTGCTGTCATGAATCTCTCACAGAACCACCTGACGGGACGCATACCTAGAGGTCCACAGCTTGATACATATGAAAATGATTCATATTCAGGAAATGCTGGATTGTGTGGATTTCCCTTGTCAAGAAACTGCGGAGATAATGGGACTCCTCCTTCTTCTACTGGGCCTGATATTCAAGAAGACGAAGAAGATTCAGGTTTTATGGATTGGAGAGCTGCGGTAATAGGATGTGTTTGTGGATCAGTGTTTGGGCTGTTTATAGGATATGTCATTTTCTTAACAGGGAGACCAAAATGGTTTGTGAGAATTGTCAACCGACAAGCCTACAGGGTCGTTATGAAAATTGAGGCAAGGAGAAGAATCGAGGCAAAGAGAAAACGTCAGAAAAGAAGAGGGATGAAGTAATACCGCAACTCCCCTTCTGGTTTTTGTATACTTCATGATTATTGCCTTGCAGCATACGCAGTTTTAGCTTAATGTTGTTATATATATGTAAATTTCAGCTTAACAAAGTTTATTAGAAGTGTAAGAGAATACAAACTTTTAGCTTAGAAACTTGTTGAATGAACCCTCAAATGTAACTTGCACTCCAGTTCAATTGTTGTTATAATATTACATTCTGAAATTTCAATTTTCTGATGGTTCTGAACCATAATTTGAACTTAAAATGTTAATAGTAATGAAGGGTATATTAAATAAACTCAATCAAACAATCCAGTGATCGATAAGAATTTCCCTCTCATAGACTGATCCTGCACGTATTGCTGCACCTCAGATTTCATCATCCCATGCCATAGAAGCTGAAATCATTATGCACGAATGTTAATTCAGTTTCAAGTGTTGATGCCATAATTTATAAGGGACATATGTCTAAGGATTTAAGGTTATATACACTAACATACTGTATATAGCCGGTTAACTACCATTTCGATCAGTTTACCTTACAAGTGCCCCTGATTGTGTAAATTAGATCGTTAGTGCATAGAACTTAAACTCTACGTCTAAAATGGAAGGATTTAGGAATTTTACCTGTTCTAGAAAGAGTCCAATTGCTGTCAGAGCCAAGTGCCCACAAAAAGTAACCACCAAGACCCTGTGCCTTAGCATACTTAATCTTGGCTTTGATGGAATTAGTATCATCATATCCAATCCAATTTGTTCCAGCATATGAGTATGTTGAAACTGTTTCATTATTGTATACTACAGAGGCATTGTTTTCTGAATTGAATGTTACTATTTCATCATATGACATTTCTCCTTGAGTTCCAGGGCCAACTCCTACTGCAGGGGCACTGATTCCGTGATCACTTGGATCCTTCAATTCCCATGTATTTCCATATAAGGGAATCCCCATGACTATCTTTGTTGAAGGAATTCCATTTTGTTTCCAGGATGAAATTCCGTAGCTCGTGCTAATATTGCTAGACTTATCGTATAACAAGGCCGGAGCACCAGTTGCTGAAGTGTCCCAAGAACCTTGGTAGTTGTAGCACATAGGACTCAGGAAATCAAGATAGTTGCTTAGAGCTTCTATGGGATAAAATGTACCCGATAAGAGAGCGTTTGGAGAGAAGTAAACAGCAGCAGAGAGGATGAGTGGAGGTTTGGAGGAAGTTACTGACTCTATGTTGATGGCGAGGCGCCATTCTTTGAGGAGAAATGCTAGATTGAGCATGTTTTCTGATTCGATAGGGAATTCCCAATCAAGATCAAGGCCATCAAAGCCGCAATTTCTGGCTACATCGATTGTTGATTTGATGAATGCAGCGCGATTATCTTGGCAACTCGTCATACTAGGGAGTATTGGAGAACCTGTATCTCCTCCTATCGATAGCATGGTCTTCGTTGCAGGGCTATGGGAATGGATGGTGGACGTGAAGTTAATCATTAATTGTTCATCAGCTTGGCTTACGAGCAACTGGAATGATGTGTTATCAGGCACAACAAAAGCGTAGAAAATGTGGGTGAAATATGCAGTAGGGATGCTTGATGCAGGAACTTTTTCGGCTAGCCATGAAGGCCAATATGCACCTTTGATGCCAGAAGGCAGAGGCGTAGGTCCGGGAGAAGGAACAGGTGTATCGGGATATGGTACTGAGGCAGGGACGGGAGGCATAGATTGTGGAATAGGAGCTGGAGCTGGAGCTGGAGGCATCATTGGTGGACTAGAGATAGGAACCGAAGGCTCAGATGGTGAAGGTGGACTAGAGTAGGGAATGGGAGGCTCGGATGGTGAAATAGAGGGAGGTACTGAAGGCATGTAGGGTGGGCTAATGAATGGAAATGGAGGCATGGATGGTACAGGGAAGAATGGACCAAAAGGCGGGGATGGTGGACTAGTGGCTGGAAATGGAGGCATGGATGGTACAGGGAAGATAGGCATGAAAGGCAAAGACGGTACACTAGGCGAGCCTGGAAATGCAGGCATGAGTGATATAGGGAAGCCTGGAGCTAGAGGCGGGGATGATGGACTAGTGCTTGGAAATGGAGGCACTGATGGTATCAAAGCTGAAACATAACGAGATGCAGAACACACATGAAAATTAGCACCAGCAACAACAAGAACAACAACCAAAAATGTTGACAATATTTCTAGTCCAGCCATATCTTTGTTTTAGTCACACTTTCTTCATTAGCAATAACATGAGAAGAGATGTTTATATATATAATGAGACTTTGATGTAACAATATTGTTACATTGGCTTCTTGTCATGTTGTGTTATGATAATTACATTGATGTAACAATATTGTTAAAAACCTCTGATTTTATCGACATCTCTATGTCAAACACAAGTTCATTCTAATTTGATTTTGGATCTTCTTAGGCCTGCTTTATCAATGATTGAATAAAAAGGGCAGTCTGGTCACTAAGCTCCCCGCTATATGGGCGGGAGGTCCGGGGAAGGGTTGGACCACAAGGATCTATTGGATGTAGCCTTACCCAACATGCTATTAATGATAAAACTTATCAATCCTCATATAGTGCAACATTTATATGTATATATATTTTATATAAAAAAAATTAAAATTTAACGGAACATATTAATTGTTTGCGCTCTTGGTTCGTAATCTAGGTATGCGCCTTTATAGTAATCGAATTCTTTGTGTTTTCTTCTAGTTTGTGAAAACAGACTACCAACTTGCTATTAAGCTTATCTGGGAAATTGAAATTGTAATTTGTGAATCTTATAGATTGTTAGTTGATAAATTCGATTTGTTATTTGAGCTCAAATTGTGGAGTACGTAAGATTTGGATGGTAAAAATCATAGTATTAGAAAGGTAACAAACCATAGTCGAACAAGCTTGAAATCCTCATACAACGCTCCGAACTCCAAATGTTAACCAAAGTCAATCATATCAACTTCAAAGTCTTCCAAAATGAAAAACTCTCATATATATATATACACACACACATATACTAGTACTAGGCACATGCGTTGCACGTGGACACCATGAGAAATTAATATTGCAGAAGTCAAAAGTCACAAGTTAGAAATCTTAACTTATAACTTTTGACTTATTTTTATTGTTTTGACTTAAAATCAAGTGTTTAAAGGCTTAAAAGCACTTAAAAATTAATAATCCAAACGGGTTGTAAAAAGAAAATACAAGCTTCTCTAGTAAACAAAATTTCAAATAAATTAGTTACTATAATGAAAACCTCAGTATAACCAAAAAAAATATATATATATATGAAGGTAAAACTATCATGACACTTCACATTCAACCACCAAAAAATTGAAAGAGTAAACTCTTAGCTATTGATATATTTATCGATGGCTTTACGATTTTTCTAAAAATAGAGCCTAGCAAGAAAACTTGTAAAATAATGTGTCGTGCGCCACCATACTATTAGCAAATATCTCTTGTTCAAAGAATACTGTTGTTAATCCCTATATCTATAAATCCAATGTAATGGGCGTCTCAATCATATCGGGGTCTTAGGCCAAACTCTAACGAAGGGCCTCAATTTACTATATATATATATATATATATATATATATATTGCATGGTGTATTTTGACTCTTTTTCTCCCTCAAAATAGTATCTAGTCAATTGATTTTGAACGTCTTTTTTTTCTGTGAAAAATAATGAGGGTTGAGGAAAAGGTAAAAGAGTAAATATAAAGTAAAAAATAAATGTAGTATCTATATTTTTGGTATATAATCCCAAAAAAGTAGTAGTTTTTACTTTTTGCTCAACTGACTTTTCCATTCTTCCATGCTTTAAACGGTACTCACTCCGTCTACTTTTACTTGTCATTGTTTCGCTTCTCGAGGTCAAACTGCATTAACTTTGATCAATATTTTATTAACTATTTTTTCATCATATTAATATGAGAAAGATTGCAACTTATAGTATTTTTGTATAGTTTTTGACCATCTAAATTTTAAATTTAAAATATTAAATTAATCTACTTCAATTTAGATTTGAAGTTCAGTCAAACTGACTTTCGTAAAACGAAATGTGACAAGTAAAAATGAATGGAGGAAGTACAAATAACACATAATAAATGAGTTGTTCCTCTTTTTATGCTAAGGAAAATTCCATGTAAAACTCTATTAGCTTTTCTTTTTTCATTTTTTTTTTTGAAAAAAATATGGCCCTTTTTCTTAGAAGATTTAGTAAAAAAAAATTCAGTATATATTATATATAATTATTATAGATAAAAATATGAGCCCCCTAATTATAGGGCCCTACGCGATCACCTAATTGGCCTAATGGTTGAGACGCCCCTGGTAATGTACTATGTCACACATGACATTGTAAAAAATATATTAGTAGTGAAAACTAATTCTGCTAAAAGATTATGATATAACAGGGATGCTATTTCATTACCAAAAGCTAATGACATAGTAGCTTGTCCGCAACAAAAGAATCTAAACTATACACTTTATATAATTTTTCTGCAATGAATACCCTACATATTGCTCCTCAAAATAACCTCAACTCATTAGAATTGTAGAAGGTCAAAATAGGAACAATTAAATTGAAAGAGAGAGGGAGAAAAGAAAATGAAATAGATCTTTTGAAGTTGTTTTCAATTTGTGTTAACTATTTGTTGGTGTATATTGTGCATTTTAAGATTAGAAATTAAAATATTAAGTGCATGATAATTAGTAGGCATAAAATAGAGAAAGTGATGTCATAATTCTTTGTAACTCATGTAACCATAATGATATTATCTCCTACTAATTGCCCCATTAATTCTCACATAACTATCCACTATCTTAACATTTACTATATGGAAGAAATTCTACAATTATATAAAGGATGTTTTCTTCTTTTGTATAGTGGTATGAAAATTATGTAGATTGAAAGAGATGAAATATGATAAGTGTGGAAATATTGTAATGTGTAATAGTGAAAGAGAGAGTTGACACAAAGAAAATATTCTAAGTCTTCAACTATATTCACTATACAAAAGAGAGTAATTATATGTTGAAGGAAGGTGTTCTTATGGTGGAGCTTTGGACTCTTCAACTAATTCGGAGTTGTTTGAGTTGTACGACGTTGTTGGGCTGTTGTATCCTGGAGGGGACAAGTCAAGAGTAATATTGTTGGATCGGTGTAGATTATGCCGCAGTGGGCTTGAATCTCCTTAAAGAGAGCGAGATATCCACGCCTCAGCCTGAATATCTTTTTATTTATTTTTTATTCAATTTATCTTTAACTGTAATTATTATAATTTGTGGATATTACACCGACACTATTTCATATCTAATGAAATTCCAGAAAGTAAAAGAACAAATGTACTATTTGTGCTATCGTGAAGTTTCTTACAAACCTCATTACTTTCAGAGATGAAGTAGAAAAGAAAAACATATGGATGAAAAAAAAAAGAAGAAAAAAAAAAAGAAAGAAAGGGGAGGTAAGCTTACCTTAATAATGCTTTAACATGCTTTAATCCCCTTCGGGTAGTTAAACACAATAATTGGTGTGTGCCTTAAAGACTTTCAGCCGTTACAATATTAATTGAGGAGAGAAATTACCATAAAGATGGGGGAGACGGAAGAGTCTTGTGTTATTAAAAGAATTTAATTAATAGAAATGTGTTATGGGCTATTAAATACTATAGTGAGTGAGGATTTATTAGGGAAAATTGATTAATTCTGTTGTAAACAATTGTGTGGTAACACAATGTTGTCATCTTGTATTGTGGATGTCCACACTATAATTTTATTAGTGTATAGTTAATCCTCCACTACTTCACACACTATTATGAGTGTAACTCCCTCTCCCCATAACCTTTCTCCCATAACCTCCATAGTTAATGTCATGTTTATGACAACCTTTAGGATGTCTCTATGAACACTATAAATAGAAGCATAATGATTCATATTGTACACACTTGAAATATTTGAGAAACACTTGATACTTGGAAGAATAAGAAATACTCTCTTCTCTTGTCTCCTTCATTTCTTGTTTATTTTCTTACTTCATATTATTACTCTTTGGGTTTAGTTTTACAACACGTTATCAGCATGAGACTCAAAGCGTTCAAGCCTTTCAGGGAGTAACATATGCTATTGCGACTTTGTCAAGTGATAAGAAAAAGGTTTGCATTTTATATTGTCAGGTAACCACACTATATCAAAAGGTGAATTCTTGGTAAGTTTGCTAAATACAATTATATAGTAAACGTATACTATTTAAATGATATGTGATAATGAAAAATAAATAGAACAGTAAATATTGTGATGAATTGTGCCTAATGACATAAAAATCAGTATGCATATCTTTTTCTTAAGAGGGTATAATAAACTATTATTTTGTGGAGAAACTATTTTGTGAAAAAAAAAATAGTATTTTGTGAAAAAAAAAAGAAAAAGAAGAGAAAGAGAAGGTTTTGTTTACAATAATTGCATATTAGTGGAAAAAGAGATTTCTTAGTATGATAATTGAGATTATATATTGAAAGAGAAAATTTATGAGGATTTAAGTGTCTTTAAACAAAATTTAAAACCTCATTTAAATTTGTGACAACATGGTCATATTTTATATATATTCTTGAAACTTAATTTACTTATATATATGATCACAAAAATGATAATATTTTTGAAGGCTCAAAGGTGAGTCATGTTATACTTTGGCCTATTATGTCAATGATTGAGGGTAAGTCGATGAATTCAAGTCCTATCGCACCAAGAGGGTAAGACATCGGGTTAAAGTCTCGATGCACCATGATGATAAGATTTTTTTGGTTCAAGTTCCATTGATTTATGGCCTAAAACGCCTTTATATGGGTAAGACGTTGGGTTTAAGTCCCTATGCACTATATTGATGATGACTAAGGAAAAGTAATATACTTTCGATTAAAAGTCATAAAATCTGCCCAATTGATTTGCTCCATTCTTTTATGTGAATGTGATAGCAATGCATAATATGTCTGAAAAAGGACAAGTGGCTGAATGTATGAACATGGGCGTAAAGAAAAAAATAAAAAGTAATCATCATTATGGTAGTTGGGTTCAAATCCCATCAAATATGGCCAAACATATGGGTAAGACATTTGGTTCAAGTCCAACACAATATATTTACGATATGATGATGACTGAGCAAATTGATATGCTCTTGATAAAAATTGTGAAGTCCGTCCCATTGAATATCCTCCATTCCATGAATTGAATGTGGTAGCAATATATGATAAGTCTGAAAGATGACCAAATCGCTATTATTGTTGTATAAATGAATGTGGACGTGACAAAGGACAAAACTTTGGTCATCCTTGTGATTATAATAAAAGGAAAGAACTATGGGATATGTTCTCCATTTAGTCCTTCAAAACGTGACGGTACTTTTTGCCATCAAAATTATATGAAAGGCCATTTGACATACAATTTTTGTGGACATAATTTGATAAATTTTATAAATCCTCCATCAAAATAAGAGAATATAAAGTAGTTGTGCACTTTACCTTTCAAAGTGATGTTGAGGTGGATCATATAAAAATGATAAATGTCAAGGCATGACAATGAGCTTATAATGCAAATTTATGAAGCACATATATGTGATTATAGTCCATTTCTTGAAGAGAATGTGACTTGTGATAAGCATTGAAAATGTCAACCCATTCTTGAAAGTGAATTTATCGAATGTGGTAAAAAAATTATTGTGGAAAGACTTGCTTATATATGGTTGGACAAATATCAAAGCTCACCTCTACGAAAGGTTTGAGAGAAATGAAAAGAAAATATTTTGATATTAACGGTCATTGGTCAAGTACTTTTAGTACGTCATATATATTATGGTATGTCCTATATATCATGGATTACCAAAAGGTAAAAGCAAGAAATAAGTCTTACACAAATATTGTGGCATATTTTATTATGAACTACCAAAAGGCAAAAGAAAGAAATGATTCTTTCATATAAAGGTATTGGTCATGACCGAAAATGAATGTTATTGTGTGGCTACACAAATTTGTCATTGATTGGGTACATATAATTTTCTCCTTAAAGGAGATGTTCACCATAGGTGTGATGTTTTGAAATATGAGGTAGTACTCAAGCATTTGATAGCTTCGAAAAAGCTAATGTGTTACTACACGATAGAATGAAATTGTTCATGATATTGAGATTGTAGTAAGTCTCCAAAAGAAACTTTTTAAGTTTCAAGAAAAAAAAAATTATTATTGTTTTGAGACTATAAATTATGGAAAGATTTTATATCTTCATATTACTACAATCAAAACGGTTATAAATGTTTATGTGAAAGACTACCGTTTCTCTCTTATTTGTTGATATAAATATGGGCATGGTGATGAAATCTCATGCGATAGTAAACTAAACGTTTACAAGAAATATATAAGTTGGCATGACCGGTTGACCATTCCGGTTCAAATGTGATGCAAAAATAAGTGAGAATTCATGTGGTTATACATTGAAGATTCTTCAAGAATTCTCTTATGTTGCTTGTTCTTACGATAAAATATTATATCGGCTAAGATTGGGATTGTACCCCTAAATTTTTGGAACATATAACAAGGTGAATACGGGCCCCTTCACCTGCCATGTGGACCGTTTACTATGAAATGAGATGCATCTATGGTTGGTCATATGCGCTTTGCTATCAACTTGCAATTTCATATTTGCAAGTTTGTTTGCTCAAATTGTTAAATTAAGAGCATGGTTCCAAACTATAAAAGTTGATAATGTTGGTTGGTTTAGCAGAAATTGTGTGCCTCCAATTATAGCTAAACCGTTAGTTATGAGAATAAATCTCCCAAAAGAAAATTTGGTATGAAATGTGTGTAGCAACACTTGTATGCATCAAGCCAATAAAGTTCCCCTATATTGTTGGTTCAGGGTCAGGAGCCAAATAATTTCATCTAAAAATTTAAATGTGCGGTATTTAATTGCTCCACGATGCACAAAGATGGATCCCCAAATAAGATTGGGGTGAATGTTAGATTTCCTAACATTAGGGGGAGATATGATTAACAACTGAAATGGACGATGAATTATCTAGATCCTCGTAAAAAAATGTGAACTTGAAGTTCAAGAGATAATTCAGTTGCAAAATATTGTAAATTAATTGATAGACGTATTTGCTGACCCTATGCTATAATTCAGTTGTAAATGCTCCAATGAGAAGTCCTTGAAGGACAGGGTCAATGGCATGCCTGAAGCGTGATAGACTAATCGATTCCAAAGGTAAAACTCCTTGAAGAAGGAGATGAGCAAGTGATAAAAATGGTCATAGTAATGAGGCAAGTGCTTTAAAAGAGCACCATGACATAACTCTTCATAAAACCTTGACAAAGGTTCAGGTACCTGAAAATGATGAAAAAGAAGAGATCGATCTCGATATGTTATGTCGTAATGGAATCGATATCAAAATGACCGTCGACGGTATCTTTGATATAATGTAGCGCTCATCATTATAAATGGTAACGAGGATCTTGGATTTAAATCTGTCAAACACAAACAATATGGTCAGATAAATGATTGTCCAGATAAAATACGCAATTTCAAGCATCGTTTATTTCACTTGAAAAGTGATGGTCTAAACTTTGTCGAGTCCGGAGCCTAAAGGGAAACTTCTTTTTCAAAAATTCTAAAAGGGCAAAGAAAAATTGGGTATAGACCAAAGGGGCAAAAGCATGCTCCTTTGTGCGCCTTATGAAGGACGGTGACGGCACCGTTAATGGAAGGCGTGGACTGCATAACGCCTTACAAGGCGTGCAGAGCCACACGCCTTACAAAGCGTGCAGAGCCACACACCTTACAAAGCGTGCAGAGCCACACGCCTTCCTAAAGACAATTTCCTGACATGTCCCACTGACCCATGTAAGATTTATTATTATTTTTAGTACTCAATATTTTTATTTTACATGTTTTAAATTATATAAGATCATTAGTTAAGTCCCTAATATTCGTAATTATTTTTTAATATAATTTTAAATTTATATTAATTTATGTTATTTTTAATTTAATTTTCATAAATAATATTTTTATTTAAGATATAAGTTAGTTTTATTATAATTTATAGTTGTAAAAAAATATCATCACATAAAAAAATGTACGTATAAAATGAGTAATTAATCTATAATTTAATCTAAAACTTATGCAATTGTTAAATTAGAATAGGGGAACGTGAAATTGTTAAAAATACAATACATATTTTGCGATGAAACAAGAATCATACCAAAAAGATGTTGAACGTGCATTCGGGATTTTGCAATCACATTTTGCAATTGTCGCTGGCCATCACGTTTTTGCAAGAAATGCTCGAAAGTTTAGATTAAATAAAAATTACATCTTAAAAATTAATGAAATACAATTAAATAAAAATCACATCTGAAAAAATATTCAACTTTCAACATTATTACGTTGCTCCCATAAATGCTCTACTAATGCATTACGAAGTTCAAAATGAGCATTTATGTCCTTAACTTTTTTATGTCTGGCTAAAAATTATTCAAATAAATTATTTTCATCTACTGCCATTTCTACCGATTGTGTTGGAGCTTTCGGAATATCTTGAATTGGTGCGTTAAGAGCACGCTCATCCTCGATTATCATTTGTGCAATATAATACATGTACTCATTATATCACGGAGCACTTCTTTTCTCCAAAAACGTGATGGCCCAGTGACAATTGCAAAACGTGATTGCAAAATTTTGAATGCACGTTCAACATCTTTTCAGTATGATTCTTGTTTCATCGCAAAATATGTATTGTATTTTTAACAATTTCATGTTCCCCTATTCTAATTTAACAATTGCATAAGTTTTAGATTAAATTATAAATTAATTACTCATTTTATACGTATATTTTTGTATGCGGTGATATTTTTTTACAACTATAAATTATAATAAAACTAACTTATAACTTAAATAAAATATTATTTATGAAAATTAAATTAAAAATAACATAAAATTAATATAAATTTAAAATTATATTAAAAAATAATTACGAATATTAGGGACTTAATTAATGATCTTATATAATTTAAAACATGTAAAATAAAAATATTGAATACTAAAAATAATAATAAAATAATATAAAGAGTTTGCCCATACACGCCTTGCATGCATGTAAGGCGTTAATCCACGCACGCCTTACATGAGTCAGTGGGACATGTCAGAAAATTGTCTTTAGGAAGGCGTGTGGCTCTGCACGCCTTGTAAGGCGTTATGCAGTCCACGTCTTCCATTAACGGTGCCGTTACCGTCCTTTATAAGGCGCACAAAGGGGCACGTTTTTGCCCCTTTGGTCTATACCTAATTTTTCCTTGCTCTTTTGGAATTTTTGAAAATAAAATTTGCCCTTTAGGCTCCGGACTCGACTTAGTCTATAGACTAAGGTATAATGCCAGTGAGGTACAAATAAATTATTGTGCAAAATATAAAATCGTAAGATATAAAGTATGTCTTGTGCCTTAAGGCATAAGGATTTTTCGCAAAAGTCATGGCATTATTGTTTGGAGATATATTCTCCTATTGTGGATGCAATGAGATTTCTTTCAATCTAGCAATAGATGAAAAACTTGAATGCGTATAAAGAATGGTTGTTATGTCTAGCTAGACGACAAAGGTTATATGAAATCTATGAAGGATTTAAAAAGGCTAAAGCGATTCCATTGAATAGTACCCCAATGATTGTAAGATCGCTTAACATAAAAAAAGATCAATTTCGATCTCATGAAAATGGTCAGAAAGTGCCATGTCTTAGTGTAATTGGTGCACTTATATATCCTGTTATTTCTATACATGAAAAATATTCTTGTTAATGTGTAGCAAAAACATAATTTCACTTTTATGTGAAAATATTTGAGTGAAATTAAATATTGGTATAGATGATTATTTCTAACCGGCCAACATTGTCAAATGTTTGTTGGATATGCAAATGCAGGAGATTATTTGATCTACAAAGCGTTTGATCATACGAAGTTCTCTATTTGCATGTGAGGCCATTGTCAATGATTGACATTTATTCAAGTCAAGTAAAGCTACTACTAGCAACTTATAAAACAAGTGACTTTACACATAAGAAGATGTGTGATTTTCTTTGAGATTGAGGTTGCAATATTATATGAAGATGATGCTTCTTGCATAACTCAATTGAAAGAAGAATATATCAAAGAAGACAAAGCAAAGTATATTTCAGCATAGGACTATTTTGCTCAATTTTGGTGAAATATTTGATAGAGACATTATCAATCCCAACACTTTGAGAAGCTGGATTGGAATGTATTATCTACAAAATTAAGTGATGTTTTTATCAGGGTGAGTAAATACGCGCTGCACTCTTTTTTCCTTGGCCTAGGTTTTGTCCCAATGGGTTTTCCTGGCAAGGTTTTTAACGAGGCAGCAAACAACGCGTATTACAAGATATGTGTACTTTTTTTCCTTCACTGGGATTTTTTCCACAGGGTTTTTCCTAGTAAGATTTTAACGAGGCACATTATTTATCAATGGACATCCAAGGGGGAGTGTTGTAAACAATTGTGTGGTAACACAATGTTGTCATCTTGTATTGTGGATGTCCACACTATAACTCCATTAGTGTATAGTTAATCCTCCACTACTCCACACACTATTATGAGTGTAACTCCCTCTTCCCATAACCTTTTTCCCATAACCTCCATAGTTAATGTCATGTTTATGACAACCTTTAGGATGCCTCTATGAACACTATAAATAGAGGCATAATGATTCATATTGTACACACTTGAAATACTTGAGAAACACTTGATACTTGGAAGAATAAGAAATACTCTCTTCTCTTGTCTCCTTCATTTCTTGTTTATTTTCTTACTTCATATTGTTACTCTTTTGATTTAGTTTTACAACAAATTCAACATTTTTGACAAGTTTTATTCTTTATAGTGAAGAGAGGAAATGCCAAAGGATGTGCCGTTCTTTAATTCTTCTTTATGCTATTTTAGTAGAGACATTTGATGAGTTAAATAGGTGTATTATTTTTTAAAAATGATGGTTAAATGCATGACATGTCAACTAGAAAAGGAGGAAACTTTTGAAGTACTTAATATTTTTTGAGAAAAATAGTGATAGTTGAGTGAAACTATTGTCTTTTAAAAAAAGTGTTTTGTGTAGGAAATTCCCAAAGCATGAGTGACTATTTAGGAAAATAACTCTAGAAAAAATATTAAGTACCGAAAAGAATTTCTAAGCATGAAAAATTATTCTTAATAAACTAATATATTTATTTTTTCAAAAAATAAGATTATAATTTTGGTTAAATGAGTTTGATGAGTTAAATAGGTTTATTATTAAAAAAATGATACTTTAATGACATGGCATGCCAACTAGGATAGAAGGAGGTTTTTGAGGTGTTTAGTATTTTTTGAGAAAAATAATAATAGTTGAATGATATTTTGGTTCTAAATGAAACAAAAGTGATATTTGAAGGCAATTTTCTAAACTTGAGTGATCATATAGGGAATTTTGGGTTTTGTGATAGTTGACATTGAGAAATGAAACGGCTGTTTAGAGTTGAAGTAGCTATTGGGATTTTAAAATAGCACATATTTTTTCACTTCTTTAACAAAACAAAAGTAAGCCTTAAATTCTAGATCTCAAAAATAAGCTTAAAGGATAAATTAGTAATTCAACTTTTGACTTGAAATCTTTTCACTTTTAATAATATAAATCCTAGATCTCAAAAATAAGCTTAAAGGATAAATTGGTTATTCAACTTTTGACTTGAAATCTTTCCACTTTTAATAATAATAATATATATATATATATAAACTCAAAAAAATTATGAAAGAAATCTCATTATTAAATAGTATTAGTATCCAGACCATAATTATAGGGATATAGTAAAAAGATTTACTATATCCAAATAATTAAATGTGATCTCATTAAATAGACAATGAGTCATTTCTTAATGCCTATATAAGATAAGCATGGTGCTTCAACCTTTTCATTATCAAAAATACCTTTTGAAGAGAGAAAAAAAGAAGATGAAAAGCTCTTTGTCTTTATTTAAAGTTATGCTTTTTTTGGTGCTCTATTTCATGGGCAATGCAGGTATATTATTTCTCCAACTCTTAATCAGAAGTTGTGAATTTAATCCGTGGAATTGAATTCTTGATAACTAGAGAGTATTTTCTCCTTATTAAATGAGTCTTACATAGCGTAAAGCTGAATTAGTCAAATTTATAATTTTCCTTTGTTTATTTTAATTTTATTAATTCATACGTTTATTTTCTTATTTTATTTATGACAGAAGCAAATATTTGTCAAGAAAAAAGCCACACATTCACTGGACCATGCGTAGATGGACAAAAGTGTACAACTGCTTGCAGAAGTGAGGGTTTTCAATACGGAGATTGCACTGTCTCCAAAGAATGCAACTGCATAAAGCCATGTCCTCCCAATTAATCTCCAATAATAATAAATATTTGCTTTTCTTACTTTTTTAATATCATTGTATTTCGGGAGAGTGGGGAGTATGTAGACCTAATTATCCCCATCTTTATAGGATAGAGAGGTTGTTTCTGAGTAACCCTCGGTTACAACTATGGAATAATATTTGGGAATATTGATACTATATTCAATCATTTTTCGTTATACAGACGTCGTATCTGGATCAGTTTTCGCACATTTTGATTAATTATACAGGATACCTACTACCTAGCACTAACGCAAGTACTAAATAACTTTGATTATATTAATTCTATCTCTTTATTTATGATAACTATGTTTCAAAAAAAGAAGGGAAAAAATGTAGAGTTTATGAACGGATACAATCGACAATGATATCCCAGTCATAAACGGATAAACAGAATTAGAGGCCTAAACTCTTGAATAAAATTGCCTATAAAAAGGAGTTTACTCCAAGATTTGACTCCCCAGGTTGTGTAAGAGTTTAGGAAGGCTATGTCGATTAATAATACATAAATTAAGGGGGACAAACAATTTTTCTCATGTTAGTGGAGGTAATTGATAGCATCCTTCGAGTGAATGAGGACACTTTTTTTTTTATAACTAAGAAATCTCTGGGGCTAGTAACACACAATTCGAAACTCGATGAATGTTTGATTTTGGATCTTTACACATCAATGTAACATTTTGCAAACATTGTAATATTTTATTACCCGATCAAGTTTACAGTAGGCTTTTACTTCTCTTAATTGACTATGTGAAAGATTGTTTCTGTGAAAAGTAGAATGACTTCAATTCTTCATATACATTAAACAACCGATGAAACGTGTAATAATTTCAATATATAGTTAATTGTAGGTTAAGTATTTTTAGGATGACAACTCCATCGCAAAGCATCCATAAACGTTGGGCACTCCCCAGAAAAACTAAATTTATATCTACATCTAAAACGTCCACTTGAGGGGGTAGCAAATCTATTGTGTAGTTTCCAATACAATTTGGTGATAATTCGGACAATTTATATGATGTCACATTTGTTAGAAGGGGAAGTTTTGACCGAAGTAAGCTATTATTTAAACCAATTTACAAGAATAAATATATTTTTTTTGAAAATTTTCAAAACTAGAATAAACGTATTTCAAATCTTTATCAAGTACTGAAATTTAAAGTTCATAATTATCGATTATCAAACCCTTAAAGTACAGATTGATGAATTTTATAAATGAAAAAAGGCATTCAATTTGCGATAGAATAAACCGCATCACCAATCTAATAAAAAGAACCTTATTGAGAGGTTTCCTCTTTTGAGTTCTACAGGATGCCAACTCCCGCTTTTCTTATTAAATTTATAGACTTTTGCTTCTTTTAATTGACTATGCCAAGCCTCGCTTTCGCAAGAAGGAGAGTGATTCAGATTATTCATATACATCGATCAAACGGTCGATAAAACATGTAAAACGTTTCACTTGTTGTAGCCTGCTGGAACTTCAGGCGGGGACGATGGACTAGTGCTTGGAAATGGAGGCATTGATGGTATCGGGAAGAAAGGAACAAAAGGCGTAGACGGTGAACTAGGTGAGCCTGGAAATGGAGGCATTGATGGTATCGGGAAGAAGGGAACAAAAGGTGTAGACGGTGAACTAGGCGATCCTGGAAATGGAGGCATGAATGGTATAGGGAATCCTGGAACTAGAGGCGCGGATGGTGGACTAGCGCTTGGAAACGGAGGCATTGATGGTATAGGCAATCCCGGAATTAGAGGCAAGGACGGTGAACTAGGCGATCCTGGAAATGGAGGCAATGATGGTATAGGCAATCCTGGAATTAGAGGTGAGGACGGTGAACTAGGCGATCCTGGAAATGGAGGCATTGATGGATAGGAGGACAACTAGGCGATCCTGGAAATGGAGGCAATGATGGTATAGGCATCCCGCGAATTAGGTGAGGACGGTGAATCTGGCAATGGAGGCATGATGGTATAGGCAATCCGGAATAGAGGCAAGGACGGTGAACTAGGCGATCCTGGAAATGGAGGCAATGATGGTATAGGCAATCCTGGAATTAGAGGTGAGGACGGTGAACTAGGCGATCCTGGAAATGGAGGCAATGATGGTATAGGCAATCCCGGAATTAGAGGTGAGGACGGTGAACTAGGCGATCCTGGAAATGGAGGCAATGATGGTATAGGCAATCCCGGAATTAGAGGCAAGGACGGTGAACTAGGCGATCCTGGAAATGGAGGCAATGATGGTATAGGCAATCCTGGAATTAGAGGTGAGGACGGTGAACTAGGCGATCCTGGAAATGGAGGCATTGATGGTATAGGCAATCCTGGAATTAGAGGCAAGGACGGTGAACTAGGCGATCCTGGAAATGGAGGCAATGATGGTATAGGCAATCCCGGAATTAGAGGTGAGGACGGTGAACTAGGCGATCCTGGAAATGGAGGCAATGATGGTATAGGCAATCCTGGAATTAGAGGCAAGGACGGTGAACTAGGCGATCCTGGAAATGGAGGCAATGATGGTATAGGCAATCCCGGAATTAGAGGTGAGGACGGTGAACTAGGCGATCCTGGAAATGGAGGCATTGATGGTATAGGCAAGCCCGGAATTAGAGGCACGTCTGGTGAACTAGGCAAGCCTGGAAATGTAGGCACGAACGGTATAGGGAAGGCGGGGGCGGGAGGCAGCTCGGATGGTGCAAACCGCGCCGGGAGCAGAGGCCTGTTTAAGGGTGGCATTTTACCAGACAAGGGTGAAGGAGACACAGAAAGAGGAGCTAAAACATAACGAGATGCAAAACACACATGAAAATTAGCACCACCAAGAACAACAACAACCAAAAAGGTTGACAAGATTTCTAGTGCAGCCATATTTTGTTTGTCACTCTTTCTTCACCAGCACTAACATGAGGAGAGATGTTTATATATACTAGAGTTAAGGGTCAAAAACATATTTAAAGTATCACGATTTTTTTTTGAGTTTCCTACCTGAACTATCAAATGTATGAGTTTCCTACCTGAATTACCACAAAATGTTAGCGAAACACACCTGAACTATTAGTTGTTTGAGTTTCATACTTGAAATTATTTCAGGTAGGAAAAATGAACAACTGATAGTTCAGGCGTGTTTCGCTAACAATTTTGTGACAGTTCAGGTAGGAAACTCACACACTTGATAGTTCAATTATGAAACTCGAAAAACCTGAATACTTTAG
This sequence comes from Jaltomata sinuosa, assembly GCA_003996215.1. Lineage (NCBI taxonomy): Eukaryota > Viridiplantae > Streptophyta > Magnoliopsida > Solanales > Solanaceae > Jaltomata > Jaltomata sinuosa. The sequence continues at coordinate 16,728 of QJPP01000617.1, read as the reverse complement.
GTGTGTTTTTGAGTCTTTACTCTATATACTAAAGCAAAATGGGAAAATAAAAACAGAAAGTGCCAATTTGCTATCTTTGGTATGATAACTACATTGGCTGTTTGTCATGTTTTGTTATAATAATTACATTGATTTTATCGACATCTCTATGTCAAACACAAGTTTGTTCTAATTTGATTTTGGATCTTCCTAGGCCTGCTTTGCCATGGCCAGTATAGTAACTTCTCCAATTCAACAAACAAGACATTGGCACAACGTATTGAAAACATTGTTGGACCAACAATGTGGTTATTATGAGGGTGAAGAGTCAAAAACACACCTAAAGTATTGATCAGGTTTTTTGAGTTTCATGATATTTGACCTATCAAGTGTGTGAGTTTCCTACCTGAACTATCACAAAATATTTAGCGAAACACACCTAAACTATCAGTTGTTCATTTTTCCTACTTGAAATTTCAGGTATGAAACTCAAACAACTAATAGTTCAAGTGTGTTTCGTTAACATTTTGTGATAGTTCAGGTAGAAAACTGATCATACATTTGATAATTCAGGTAGAAAACTCAAAAAATCGGAATACTGTAGGTGTGTTTTTTACCCTTAACACTTATTATTATTATTATTATTATTATTATTATTATGTGTAAGAAGAAAGATAATTGAATCGTCAAAATGTGAATGTTGTGATGGTGATGTGGAGGACCTTTTGACATATATATTATCAGGATATGCCTAAAGTCTAACCAAATATATATTGAATGACTACTTCTCACAAAATGAGATGGATATTTTTAATGCTAAAACGACGGTTGAATGGATTGATGATATTATTAATGATAATACTTGGCAATCCAGTGCAACATTTATATGCATATTTTATATAAAAAATTTTAAAAAAAATTGACGATACATATTAATCTTTTGCACTCCTGATTCATAATTTAGGTGTTTGCCTTTATAGCTAATCGGATATTTTGCCTTTACTTTCTGGTTTGATTTGTAATTTTTATTTTGGCAATGCCAAGAATTTACTTCATGTTCAAAATAACTTGCAGTCATTAATTAAGCAGCATTGTTTAATTCAAATATCGCCAATATAGTTTGATATATCACAACTAGATCTTTAACTTAAATTTTTACATAAAAAGAATTCATGGTAAGAAAGTTTATTATATTCTTTAGAAATGGCTAAATTCTTGAACAATGCATATATATGATTTGTTGGAGGAAACTATATATATAACTTGATTAAATATATATTTTCTTCTTCTCTTAAAGAATAATTGATCTCGTAGTGTTATGTTGAAATATAGTTGACCTAATATGTGTTTATCTAACGGCCCAGCTTGCTAGTGATTTTTTTTGTGGGCTTAGACTTACACGGCTTTAAAATGTGTCACTAGGGTGTAAGATTTGGTTACTTATATATCCAGAATCTCTCCTGTGTTTTGTTGATGTGACATTTTTTATCTGAAACTCGACTGTTACATACACTCGTTCTTATGGTCTCAGCATCCTCGGGATGTATGTCCCACCGCATAGATTTTTCTTAGACTCGGCACTGAGGTTTTCCCCCACCTTCCCGAAATTTGCCTAAACTTAGTTAAACTTTGACCCACCATCGAAAATACTGACACAAGAGTGGCTTTGATACCATCTATAATGCCCAGCCTGCTAGTGATATTATCCACCCTGGACTTAGACCCGCATGACTTTAAAACGTTTCACTTGGGTGTAAGGCTTGTTTACTTATACACCTAACATTTCTCCTGTGTTTTATCGATTGAGACTTTTTCTCCTAAGCTAAGGTGTCATAGTGTGAAAGTATATTATCATATATGTTATAATCATAAAAATCGACAAAAACCGAATAAACTGAAAAACTCGAAAAAAATCAAAGCGATGAAAACTGACTTAATTGTTCTGATTTGATTTGGTTCTAACATTTTAAAATTTTTGAATTAACCGTAATTATGTCATATAGTATTATTCATTATACAATAATATTGAAATTGTAATTAATTATTTGTAATTCTAATTTTTAAAGAATGTAAACTAATAACTTTTTAAATAGGTATCTTAAAAGTGTCAAGTGATTTGTTCTCTATACGTCATTTGACTTAACCTCAATACGCCACTTGACTTAGGAACGTGTTATACACTTTTATATAAAGTAGATATATACATTGTTTATTTATGCGTATTAATACTAGTATCACAAAAAAGTTCAAATATACATGTGTAAACTAAAAATACAGTTACGTGGGTGCAAAAAATTACATTAGGCATTATACTTTTTTAAAAAATAAAAAATTAAAAATTAAAAATATAAAGAGATTTAGTAAATAGTATTAGTATATCCAGATCATAATTAAAAGGATGGAAACTCATTAAATAGTAAAAGATTCACTATCCAAATAACTAAAGGTAATCACATTATATGTGTGTATAAATATTAGTATATAATAATAACATATAAAAATATATAAATATTATCACAAAAAATATATGCGGGTAAACTAAAAAAATAGCTATGTGGATACAAAGTATTACATTAGGCAGTAATTTTATTTTATTTTTTAAAAAAAATATATGAAAGAAATCTCATTAAATGGTACTCCTATTAGTATCCATATCATAATTGAAGGGATGGAAACTCATTGAATAGTAAAATGATTCACTATCTGAATAATCAAATGTGATCTTATTAAAAAATAGTAGGTGAATTATTTCTTAATGCCTATATAAGATAAATATGGTGCTTTATTTTTTTCATTATCAAAAATATCTTTTGAAGAGAAAAAAAGAAGGAGATGGAAAACTCTTTGTCTTTGTTTAAAGTTATGTTTTTTTTGGTGTTGTTTTTCATAGGCAATACGGGTATATTTTCTCTTCACCCTTAATTAGAAGTTGTGAATCTAATTTCTAAAATGAAGATTCTTGATAAGTAGAGAGTGTTTCCTTCTTATTAAATAAGCTTTACATAGCGTGAATCTGATTTGCCAAATTTATCATTTTTCTTTGTTTATTTTAATTTTATTAATTCTTATATTTATTTTCTTATTTTATTTATGACAGAGGCAAATATTTGTCAAGAAAAAAGTCACACATTCACAGGACCATGTGTAGATGCACAAAAGTGCACAGCTGCCTGCCAAAGTGAGGGTTTTCAATTTGGAACATGCACTGACGCCAAAGAGTGCTACTGCGTGAAGCCATGTCCTCCCAATTAATCTCCAATAATAAATTAATATTTATTTTTCTTACTTTTAAATAAAATTGTATTTGTCCAGAGGCTCAAATAAATATATAAATCTACTTTGATATATATATATATATTAATTGTGATTTATAGTATGATGATGTGACATTAATTGCTTCAAAAATTTATCACTTTTGGATTATTTGCTCATACTTTCTTCTTTTCATTCAATCACTTAACTTTGTTCATAATTTTCATTTTTTTCCCTCTATTGAAAAAAGAAAATAAGAAAAAATATTGATTGAGTATAAAAGCTAATGGCGTTCACTAATAATAAATAAATAAAATAAAAAATTATTTTATTAATAATAAAAATTATAATATGATAATTTTATAAATATATTTCGATGCAGATAATACAAAAGTGATTAACAAAAATAAAGGTACATTCTATTACAAATTTTTAAAAATTATTTATTTATATTCTAAATAAATATTAAATTATAATTTAAAAAATATTTCATTTATTACAATCAAAATCTGTTTATCTATATGAACAAAGAAATAAGTGAAACATCAAAGAAATATATACTTAATGCATGTAATATTTAAAATAATAATTAAAAAAATATTATTTGAATTTTGAACAAATTTTTAATAGGATTATTCTACTTATAATCCATACACACTTAATACAGGTAATACTAAAATAATAATTAAGAAAATAATATTTAATTTTACAACAAATTTATAATAAAATTATTCTACTTATAATATTAATTAACTTAAATAAAAATCTATGAATACCTAGATTAAAAATAAAATATTATATATAATATAAAAAAAAATTGCATGGATGAAAAAAGAGAAATTGATTTTATTCACAATCAACTTTGAGCTGAAATAAATGTCATTAAATATAAAGTTGGTTTTATTTCACAATCAATATCTCAATTATGAAGGAACAAACAGTGTAGTGAGATGGATGAAAAAATTTCACTCTTAGTCAAAAGTTTTCGATTCGAATTCCAAAAACAAAGAAATTCATTGCAATTTTCAATAATATCCCAAAGAAGATGATATTGATGTCATCGTCTATATAAGCTCAACCAAAAATAGGCAATTTGTTTTCACATCTAATTTCTTATATCCCATTTATTTGGCTAATTTTAGCCCTTACTCGATGCTCCATAACTTTATAGTAAATCTAGAGATAAGTCTCATCTTCCCTAGCATAATCTCTAATATGTTTGCATATAAGATCTGTAGTAGACATTTTTTCCTATCAATTTTCTATTTCCTTTTTTCCATATAATTCACATAATAGAAATTATAAATGTTGCACTATACGAGGATTGTCAAGTATTATCATTAATAATATCATCAATTCATTCAATTATCGGTTTAACATTTATAATATTCATCTCGATTCGTGAGAAGCAGTCGTTCCATATATATTTGTTTAGACCTTAGACATACCTCGATAATTTTTTCTTCTGAAACAAGAGCTTCCTAACATTTTGAAGTAGCGCATATGGAAAATATACTATGTTTTCATTTTTTGGGGAACATTCAATAAAATTAGAACGATCCAGGTACTTAAACTATGTTATCATTCCAACTTTGAAAACATTCGATAAAATTAAGGCGATACAAAGACTTAACCTATTTTAGCCCTTACTCGATGCTTCATCCCCTCCTCCCTTACCCTCTCTTTGTGACCTACTCTCAACTCAATTCCTCAAAATTAGTCTTCACAATGTCTTCATTCAAGGCCTTCTGGGGGCTTTAGTCTAGTAGTAAGAGCGTGTGGTGCAAGATGTGTGGTGGTGCAAGATGTGTGGATTAGACATATATTACATGTTTGAACTTTACAATAGATATCCCTGAAAGTTAGTGATACACAATTTAGAACTTAGTGGATGGTGGACTCATCACTCGAGCCTTCTCAACTTAAGTTTGTGCGAAAACTAATCCAGACACAACAAGTATATAACAAAAAGAGGTTGAATATAGTACCAAAATTCTCAAATATTATTCCATAATTGTAGCCGAGGGTAATCCAAAACAACCTCTCTATTTTAGAAAAAGTAAGAATAATTAGGTATGCATATACGTCACCCTCCCCAAATTGATCATCAAGATCTATTTAGTTGAGCCTCATAAAGATACAATAATATTAAAAAGTAAGGAAAACAAATATTTATTGTTGAAGATTAATAATTAGGAGGACATGGCTTCATGCAGTAGCATTCTTTGGAGTCACTGCAATCTCCAAATTGAAAGCCCTCACTTTGACAGGCAATTGTACATTTTTTAGCATCTACACATGGTCCAGTGAATGTGTGGCTTTTTTCTTGACATATATTTGCCTCTGCCATAAACAAAATAAGAAAATAAATGTAAGAGTTGATAAAATTAAAATAAACAAATCAGAATGATAAATTTGACTAATTCAGATTCATGCTACATAAAAATCATTTAATAAGGAGAAAATGCTCTCTAATTATCAAGAATTTCAACTCTAAAGATTATATTCACGACTTCTGATTAGGGGCTGAGAGATGATATACCTGCATTGCTCATGAAAAACAGCACCAAAAGAAACATAACTTTAAACAAAGAAAAAGAGTTTTCCATCTTTTTTTTTCTCTCTTCAAAAGTATTTTTGATAATGAAAAGGACTAAGCCCCATGCTTATCTTATATAGGCATTAAGAAATGATTCACTTTCTATTTGATGAGATTACATTTAATTATTTGGATATAGTAAATCTTTTACTATTTAATGAGTTTTCAATATCCCTTTGATCATGATCTGAATACTAATACTATTTAATAATGAGATTTCTTTCATATATTTTTTTGGATATATATTGCCTAATGTAATATTTTGCACCCACGTAGCTATATTTTCAGTTTACACACATATATCTAATACAATATTTATAAACTTTTATATATCAGTATTTATACACATATATAAAGAATATATTTACCTTATATAAAAATGTATAATACTTTGCTAACTACAAAGACAATTTCTTTTTTCTTTTTAATTGCACATCTTATTCAAAACCAGCCCATATTTCCACCAAATGATTTTAGAGTTTTCACCTCTTATTTTAATTAATGCAATGTACTCATTTATTAAATTAGAAAAATTAAGGTATTAATTGTACCTCCATAATAAATAAATAAAATAAATATAGAGGAAGAAAGTAAGAAAACCGTTTCGAAATATTGATATTCCCATAATTTTGCTTTTTAATTTCCCCCAGTTTTAAAGGTAAATTTATTTTATTTATGGTATAAATTGGATTTCACCAAAGCATGAGATCTCATATTATATCATGAAACTGGTGAAAAGTTATAATTGGTAAAGATATTTTTTTAAGATATTGATGTTTATTTCAAAAAAGATACAATTAAATTTATACGCGAAATTTAAAGAACAAGTAGATTGGAAAACAAGAAATATTATAAATAACGGATAAAGCTAAAAACAACTGAATAGTATATTTTCCATATATATGTGTTGACTTAGAAACGTTAGGAAGCTCTTGTTTTCGAAGCAAAGATTATGAGGGCATGTCTAAAGTCTAACTAAATATATATGGAACGGCTGCTTCTTACGAAATGAGATGAATATTATGAATGCTAAACCGATCATTGAATGAATTGATGATATTATTAATGAATGATAATACTTGGCAATCCTCGTATAGTGCAACATTTATAATTTCTATTATGTGATCGAATTTTATGGAAAGAAGGAAATAGAAATTTGATAGAAAAAAATGTCTACTACATATTATTAGAGATGCTAGGGAAGATGAGAGTTATCTCTAGCTTTATTATAAAGCTATGGAGCATCGAGTAAGGGTTAAAATTTGCCAAACATATGGGATATAAAAAATTAGAAGTGAAAACAAACTGTCTATTTGTTGTTGAGTTTATAAAGACGATGACATTAATATCACCCTCTTAGGGCTATTATTGAAAATTGCAAAGAGATTCTTCATTTTTGGAATTCGATTCGAAAACTTCTGATTAAGATTGAATTTTTTTCATCCATCTCACTACACTGTTTGTTCCTTGATAATTGAGATATTGATTGTGAAATAAAACCAACTCAAAGTTGATTGTGAAATAAAACCAACTTCTTCTTTTCTTGAGAAATTTGGAGTGGTGTTGTTTAGACTTACCGGAAATAGTCTAAGAAGGAATAGGATGTCTACAATTTGAAGTCATTTGGTGAAGATTTGATTCCCCCCCTCCCCCTCCAAAATAAAAATAAAAATCCATCTACCCAGAAGTATTCACCTTCTAGGTGATGAGCTGGTTTGGCAAGAACCTCATCACGTCTATTCAACTTCAAAGAGAACAAAGATACAAATCTTGGAGGGGGACAACAAAACCTTACCTCCTTATGAGACTTAGGACAATAATAACATCCTATAAAGAGTTTTGATCAAAAGAACTTATAAGCCATGAAAAGGCCAAAAACTCTGTCGTTTGTGAAGATTCTAGGCTCCTGAATCACATATTTGGCTAAAGCATCCACAACTTCATTTGCTTCTCTATAACAGTGTTTCACTATTATATTCCTTCGAACAATCTTAGCTATGATATTATCAACAATGCTTTGGATTCTCCAAGGCGGTTTATTAATCCCGTTGATCATTTGAACCATCATTAGAGAATCTAGTTCAACTTTCAGAGATTCAAATTGTTGATTAAGACACCATGAGATACCAACTAAAGCTGTTTGGGCTTCTGTTGGTGACATATTACAATTACAATTGAAAATTACAATGAAGAAAATAAAATAACTTCTGGCTGAGGTGTGAATATCTCGCTCTCTTTAAGGAGATTCAAGCCCACGCTTCATTAGGAGAAGGCCATAATCATGTCCCCAATTCTGTTCCTAACAATTCCTCCTGCTCCAGCCTTGTTTTGATTTCTCATGTAGCTTCCATCGATATTGAGTTTCTAAGAATTGCAGATTCGGTTAAACTTGTTGGAAATAATCTAAGGAGGTCGTCGTCTACAAAATTTTAAATCATTTTGGTGGAGAGTAGGGGCTGATTTTGAGATGGAACACTCTTATCCTTTGTTTCAAGTTATGTTTCTTCTAGTGTTGTTTTTCATGAGCAATGCAGGCATCATCTCTTTATTTTAGGCTTTTGCTTACAAATCAAGAATGATAAGAGAAAAAAATATTTTGTTAAGAAGTGTCACAATTTCTGATCCACTGGCTAGAACTTTTTTAATTATTATTGATCGTAGTGGGCTTGAGCAGGGGCAGGTCGAAGAAGTATCGGGGTGATGTGATTAGGCGGGATGTGGTGCAATTTCAGCTCACCGAGGATATGATTTTTGATAGGAGAGTGTAGAGATTGAGAATTAGAGTTGAAGATTAGTAGATATATAGTCGGGCATATTTCTTTTCCTTTCTCTATGCATTAGTAATACTTGCTTTTCATTTATTTTTTGATTTCTACTTTTACTTGTTGTTTCTTTGATAATATTTCTTGTTTATTCAATTTTGTTATCTCATCGACTCAATTCATGTGTCTTTTAAATCTTGCGTATGAATTAAAATGTAGCATTTTTGGGATAAACACCAATATTTTTAAAAAATATATATCTTTACCAATTATGAATTTTCACCAGTTTCTTACATATAAAACACACTAACTAAAAAACAAAGGCGTCATGACTCAAAGTTCAAGAGAAAGAAAAAAGAGAATATAATATGAGATCTCATGCTTTGGTGAAATCCAATTTATACCATAAATAAAATAAATTTACCTTTAAAACCAAGGTTATGGGAGTATCAATATTTTGAAATGTTTTTTTTCCTTTCTTCTTCTATATTTATTCTTTATTTAGTATGGGGGTATAATTAATACCTTAATTTTTTTAATTTAATAAATAAGTATATTGTATTAATTAATATAAAGAGGAGAAAAACTGAAAATTGTGAAAAAGTTAAAAGTGATTAAAATCATTTGGTGGATGGTTTGACTTTTGACTAAGAAGTGCAACTGAAAATCACAAAACAAAAAAGAAAATTGTCTTGGTAGTTAACGACGTGTATATATATATATCAAAAGGGATATTGGAAACTCATTAAATAGTAAAAAGAATTATTATATCCAAAAAATTAAATGTAATCTCATTATATAGTAAGTGAATTATTTTTTAATGCCTATATAAGATAAAGCATGGTGCTTCATCCTTTTCATTATCAAATATATCTTTTGAAAGAGATGGAAAACTCTTTGTCTTTGTTTAAAGTTATGTTTCTTTTGGTGTTGTTTTTCATGGGCAATGCAGGTATATTATCTCTTCACGCTTAATCAAAAGTCGTGAATTTAATCACTGAAATGGAAATTCTTGATAACTAGAGAACATTTTCACTTTATGAAATGAGTCTTACTTAACGTGTATTTGAATTAGTCAATTTTATTATTTTCTTTTATTTATTTTAATTTTATTAATTCTTACATTTATTTTCTTATTTTGGTTATGACAGAGGCAAAAAATTGTCAAGAAAAAAGCCACACATTTACTGGACTATGTGTATATGCTAAAAAGTGTGCAACTGCCTGCATAAGTGAGGGTTTTCAATTTGGAGATTGCAGTGACTCCAAAGAATGCTACTGCATGAAGCCATGTCCTCTAAATTAATCTCTAATAATAAATATTTGTATTTCTTACTTTTGTGGGGTAGAAATGTTATTTTCGATTACCCTGGTCTATAATTATGAAATAATATTTGGGAAATTTGATACTATATTTAACATCTGTTTGTTATACAATTGTTGTTTCTGGATCAGTTTTCACACATCTTGATTAATTTTACAAAATGGAGGATACCTACTACGCCTCTCACTAACGCAAGTACTAAGTAACTTTTGAGTATATTCTACCTCTTTATTTTTATGATAGTTATGGTCCAAAAATAAATAAGGAAAACAAGTTTGCATAATTGCAAATACATTTTGGAGTCCCTCGCCTTTGAGTGCAGCCGACAAAGGCATTGCATACATAGACAGATAAACCGAATTAGGGGCCAAAACTCTCAAATAAATTGTCAATGAAAAGGAGTTTACTCCAAGATCTGACTCCTTTCATGTATGATTTCAGAAAGGCTATGTCGATTAATAACACACATAAAAAGTGGGCAAACCATTTTTCTCATGTTAGTGGAGGTTACCGATAGCGTCCTTCGAGCGAATGAGGACACTTTTTCATTTTTGATAACCGACCAAAACCCCAAAAGTTACTGATACAGAAATTTATAACTCAATGGATGATGGGCTCATCACTCGAGCCTTCTCCACTTAAAATTTATCTACTAAAGAGTTCAAACATGTAATATGTCTTTTTCGGTTTTTTCATAGGTTATAGTCCATAGATTTTGTGTGATATGTACGTTCGGTGATTTTTTGGCTAAAATTTTTCATAGACGTCCGTGACGACCTATTTAATGGCGCGTGTTGATTCGGAGGAGAAAACGTGGGCTTTTTGAATTTCAAACATGGCCAGAAATGGGAAATAGGCATTTTTCATTTTTTTCGTGTGTTATATAGTCCATGAATTTTGTGTGATATGTGCGTCCGGCGGTTTTTTAGCCAAATATTTTCATGGGCGTCCGTGACGATCTATTTAATGGCGTGTGTTAATTCGGAGGGGCAAACGTGGGCATTTTGGATTTCAAACGTGGCCCAGAACGGGAAATAGGGATTTTTTGGTTTTTTCGTGTGTCCATGGATTTTGTGTGATAAGTGCGTCGAGCGGTTTTTTGACGAAATTTTTTTGTGGACGTCCGTGACGACCTATTTAATGGCGCGCGTTGGTTCGGAGGGGAAAATGTGGGCTTTTTGGATTTCAAACGTGGCCCAGAATGGGAAATAGGGATTTTTCAATTTTTCGTGTGTTATATAATCCATTGATTTTGTGTGATATGTGCGTTCGGTGGTATTTTGGCCGAAATTTTTCATGGGTGTCCATGAGGACCTATTTATTGGCGGGCGTTAGTTCGGAGAGGCAAATGCGGGCTTTTTGGATCTCAAACGTGGCCCAGAATGGGAAATAGGGATTTTTTAGTTTTTTCGTGTGTTATAGTCAATGGATTTTGTGTGATATGTGCGTCCGGCGCTATTTTTGCCCAAATTTTTCATGGGCATCCATGATGACCTATTTACTAACGCGCGTTGGTAAATAGGGGCAAACATGGGCTTTTTGATTTCAAACGTGGCCCGGAACGAGAAATAGGGATATTTTTGTTTTTTCATGCATTATAGTCCATGGATTTTGTGTGATATGTGCATCAGGCGATATTTTGGCCAAAATTTTTCATGGGCGTCTGTGACAACCTATTTAATAGAGCGTGTTGGTTCGGAGGGGCAAATGTGGGCTTTTTGGATTTCAAACGTGGCCCGGAACAGGAAATAGAGATTTTTCGATTTTTCGTGTGTTCTAGTCCATGGATTTTATGTGATATGTGCGTTCGGCGGCATTTTGGCTCAAATTTTTCGTCGGCATCCGTGACGACCTATTTAATGGCGTGCGTTGGTTTGGAGGGGCAAATGTGGGCTTTTTGGATTTCAAACGTGGCCCAGAATGGAAAATAGGGATTTTTCAATTTTTCGTGTGTTATAGTCCATTGATTTTGTGTGATATGTGCGTCCGGCGGTATTTTGACCGAAAAGTTTTGTGGGCATCCGTGATGACCTATTTAATGGTGCGCGTTGGTTCGGAGGGGCAAACATGGGCTTTTTTAATTTCAAACGTGGCCCGGAATGGGAAATTGAGATTTTTAGTTTTTTCGTGTGTTATAGTCCATGGATTTTGTGTGGTATGTGCGTCCGGTGGTATTTTGGCCGGAATTTTTCGTGGGCGTCCGTGATGACCTATTTAATGACGCGCGTTGGTTCGGAGGGGAAAACGTGGGCTTTTTGGATTTCAAACGTGGCCCGGAATGTCAAATAGGGATTTTTTGGTTTTTTCGTGTGTTATAGTCCATGGATTTTGTGTGATATGTGCGTCCGGCGGTATTTTGGCCAAAATTTTTCATGGGCATCCGTGACGACCTATTTAATGGCGTGCGTTGGTTCGGCGGGGCAAACGCGGGCTTTTTGGATTTCAAACGTATCCCGGAACAGGAAATAGAAATTTTCGATTTTTTCGTGTGTTATCATCCATGGATTTTGTGTTATATGTGCGTCCGGTGCTATTTTGGTCAAAAAATTTTGTGGGCATCCCTGATGACCTATTTAATGGTGCGAGTTGGTTCGGAGGGGCAAACGTGGGCTTTTTGGATTTCAAACGTGGCTCGTAATGACAAATAAAGATTTTTTACTTTTTTCGTGTGTTATAATCCATGGATTTTGTGTGATATGTGCGCCCGGAGATATTTTTGCAGAAATATATTGTGGGAATCCATGACGACCTATTTACTTGCGGGCGTTGGTTCGGAGGGACAAACGTGGGCTTTTTGAATTTCAAACGTGGTCCAGAATGGGAAATATGGATTTTTTGGTTTTTTCGTGTGTTATAGTCCATGGATTTTGTGTGATATGTGCGTCCGATGGTATTTTGGCCAAAAAATTTTGTGGGCGTCCATGGGAACCTGTTTACTGGCGGGCGTTTGTTCAGAGGGGCAAACGTGGGCTTTATGGATTTCAAACGTGGCCCAGAATGGGAAATAGGGATTTTTTTGGTTTTTCGTGTGTTATAGTCAATGAATTTTGTGTGATATGTGTGTCAGGCGGTATTTTGGCTGAAATTTTTCGTGGGCATCCATGACGTCCTATTTACTGGCGGGCGTTGGTTCGGAGGGGCAAACGTGGGCTTTTTGGATTTCAAACGTGGCCCGGAATGAGAAATAGGGATTTTTCAATTTTTTCGTGTGTTATAGTCCATGGATTTTGTGTGATATGTGCGTCCGGCTGCATTTTGGCCGAAATTTTTCGTGGGCGTCCGTGACGATCTATTTAATGGCGCGCGAGAGTTTGGATGGGGCAAATGTGGGATTTTTGGATTTCAAACGTGGCCCAGAATGGGAAATATGAGTTTTTTAAATTTTTCGTGTGTTATAGTCAATAGATTTTGTGTGATATGTGCGTCCGGCGGTATTTTGGCCAAAATTTTTCGTGGGCGTCCTTGACGACCTATTTAATGGAACGTGTTGGTTCGGAGGGGCAAATGTGGGCTTTTTGGATTTCAAACGTGGCCCGGAATGGAAAATAGGGATTTTTCAGTTTTTCGTGTGATGAATTTTGTGTGATATGTGCGTCCGGCGGTATTTTGGCAGTAATTTTTCGTGGGCATCCGTGACGTCCTATTTACTGGCGGGCGTTGGTTCGGAGGGGCAAACGTGGGTTTTTTGGATTTCAAACGTGGCCCGGAATGGGAAATAGGGATTTTTCGATTTTTTCGTGTGTTATAGTCCATGGATTTTGTGTGATATGTGCGTCCGACGGCATTTTGGCCGAAATTTTTCGTGGGCGTCCGTGACGATCTATTTAATAGCGCGCGAAGGTTTGGATGGGGCAAATGTGGGATTTTTGGATTTCAAACGTGGCCCAGAATGGGAAATATGAATTTTTTAAATTTTTCGTGTGTTATAGTCAATGAATTTTGTGTGATATGTGCGTCCGGCGGTATTTTTGTCGAAATTTTTCGTGGGCGTCCGTGACGACCTATTTAATGGAACGTGTTAGTTCGGAGGGGCAAATGTGGGCTTTTTGGATTTCAAACGTGGCCCGGAATGGAAAATAGGGATTTTTCAGTTTTTCGTGTGATGAATTTTGTGTGATATGTGCGTCCGGCGGTATTTTGGCAGTAATTTTTCGTGGGCATCCGTGACGTCCTATTTACTGGCGGGCGTTGGTTCGGAGGGGCAAACGTGGGTTTTTTGGATTTCAAACGTGGCCCGGAATGGGAAATAGGGATTTTTCGATTTTTTCGTGTGTTATAGTCCATGGATTTTGTGTGATATGTGCGTCCGACGGCATTTTGGCCGAAATTTTTCGTGGGCGTCCGTGACGATCTATTTAATAGCGCGCGAAGGTTTGGATGGGGCAAATGTGGGATTTTTGGATTTCAAACGTGGCCCAGAATGGGAAATATGAATTTTTTAAATTTTTCGTGTGTTATAGTCAATGAATTTTGTGTGATATGTGCGTCCGGCGGTATTTTTGTCGAAATTTTTCGTGGGCGTCCGTGACGACCTATTTAATGGAACGTGTTAGTTCGGAGGGGCAAATGTGGGCTTTTTGGATTTCAAACGTGGCCCGGAATGGAAAATAGGGATTTTTCAGTTTTTCGTGTGATGAATTTTGTGTGATATGTGCGTCCGGCGATATTTTGGCAGTAATTTTTCGTGGGCATCCGTGACGACCTATTTAATGGCGCGCGTTGGTTCGGATGGGCAAACGTGGGCTTTTTGGATTTTAAACGTTGCTCGGAACAGGAAATAAGGATTTGGATTTTGTGTGATATGTGCTTCCGGTGGTATTTTGGTCAAATATTTTTGTGGGCGTCCCTGATAACCTTTGTTAATGGCGCGCATTGGTTCGGAGGGGCAAACGTGGGCTTTTTGGATTTCAAACGTGGCCCAGAACGACAAATAAAGATTTTTCAGTTTTTTTTGTTTGTTATAATCCATGGATTTTGTGTGATATGTGCGTCTGGCGGTATTTTGGCAGAAATTTATCGTGGGCATCCATGATGACCTATTAACTAGTGGACATTGGTTCGGAGGGGCAAACGTGAGCTTTTTGGATTTCAAACGTGGTACAGAATGGGAAATATGGATTTTTTGGTTTATTCGTGTATTATAGTCCATGGATTTTGTGTATATGTGCGTCAGATGGTATTTTAGCCAAAATTTCGTGGGCGTCCATGACGACCTATTTACTGGCTGGCGTTGGTTCGGAGGGGCAAACGTGGGCTTTTTGGAATTCAAACGTGGCCCAGAATGGTAAATAGGGATTTTTTTTGTTTTTTCATGTGTTATACTCAATGGATTTTGTGTGATATGTGCGTCCGGCGGTATTTTGGCTGAAATTTTTCGTGGGCATCCGTGACGACCTATATATTGGCGGGCGTTAGTTCGGAGGGGCAAATGTGGGCTTTTTGGATTTCAAACGTGGCCCAGAATGGGAAATAGGGATTTTTTTGGTTTTTTCATGTGTTATACTCAATGGATTTTGTGTTATATGTGCGTCCGGCGGTATTTTGGCTGAAATTTTTCGTGGGCATCCGTGACGACCTATATATTGGCGGGCGTTAGTTCGGAGGGACAAATGTGGGCTTTTTGGATTTCAAACGTGGCCCAGAATGGGAAATAGGGATTTTTTTTGTTTTTTCATGTGTTATACTCAATGGATTTTGTGTGATATGTGCGTCCGGCGGTATTTTGGCTGAAATTTTTCGTGGGCATCCGTGACGACCTATATATTGGCGGGCGTTAGTTCGGAGGGACAAATGTGGGCTTTTTGGATTTCAAACGTGGCCCAGAATGGGAAATAGGGATTTTTTTTGTTTTTTCATGTGTTATACTCAATGGATTTTGTGTGATATGTGCGTCCGGCGGTATTTTGGCTGAAATTTTTCGTGGGCATCCGTGACGACCTATATATTGGCGGGCGTTAGTTCGGAGGGGCAAATGTGAGTTTTTTGGATTTCAAACGTGGCCCAGAATGGGAAATAGGTATTTTTTTGGTTTTTTCATGTGTTATACTCTATGGATTTTGTTTGATATGTGCGTCCGGCGGTATTTTGGCTGAAATTTTTTGTGGGCATCCGTGACGACCTATATACTGCCGGGCGTTGGTTCGGAGGGGCAAACGTGGGCTTTTTGGATTTCAAACGTGGCCCAGAAAGGGAAATAGGGATTTTTTGGTTTTTTCATGTGTTATAGTCAATGAATTTTGTGTGATATGTGCGTTCGGCAGTATTTTGGCCAAAACTTTTCATGGGCATCCGTGACGACCTTTTTACAGGCGCGCGTTTGTTCGGAGGGAAAAACATGGGCTTTTTGTATTTCAAACATGGGCTTTTTGTATTTCGAACGTGGCCTAGAATGGCAAATAGGGATTTTTTGGTTTTTTTCGTGTGTTATAGTCCATGAATTTTGTGTGATATGTGCGTCTGGCGGTATTTTGGCTGGAATTTTTTGTCGGTGTCCGTGACGACCTTTTTAATGGAGCGTGTTGGTTTGTTGGGGCAAACGTGGGATTTTTGGATTTCAAAAGTAGCCCGGAACGGGAAATAGGGATTTTTTGGTTTTTTCGTGTGTTATAGTCCATGGATTTTGTGTGATATATGCGTCCGGCGGTATTTTGGATAAAAAAATTTTTGTGGGCGTGTGTGACGACCTATTTAATGGCGCGCGTTGGTTTGGAGGGGCAAACGTGGGCTTTTTGGATTTCAAACGTGGCCCGGAACAGGAAATTGAGATGTTTCGATTCTTTCGTGTGTTATAGTCCATGGATTTTATGTGATAT